>NC_024127.1:21387903-21410515 GCF_000346735.1 Prunus mume
TTACCCTGTCCACCCCTTCTTGTATTTATAGTAAAACTGTTTCTTCTCTGGAGTAGGGTGATTGTGTTTTTTATTGGGCGGCAAAGATATTTTCCCCCCTTTTCCTCTTCACCCCTAGTTTTGGCAGATAGGTTCTCAGATAGGTGATCACTTCCCTGTTTTTTCAGCTGCCCCTTGTGATATTTTAACCGTGATGGTTAGTTTGATTCCTTTCCTGGACAGCTCCCTGCTTTCATGCTTATCCCTCTCTGAGATTGTAACTTGCTTATCTCCTTAGGAGAATTACCTTCTCTGAGAGGACAGAAGAAAAATCTCTGAATATACATATATAAGGGGGATTTAATCTTCAGTTCTTCTTGCTGTCACGAACCCTTCAATCACTTCTTCTATGGCAGTTGCCATTGCTGACTTTTTCATCCCAGAGGCTGCCATTGCTGACTTTTCATCCCTGCTGACTTCCGCCATTTGCTGACTTTTTATCCCAGAAGTTGCCATGTGGGACTGTTCCCTCTTCTGGACTCCCTTCTCCTATTATGTTTGGGCTTGTGAGGCCCAAATCAGTCTTGTTTGCTGATGAGCCTTGGGCTGGACTATCCTGGTTTTTTTGGGCTTCCTTCTTTTCGCTGGGCTGGATGTGTCAATTTTTGGCCCAAACAAATTCATCAATTTATATCCTAAACCAACAATATCCCTTTAACTCAACAACGCACAAGACCTGTCACTAAGGTCATTCTAACCCTCAAAGAAAGGTAAGACTATCTCGGAAGTCTCACGGTCAACCTAGGGTCAAACGGGCCCGCGGGGCCCACAACCTCCAAATTCCAATCCGAAAGTTCTTATAGGTTCTACAGGCTCTAGGACACATGTCCTGCAAGTTTGGTCCAGATCGGATGGTCGGATCGCTCATGATCACACGATCGGACGGTCACTAAAACCCTAACCCTAGGGTTGGCATTTCCGGAGTATCCGGGACTCCGTTTTATGATCCGTCGAATCCTACACGATCCTGGTAATACCTAGATCAACATATTATAACTTCATGACCATCCAACGGTCCAAACCTAGCGAACCCGGAAAATATGTAATATGCAATATCCGTTCAGGACTCTAACGGTACCCAAAATGAGATCCGAGCACACCTACGCGCTCGTGACATCGAGAGGATCACAGTGGGACAAAAATGCCCCTCAAGTATAGTGCCCACGCGCCGCCACACGCGCCGGCAGTGCGTGGGTGTCCAAAGCGATATCGCATCGCCGGAAAACTTCCAAATCAAGAGCCAAGACTCCTACCCTAGGTAATACACCTAATTTGGAGTCACTTTTGTTCGGACGTACCCCAAAATCTAACCGAAAGTGGCCGGAATCTCCCCTCGAAATCCGGCTGAAACCCAATTTGTAAATCGAGTTGCCTACGCTACAAATTGATCAATTCCTACCCAACAGGCAGCTAGAGCTCGGAAAATAGGTGAGAAACCATACCTCACTTGCCGGAATCGGTGGCCGGACGACGGAGAACGAAGCCGGCGAAGTTTCTGTCAAAATCGGAGCTTTTCTCCTCGTTTTCCGGCGAAATCACGGCGGCTGGCGGGGGGACCTGGCTGGGGTAGGAAGAGGACGGCGGCCCGATCATTTTGGTACCGGCCCTGTCAAGTTTGGTGGCCAGACGAGAGCACGGCCGGCCAAAACGTGGCCGGCCATGGTGGCTGTCGCGAAAACCAGAGGAGAGAGTGAGAGACGCGCGGGAGGAGAGAGAGAGAGAGAGAGACGAGGGCAGTTCCGTCTTTTTATCAAAAATCCATTTTCAAAATATTTACGATTTTGCCACTGGTGATGTTTTGCCCGTAACTTCTTCGTTACAGCTCCGATTTAAGTCCACTACGTCTCTACGCAACGGTACATCCGAAATTCCCAAATTCCTTCCAGATAAGAAAATGACTATAATACCCCTATCCCACGGGTAAATTCTTAATTTCACACAAATTAATTAAAACATGGGATAAATTTGGGGTCGGGGTGTTACACAACTCCAACTATTCTTCATATTCACCTTCTAAAATAAAGAAACCTCTCCGAAATGTAAGGAGGAAAAAAAACTCATAATAACTCCCTATAATTAAATTTTTTTTACTTTAATAACATTTTCTCGAAGCATTGCACAGGACAATCTTGATCACAGGTCTTGATGATAAGGAGAGAAGTTCAAATCTATTGTGGGGAGTAACAAAAATGACCATTGCAAATTGCACTAAACTTTACCCAATCTAAAGAGCCTCCAAAAGAGTACATTTTCTCTCTATTTGGCCAATATAGCTTTGCGAGAATTAGTCCAAGTTATGAGATGGGGTTATTTTTTCACTTGCAGTTCCCTACGTGATATATATATATTTTTTAATACAAGCGGTAGTGTAAACTATAAGGAAGGGTTTTTCATACACATTATCAAGGTGTCATGGAGGTTCGAACCTGAAACCACTGGTGTGCAAGTCAAAATCTTTTTCCACTAGGCTAGACCTAATTGGCTACGTGATCTTAAATTTAAAGATGATCTAATTGTTGACCCAAAATATTTCTCGACCTTATATTAATGATGAAATAATAAAAGTACAATATTTCGGCCTAGAAAATGGAGCAACTAGGCGTCTTTCTTGGGATGCGTGGATGTGTGGCATAGCAGCATGGATGGTCATGCAAGTGAGTGATACGGGGCTCTTGGATCTGACTTCTCTTAAAAATGATTGTGGCTTAGGAAAAAACGCTTCTCGGTCATAGGTTCTCATCAAGGCCGGCCTTGACTTTTGGGTGGCCCTAGGCGATAAACTAAATGAGGCCCCTTCCTTTAGTATACAATTGCGAAAAAACAACAAATAAAATGATTTTAAGTAGGGCATAGAGTGCGTGAATAAAAACGGTAGTATGCATTATAACAGGACATATATTCGTAAAAAAAATTCAGATTAGATATTTAATATCATGAAGGAAATTACAAATTTACAAACCACATCAACCAATAATGGGAACATGTCCTTGAAATTGGTAATTTGTATTCTCAAAAGATACATTAAAACTAAGTATTTGTTCAAAATACTAAACCTTTTCCCTTAAGATTGGCTTCTGGCTTCAAGCTTCATTGCATGAGTTTAGCAAAATCCTCTTGTGGTCTACAGAAATAATCATACAACATAAGAAAAGTAACAAATGGTAGCACAAATGGACAAAGAAACTACAATAAGTAACAACATACATATTTTTGAAGACATAAAACTGAAAATAAAGAAAGTATGACACAAAACGCCCACTAAAAGTAACTCACAAATGTCTTCAACTAAAAGAAACTATAATCAGTAACTTAGCATACATTACGATAAACAATTATAGAGCATAATCCTACCTTGTCAATTATAAAGTAGAGTCTAAGTCTCTTAACAGCAAAGTCATTGTCTATGTATAATATGGATAACAAAAGCAGCTTTGAAAACAACATATGAAATTTTTGCAGCAAATTTGGAAGGGTCCAAAATTTGCCTGGAGCCAACTTCCTCCCAAATAGGTAGCCAGTAAGAGATCCATCTCATTACAATGTGCAAATATCCGATGCTTTCCTTTTATCAAATACACAAATAGCTGCTTGATTTCCACTGCACTATTTACAATCCAAAAAATAAAAACAATAACATTAAAAGTATAATCAATCACTAAAACATCCTTGATCTTCTAGCATTTTGAGAAGCAAAATCTTCAATAACATCTTCAAAATCAAGCTTTTCCAACATATTCTTTTCAATGCATAAGACTGCCAATCCATTCAACCTTTCTTGTGACATAGTTGAACGCAAGAAAGATTTTATTAATTTTAATTTTGAAAAACTTCTTTCTGCAGATGCCACAATCACTGGCACAGTCAATATAATTCTATAAGCAACAGAGACATTTTGAAAACAATCTACAGATTTTACATAATCAAGAACTTGATGGCTGTCTTTGCCTCTTGTGGTAAATAAAATTGTAAAACTTCCAATTCAGAACACAAATCATAAGCATTAATATCATATTCATTGCCATGTGTTAAAGCATTTTCAAGATTAACACAACATTCATGCAACATTTGATAATTCATTACAAATAACTTTTTAGGATTCAACAAAAAACCAAAAATACCTTCAAATATTTCTAATTGTTCAAATCTACTCCTCAAAGAAGAAATAGCAACCCCAACAAGAAAATAATTAACTCTAAAAGATTCTTCAGCATATTAAAAAGTCTCTTCATGATCATTTTCATCAAATTGTTTTCTCCTATGACTTTGACGTTTTTCATGAAATACTGGGTTAGTTTCCATCTTAGATGCAATATCTTTGGCAGAAAGTAAGGCAGATGTAAACCCATTTTGCCTATAGTCTTCAAAATAAGAAACAAGCCCCTTCAAATTTTTTATTGCATCATCAATTTGCATATCTCCATATTGCAATTTTTGGCTAACTAAGTCAATTTTTTTCAAAATGTTATTCCATATAGTCATGCACACCAAAAATTCAAAACTTTCAAGTTCATGTGTTGCTAAAGATTCAGCCTCACTCTTTGTTTTGGCATCTTCACTAACTCTAGACAATTCAAACTAAGTTTCTCTTATATCATCAATTTGGGTTAGTATGGCTCTAACACTATTAATATCACTTTCCCATCTTGTTGTTGACAATGGTTTAAGAGTTAATCCATGGACAGGATCTTGAAAAAAATTTCATCTCTTTGTAGAACTAGCAAATAGAGTATACAAGCGTTGCACAACTCCAAAAAATGACACAACTTTAACACTTGAGTTTTCCATATCACAAACTGTTAAACTAAGAGAATGACAAGCACATGGCATATAAAATGCCCTAGGATTTATTTCAAGAAGCCTCTTTTGCACACCACTGTTTTTCCCCTCCATGTTAGATCCATTATCATAACCTTGGCCCCTTACATTATTAATATCAAGTTTAAGAGACTGTAATACAGCTTGTAACTCATTAAAAATCCTAAATCCAGATGTATTATTCACTATCAAGAACTCTAAAAAATACTCTTTTGCCTTTATTGGAACATTTGACACATCTGCACATCAAATTATTAAAGTCATTTGCTCATGGTGACTTGCATATGGAGTACAATCAAGTATTACAGAAAAATATTTTGCCTCTTTGATTTTTTCAGTTATAGCACTTCTAACTTTAGAGCCTAGCATACCAATCAATTCATTTTGAATTTTATGGCTAAGATAGTGATAATGAATCTCATTACTTTGAATACGTCTAAAATGCTCTTTCATTACCAAATCAAATTCTGCAATCAATTCAAGCAGCCCCAAAAACTTACCATTATTATCGCGGTAAATTTTCTCATTCTCTCCATGAAAAGCTAAACTCCTTTTAGCAAGACATCTCACAACAGAAATTATTCTTACTAAAACTAGTTTCAAATATTCTTTCTCTTTTTTAATTTGCATTTGTGTGTCTTTATCAATTGTTTCAGGAAAGAATTAGGGGATTTGAGTAGCACCGTTGCATAGAGTGCATCGATACAACTTCGTAGTGTTTGGGCCTAAATTCTGCAAAGCCTAGCCTATTTATGCAGCCCACAAACATGATAACAGCTTGGGCTTGATGTTTAAAAGAAACTGAAGAGCAGCCCAATTAACATTGAAGGCCCACTTCTTTTTCCCAAAAAAAACGGTAGAGGTTTAAGAACACAAACAATGAATAGATAAATCAATAAAATTGCCAATTAGATGGCAATCCATCAACAAGCATGTCAAAACCTCCAAGAAATTGGATTAAACCCAGCTTCTGAAGAAATCTCGCCACTTAATCTCAAAAGCAAGTCAATAGATCTTATCTCACTAAAAGAATGTTTTCCCAGAGAAGCCCCACATGACTGCCTGACTTTGAAAAAATCAAAAATTTCAACTATCACAGAGGAGTTGACAGAGAGTTAATGAAGGCAGGTATAGAAGGAAGGCTTCTTTGAATCTTTGCAGCCAAAAGATCAAAATCCCTTTCTATATACAGAGAAATTCTGCACCATAGCAGATGTCATTTCCAAGGGATAAGCATACTAAATTTTCTAAAAGGATAAGTAGGGAGCAAGGAGTTATTCATCAGGAAAAGCAAACTAACTATCATGGCAGATTGCATTCTTACAAGGGGCGGTTAAAAAGTAAGAAGGAATTAGGTTTTCTTTTAGGAAAAGCAGGGAGATGATCACCATAAGAACTGACTGTTGATAGCTTTTCTGCCAGAATAGATAACTTCCCCTTTGTATTGCATTTAGAAAGAAAGATCTTTTGAAAATATTTGCCGCCCATTACTTAAAGATTAAAAACCCCCACTCTAGCATTTTCTATAAATATGAAAGGAGGTGAACAGATCAAAAGACAGCCGAAAAAAATCAATCAAGACAAAAACTCTCAAAATCAAAATTGACAAACTCAAAAGATCCATTGATCTCAAAAGCCTTCAAACACTGAAGCAACCCAAGCTCATTGAGCCACAAGAAACAAGTCAGCTAGAATTCAAGTTTCTGATTTCAGTTCAGTTCAGAAAAATAGTTTTACAAAGCAATATTTCTCTCGTTACAAATTTGGTTCAGTACAAAGCCAAGTCGTCCGGTTTCTTTACAAATATGAAAACCTCAGCAAATTTACAAAAAGCCTTGGTCAAGCAGAACAGGCTCCATACCGCAGCTCTAGCTCAGTGATCATAAATCCAGCCACTTTTGCCCTCTCTAGACTAAAGAGGCCTCAATTCTACCCAATCAACAAGCCTTTCATGGCCCGAAATAAATTGAAGCTCTGCCAAACTCAAACGTTGGTATCGATTTCCAATTGAAACTCATCAGTTGAAGGTGTTGACAATCCAGTTCAGCACAGACACATCCAATCCAGCCCGGTTCAGAGGCAGTTATCCAGGCAGAAATTGAATGTCCAACAGCCTTTCGTCTTGCTTCGGAGTTGTCATTTTGTTTTTGAGTCCTGTGATAGGCAGTTCTGCCTAAAATAGTTTGTCTTCTTCTTGTCTATTCTGGCCAGAACTACCCATTTTGTACTGTGAAAAATTATGAAGTCCTCATCAGTCTGAGGCAAAGAAAAGAACTTACTTGGGAGATATTCCTCACCCAAATTCACAATCGCTTGTTTAGAAATCAATATGTATTTTTAAGAAGTCTACTAAGGTTTTCATTGCTAGCAGTGGCACGCTCATACATATAAGAAAGTTGACTTGTTGACCATCAATGGTTGTCAAGCCAATGGGGAACTTTACTCTGCCATTATAGGATTAAAATCAAAATGAGTGAACAATTTGGCACGTCCGGTAGGACTTCTTAGTACAAATACTCCTAGAAAAATCTTCTAGTATATGAATATTGGAACTTCTAGCCAGAATCCACGCTGTGTCATGGAAAGAGATTAAGCAGCTCTCCAAGAGGGATTTGAATAAGAAGAAAGTGATGCTAGGCACTTAGCCCATGGTAGTACCAGAAGTAGACGTTCCAGGTCTGGTTCTAGAAGGTTAAACCATATACATGACGCTGTGCTCGGGCAAGAGGCCACAACACAAAGGAGCCAGGATACTCTAAATAACATGATAGCCATGATGCAATGGCAAGTCAATAAGCAATTCAGGAAGGACCGTGAGGCTACTATTGCCAGAATTCCAAACCCAGATGTTGTGGTCCAGCAGCTAGATCTCCCTTTTCAACCTCCACCAGGACTGGCATGGCCATACCAAGAGAATCCTTTCATCGCACAGATAGCTGGAATGCCAGGACATGGAGAAATCCAAGCTAGACAGAGGGGAGGAGCCCTTCCCGTCCAAGAACACGAGGCTCCAGTACTTCTAGAAGGCCCTGCACCAGTTCAGGCCCCCCAGAACCAGCCAGAACCTCCACTTATTTCACGACTAGTGGTCCTACGCGATTAGCCCTTGGCACTTCTGCCTGAGCAACCAGTTGTGTTGCCCTACAAACCAAGAAGGATGGACCCCAATCCATTCTCTCCACTAGTAAGGCGCAGGAGAGGTAGAGGGGGAATCAACCCTTTTGTTAACAATGATAAGAACAGACTGAGGGCAAACTAGAGGAATCATCCATATTTTGAAGAAGAGGAAGAACATAGAGAGGAAGTTCTGCCTAGGCCATACAGAATGGAACAGAGGATTTAACACAACCAGCTATAACATGGGTGAAATCCGCATCCTGTCAATGCCTTGAATGACATGGGAGCACTACAGAGGATGATAAGAGAGATGATGGAACCTGAGGCCAGAAGAGGAGAAAGGCCCACCTACAGAAAGCCATATCCAGCTTATATTGATCAAATACCTCTATCCCCGGGCTTTAAGGTACCAAACTTCACCTTGTTCTATGAAGAGAACACCCATGCTTCATCAGTTGAGCTTATAGGCAGATTCTCTGTCCAGTGCATAGCCATAGAAAATAACCCTTTACTAAAACTAAGGCTTTTTGGAAATTCTCTCTATGGACAAGACTTCACCTGGTATACTAGCTTACTAGCCAATTCTGTTCAAACTTGGGAACATATGGAAAATGTCTTACATGACTATTATTTCAGGATTCAGCCAGAAGTCACCATCAGTGATCTTGCTGCCCTCAAACAGAGTGAAGATGAGCCTACCCAAGACTTCATAACCAGGTTCAGAAAGCTCAAAATGAAATGCTGAATCCCTATGGAAGAACTGGCAGAACTGGCAGACAAAGCATCTAAATATGAGGAGCTGCTCAGGGAAGAACAACAGAAAAGGAACTCCTCAAAAGGCACATATTACAAAACTTCATCTTCTTTAGTACATCTGGTCGAGGTGGAGTCAGAAGAAGGCACAGAAAGCTTGGAGGAAAGGAAAGTTGCATTGGCGAAAATGGCGAAATTAAAACATCTCATCAGTTGCAAGGCTCTGACAAAGCCACCAAAGGACCAGAAGCCACCACCATTTACAGGAGGGTTTGTTTCAAACAAACCAGCACATAACAAAGTTTATTCCTTCAACTTAACTAAGGTTGATGCTCTGTTTGATGAGATGTTACTGTAGAAGGCAATAGAAACACCTCACAAGCTACCCAAGCCAGAGGAACTCAAGGGCAGACAGTATTCCAGATAGCACAACTCTTGGAACCACTCCACCAATAGTTGTGTTGTTTTCAGGGACGTCATACAAGAAGGAATAACAGCATGAAGGCTAAAACTAGCTGAGAAACCTCCTTCGGTGACAACAAACCTTTTTAACCAACCTCAAGTCAACATGGTCAACTTAAATTGGCTAGAACAGAAGAGAGTTCTGTGCAGCTGGTGCAAATGTGAAAATGAGTTGGAGGAAACTCTGGATGGGCAAAGTCAGCCCACAACTAGTGTTTTTGACAGGATTGGAACATCATACCAACAGGGCCTAGTTCTGGCTCCACTTAGAGACATAGCCAGGTAGAGGGCTTATCAAAGGTCTGCCCAATGCAATAGAAAAATGACAGAGTAACCAAAGAAGGAGATACCAGTTAAGATGCCCAGAAATGATAAGCTCTTGGCATCTATCATAGAAGGCAAATGATATTCTGTTAGAAAGAGCAGCATACCAACTTTGGAGCTAACCAGAACACAGAAAATGAGAGTTCAAAGGCAATACTGCACCTTCCTCAAGAACAAAGATAATACACAGGTACTTCCAGAGGTCAGTTCTACCAGAAAAGAGAAAAATCTAGAAGTAGATTCTCAGGCAGAACATACAACATATCAACTAGAGGAGCTGACAAAGACAGAGGTTCTAAGCAAGCCTGCTATCCATCCAACCTCACCCTCAATCAATCAGTTAGAACCTTCACAGTCACAAAGTCAATCTGGACCTACTCCAGTAGAAGGACAAGAAGGTTAGATTGAAGAATATGAATAGGAGTAGTTGGATTACGAACCATCTACAGATGACCAGACTGGACTCCTTGAAATAGGTGAGCAAGAAGACTAGACAGAATAATATAGAGAAAAATGGATGGAGTACGATGGAGAACTAGATGAAGAAACTAAGGCTTTCGGTGCATAATTAGAAAGCCTGTTATAAGGTGATCTAGGCATTAATATGGTGTTTATCCTGCCAGAAAAGTTCAAGGCAACAGAAAGACAAGAGAACACTTTGGAATGAGATGTACTCTCCCAAGAAACTTTTGAGTGCAGATTGGCAGAAATAGAAGAGGAGCCAGAACAGCAAATACCTACTGCCAAAACAAGCAGAACTGCCATGAAATTGGCCGCAGAATAGCTACGCTTTTCCAAACCTACCAAGGAAATGGCCAATTATCTCATACCTTTGTTCATCACTATGAACTTTGAGGTGCAGCCATTAATCTTCTACCTTACAGGTTGCTGATCAAGATGGGCACTACCATGAAATGCTTGGACTGGATAGAGGACTGCTGGAGCACAAGTTGCCAATAAAAGAAGGATACTTGCTAGTCAAGCATGCTAGAAGAAGGATGTCTATGGAGATAGAACTAAAAGTCAAAGAAGAAGTGGAAAGGCTAGTTAAAGCAGGTTTTATCAAGCCAACCATTTATGCTGATTGGTTGTCCAATCTTGTACCAGTCCTTAAGAGGAAAACATGGTCAATCAGCAGTGGTGGATCCAGGAATTTTCCTTACAGGAGTCAACATCTAAAAGGTAAAAAAACTATACACAAAATAGAACAAAAAAAATGAAACGATAATATTTTAATTATTCTCTATTGGGACAGCATGAGACTTTAGTTTGGTCCTCTCTTGCCCCTATGTGGATCCGCCACTAGCAGTCAGAATATGTGTGGACTACAGAAATCTGAATGAAGCATCTCCCAAATACGAGTATCCAATGCCCATGGCAAACATGCTACTAGACGGAGCTGCTCACAATTACATGCTATCATTCATGGATGACAATGCAGGGTACAATCAAATAATGGTGGCAAGAGAAGACATCCACAAGACAGCCTATTACCTGAGCAGAACTCTGACAGAAGTAGAAAGGAAATATTCTAGAGTTGAAAGACTTTGTTTGGCTTTATACTTTACTACTATAAAGCTCAGACATTACATGTTACCTTTCACCACCTACATCATTGCCAAAACAGATCTGATCAAGTACATGCTAACAAGACCAATGTTGAGAGGAAAAATTAGTAAATGGACTCTGGCCCTATCAGAATTTGCTTTCAGATATGTTCCTCAGAAGTCCATCAAGGGACAAGCTATTGCAAATTTCTTGACAGATCATCCAGATGAAGAAATTGAGAATATAGATTCCATGGATATAGCCAATGCAGACCTGCTAACTAGAGCTCACACCTATCTGAATAATCCCATTTACTCAGTCCATCTCACCCCCTGGAAGCTATACTTTCATGGATCTAAAACAGACTTAGCCTCTAGGGCAGGGATTGTGTTAGCCTCTAGGCCAGGAATTGTGTTAGAAGATCCACTAGGAATCAAACATTATTATTCATTCCAGCTAGATTTCCAGCGCACCAATAACAAAACAGAATACGAAGCTTTAATTATATGACTAGAAATGCTAGTGGAACTAGTAATCCAATCTGTCGAAATTCTAGGAGATTCCATGCTTGTACTGAAACAAATTTCTGGAGAATACAAATGTTTGAGCCCCTCTTTAGCTATCTATCTAGTAGCAGCCAGAAATCTCTTGGTAGAATTCAAGGAAGCCACTTGGGAACATATCCCAAGAGAAGAAAACTTTGCAGCTAATGAGATGGCCCAGATAGCAACAGGAGTACAGATGCCTGAAGACTGCATACAGAGAATCGTTAAGGTAGGAAAGAAAAGCCTACCATCTGTTCTGACCAGAGGAATGGAGATAGATTTCAATATTGCCATAATGACTGAAGAAGATTGGAGATTGCCTATAATCAATTATCTGCAGTATCCAACCCTTCCTTCTGAAAAAAGGATTTGAATCATGGCCTTAAACTACCTCATGTGGAATGGAGATTTGGTCCGAAAAAGCAAAGATGAGCTACTTTTGAGATGCTTAGGAAAAGAAGAATACATGAAGGTCATGGGAGAAGTCCATGAAGGTATCTGTGGAGCACATCAAGGTGGAAAAAAAATTTGTTGGTTGATTAGAAGGTATGGTTACTTTTGGCCTACCATGATGAAGGACTGTATAGAATATTCTAAGGGACATAAAGCTTGTCAAAGACATGGTCCAATCCAGCAAGCTCCCTCAGTTCTCATGAATCCATTCGTCAAGCCATAGCTATTCAGAGGATGGGCAATGGACCTCATTGGCAAAATCTATCCAGCCAGTACCAAGCAACTATATTTTACCATAATGGCTACAGATTATTTCACCAAATCAGTGGAAGCTAAGCCAGTCAAATCCACCACATCTCAAGATATCATTGCCTTCATAAAAGAACAGATTATGCAAAGGTTTGGCATACCAGAATCAATACCACTGATAGGGGAAATTCTTTCATATCCAGGGAAATGCTAGACATGGCAGAAGCATTCAAGTTCAAACTACTTCAATCCACTCCTTATTGTGCCCAGGCTAATGGACAGGCAGAATCAAGCAACAAGGTGATTATCAACATTATCAGGAAAATGCTTGAGGATAATCCAAGGCAATGGCACGAAAAACTGTCAAAAACCTTGTGGGCCTATAGAACTTCAAAAAGAGAAGCAACTGGCATGACTCCATATGCTTTGACTTATGGGCATGATGCAATTCTGCCATGGAAATCGCAGTTCAGTCCATCAGAATTGCCCAACAACATAATTTGGTTAGGGAAGACTATTCACAGGCAATGCTGCTAGAATTAGAAGGGTTGGATACCAGCAGAATTGATACGCTCAACAAACTTTTAGCAGGGAAGCAGGCTATGGCAAGAGCCTATAACAAGAAAGTTAGAAACAAGAGTTTTGAAGAAGGAGAAGTTGTCTAGAAGGTAGTTCTACCCCTTGGAACACACATTGCTGGTTATGGAAAGTGGTCACCTACATGGGAAGGACCTTTCATAGTCAAGCAAGTCCTTGGATTGAGGGCATACAGGCTATAGGACCAAGATGAAGACATCCATGTTGCGCCAATTAATGGCAAATGATTGAAGAAGTTCTATCCAACTATGTGGGATTCACGGGCAGTACAAACAGACCCTGGAATTGAGGGGGAAAAGGACGGAACTGTTGTTTGATTTTCCATTCAGATTTGTACAAGAATTTTACTTTTAGTGTGTGTTTTATTTTTGCCCTCGTTTGTTTCATCTAAGTTAGAAGGAAATATAAAAAAATAAAGATTCCACAAAATAGTTAGGATTTTTATTTAAATATAGTCATTTGCTATGACTAAAGTTTTATTACATTTTGGAAGAATTTCAAAGTCCTAGTTTTCTAAGGGTTTCTTGCAGTTCGGTCTTCTTGGTGGAAATCTCTTTTTGGAGAAGCACTCCCTGGTGGATTGAAGCTTCTGCAATCTCCAATGCTGGCCTAGAAGCTGAGACCATATTCTGCACGAGGAAGGTTGCCTTGGCCTTAGTACCCAATCTAGCCCCAAGCATGTTCTGCCTCTCCCTCAACCCAGCTAGCTACCTTTGAAGTTCTTCAATTTGTTTCTCTAGCTTATTAGCAGCAGTCTTGGCCTCCATATAGTCTGCAACCATCATGTCCAATTCTGCTTTTTTGTTTCTAATAGTCAGCCAAGTTGGCTACATGGATAGCTTTGCATAACTAAGAGGCATTGAAAGAGGGCTTGAGATCTTCATAACAGTTGTGGAGGTTGAGCACATCTCTGGCCAAACCTAGACTGATCTCAAGGATAGGCCTGGGAGCCATGTTCTCCCTATGCAGTAAGTCCATGTCTTTCATCAACTGATTAATCTAAGTCTAGCTCATTTGACTGCCAAATCCTCACTCTATCCATTGCCTTGGACTTAGCCTTGCTAGGAGTAGATCCAAATTTCTCGAGCTTATCCAGCTGAGCATCCAAGTCCATAGCTTCAAACTCTGACAATTTTGGATCAGCAAAGGAGGCCGTAGTGGATGAACCAGGGACAGAATGGATGGGCATCTGCATAAAGAACTCAAGTTAGTTTCATGCATAATTAAAATCAAAGAAAAGCTAAAGCACAAAGTAATACTTACAGCTACAATAGGAGGCTTGAGAAGACTGATCACTACAGTCAGAACCCCATTCTTCCACCTGAAAAGACAGAAGCATTAGAAACAAGACAGAACAGAACTATAGAGACCAGACAGAGTCAAGACAAAACAGAAATTACCTCAGGCTCAGGGATAGCAACAGAGTGTTCTGCCTCCACCTCACAATCTGGAATAGCAGCAGAATGTTCTACCTCCACATCATCAAGGAAAGCCAATTCTGATCTTGTGGGTTCTACCCTTTGAGCTTCCTGCTGTTTCTTGGCCAGCACAATGCTTTCTGCTATCACTTCAGCATGTATCTCCTCATACAGATGGATAGAAGTCAAAATTAGAGATAGCACAGACGTAAGACAATCATGTTCCACGCAGAAATAACAAAGTCTCACCTCTTCTTCAACTTCTTTGCCTTCTTCTTTGTCTTCTATCGAGACTTTTGCTTCTTTTTCTTGCTCCACAGCCTCGAAAGCCTCTCTTAGCTCTTCATCTGTCCCAAAAGTGGTTGTAGGAGCTGCTGCAGATTTTGTGGCTACGTATTCTACCATAGCTCTCTTCCTAAGTCTTTTTGACCTAGTAGGAGGGGGAGGAGCACTTTCAGCTGCAAAGGACAGAAGATAAAGGATTAGAACAAAAGAATAGCGCATAATAAAATAAGAGAGATCAAATTCTCAAAGTTTACATGAGGTTTTTGGCTGACAGCACTATCCTGAGCCTGGGCAGTTTCCTTCCTTTTGTTCCTTCTAGCAGAAGGAGTTGCTTGGACGGTTGTTTGTTCTGCCAAGGTTTCTTGATCTTCTCCTTCATCCTCGGAAGGGATTTCCAGGTCTCCAGCAGCTATGACAGAAGTAACTACACAGAAAACGGAGAGTTAGAAAACAATCCAGCAGAAAAAGGTAGAAGAACAAAGCTCGAAAACTTACCAATCACTTCCCCAGCTTGAACATCTTGTCCTCAAATGCTCCTTGTCATAGAAGGATCTGCCACAAATAGACAAGATAGGGTTAGAAATTTCCACTCAGGCAGAATATGATAAAACAAGATAGGAAAAGGCAAAATTGAGACTCTACCTTCAATCACTTGTCCATTGATGTCCTTCATCATCTATACCATGAATTACTTGGCTTTTGCCCTTGCGTAAACAATCGAAGAGTTCCAGCCATCAAAAAGCACTTTGGTGGCAGAAATGAAAGCAGGCAGACTATGGAATCTGGCTTTCCACCAAGCATTTAACTCGGCATAACTGCAGGATTAGGCTCCAAGGATGGATAGAGAGCGTCCACACTGTTGTTAAACTTGTTCACCGAGCACTTATAGTTCTTATGCACCTCCAGATCATTTGAATCTCTCCATGAAGTGGCCCGATTGCAGCTTCTGTAAGACTTGAGTGGGATTAGCTGAGGGCAACCAAGCTGCCTGGCACAAAAGTTAGGGTGATACACTTCTGCCTCCAAGTGATAGTTGGGAGGCTTCCCACCTCCAAAAGGCAGGTCCCAGGGTAGTGTCACACTCAGGAATTTCTTCCTGAACTCAGTTTTAGCTTCCTCTTCTTCTGGTTCCTCTTCAAACAGCCTGTACCCAGGCTGGAATCAAGGATAAGTCCTTCTGAGCACCACCTGCCATTGAGCAGTAGACCTCTTGGTGCAGTGCCTGAAGAACATCAAGTATTCTTCAATTGACGCTTAGGCACTTCTGCTGACATCAAAGAAAGCGCCAGAACTTGATCTTCAACCAGAGCCACATCCGGAAACCTAAGTTCTGGGAAGTACACTTGCAACCAGATCTGGATCATCCAGAAAGCACCAAGAGCAAACAAATTTAGAGGATTCTCCAAGGTTGCAGTATGGAGATTCTTGAACAGATAAGCCAGAACTATGGGTCCAAGCCCCACATCAGTGTGATTGTGCAGAGCTTCTGCCAGATGCTTGTATTCAAGTAGAACTGCCGATGAACAATTTGGAAAAATGAACCTGTTCAACCAGTATAAGAGGAACATCATGTGATGTTGATCCTTATCCTTCTCTGAGTTGAATTTCTTCAGGTAATTAGAAAATGAGCAGTTCTGGTTGATTGTTGCCGGAGAGATAGTGAAGGGATTTGCCAATCTTTCTTGGTTCTTCCTTCTGTGATAATCACCAACAGCATTAACAGGCCTTCCATGGGGCCTGAATCCGAAGTTTTGAGCCATGTCCAGCAGGGTTGGAGTCATTGGGCCAATATGGAAGTCGAAAGTGTTGCAGACAGAATTCCAGAAGCACAGAGCAGCAGCCAGAAAGTTCTTATCTCTGTTCATGGACTGCTTGGACAGAAGGATTTCCAGAAGCACAGAGCAGCGGCCCTCTTCCAGTAAGCTTCATATCTTAGAAGAAGCTTGTTGATTCAATCTGCCCACTTCACCATGATGTTCCTCACTTCACTGGAGGGATATGAGCAACTCAAATTCTTACCTAGGTATGAGAAGCCAAGGCAAAAGAGCTCTGAAAGCACAGAGGAGCTTACAGAAGTGCCATTTCCTTAAGAACATGGCCGAACCAATGAGAACCCAGAACGAGGGTGTTCTTGAACAGATGGAAGACGTTCTCATCCAGATTCTTTTGGGCAAATGGATGAAGCTTGCTTCGAACCTCTATTGCATGATTATCAATGCCATCTCCAGTGAGATAAGCAGGAGATCGTGAAAAAGAAGAACCCTTGGCACGAGTGTTTGGATAAGACATTTTTGAATTCAAAAGAATAGGGAAGGGTTGAAGAAACGAACCAAAGAATAAAGGAATTTGTAAGAGGAAATGAAAGCTGAAAGCAGAACTAGGTTGCAAGTAAACACTGATGGAGGTTAGAAAGTTTTATAAACTAAAGGAAGAAGATCGTGGGGAGAGTGGAACAAGTTTTAATCAAAATAAATTAGCCGTTAGAAACTGACCACTTACACACGAAGCCTAGTTGAATAGGCAAACGTGGGCTAGTAGCAATGGAAGGAAATGGCGCGCACAATTAATGGCCAATCATTAAGTCTGAAACCATTCCAAAACGATTCAAACTTATGGGGCATTGTTTGGGCCTAAATTCTACGAAACCAGCCTATTTATGAAGCCCAAAAACATGAGCACAGCTTGGGCTTGATGTTTAAAAGAAACTGAAGAGCAGCCCAAAATAGACAAAGCCCATACTAGTTTCTCGAAATTCTGCGAGCCCAGCCCAGAATTTGTCAAAACTACTATAAATGAACAGTCTTGGGCTTTGAAGAAAAGGGAAGTAGCCCAATCAACATTGGAGGCCACGTCTTTTTCAAAAAAAAGGGCAGAGCTTTAAGAACACAAAAAATGAATAGATAAATCAATAAAATTGCCAATTAGATGGCAATTCATCACCAAGCACGTCAAAACCTCCAAGAAATTAGATTAAACCCAGCTTCTGAAGAAATCTTGCCCCTTAATCTCAAAAGCAAGTCAGTAGATCTTTCCTTACTAAAAGAATGTTTTCCCAGAAAAGTCCCATGTGACTGCCTGACTTTGAAAAAGTCAAAAATTTCAATTATCACAGAGGAGTTGACAGAGAGTTAATGAAGGCAGATATAAAAGGAAGGCTTCTTTGAATCTTTGCAACCAAAACAGTTTTACAAAGCGAGATTTCTCTCGTTACAAATTTGGTTCAGTACAAAACCAAGTCAAGCAGAGTCCGGGTTTCTTTACAAATATGAAAACCTCATCAAATTTATAGAAAGCCTTGGTCAAGCAGAACAGGCTCTATAGCGCAACTCCAGCTCAGTGATCATCAATCCAGCCACTTTTGCCCTCCTTAGACTGAAGAGGCCTCAATTCTGCCCATTCAGCAAGCCTTCCATAGCCCGAAATAAATTGAAGCTCTGCCAAACTCAAACGTTCATATCGATTTCCAGCTGAAACTCATCAGTTGAAGGTGTTGACAATCCAGTCCATCACAGACACATCCAATCTAGCCCGGTTCAGAGGCAGTTATCCAGGCAGAAATAGAATGTCCAACATCCTTTTGTCTTGCTTCAGAGTTGTCATTTCATTTTTTAGTCCTGTGACAGGCAGTTCTGCCTAAAACAATTTGTCTTTTTTTTGTCTATTCTGGCCAGAACTACCCATTTTGTACTATGAAAAATTATGATGTCCTCACTGGTCTGAGGCAAAGAAAAGAACTTACTTGGGAGATATTCCTTACCCAAATTCACAATCGCTTGTTTAGAAATCAATAACTTGGGGCATAGGTTATCTATTGTTAAGAAGTCTGCTAAGGCTTTCATTGCTAGTAGTTGCACGCTCCTACACAAAAGAAAGTTGACTTGTTGATTATCAATAGTTGTCAAGCCCATGGGGAACTTTACCCTACCATCATAGGATTAAAATCAAAACGGATGAACACGTAAACACGTAGTGGGCTCGAATCGGAGTTCTAGCGAAGAAGTTACGATCAACGGAAGTGCAGTGGTACAATCATAAATATTTTAAAAGTTAGATTTTAAAAACAAACAAATTTTCTTCTTCTTCTCTCTCTCTCTCTCTCTCTCTCTCTCTCTCTCTCTCTCTCTCTCTCTCTCTCTCTCTCTCTCCCCCCTCTCTCCAGCAACCTCACCTCTCTCCTTGCGAAACTAACAACCGGCCACTGTTTGGTCTGCTATCTCCTCCGTTCTGCCATCGTTGGCCACGAGACCACCTCCATTAAAACCTGTCATGCCCCCTCTACCTATCCCTCCTCATCTCCAACGAGCCCATCTGGTCCTTCGCCGGCGGTAGCTCGATAAAGTTCCAATTTTCTCAAAACTTTCCGTCGTCGTTTTAAGCAATTCCTTTCAAGGTGACTTAGCTAATGGTTGGTTTGGTTAGGATCGATTTTGAAGTTCTGAAGCTCGATTTACGATCTAAAGTTTTGACCTGTTTTCGACTCGAATTTCTAGCAAGTTCCAGCCACTTTTTGGCAGTGGCCCAAGAACAAAAGTTGCTCCACTAATTGTTCTGATCATGTAAGCATAGGTATTGTTAGGTGTTTTGAGAATTTTCCGGTCACCAAAATTCTCTCAAGCCACCCAAGCGCTGCCTGCGGGTGTGGCGGCACGTGGGCCAAGTTTGGGTGGCCCATTTGGTCCAAAAATGATCCCCATGTCATCCCGAGCGTGACGGTATGCTCAGATTCGAATTTGGTTATCGTTTGAAGGTCGAACGGATTTCTACATATTAGGCAATATCCGGGTTCAATATGTTCAGACTGTTGGATGGACTCCATTTCCAAATATGTTGATCTAGGAACCTCTAGGATCGTGTAAGAACTCACGGATTGAGAATCGGAGCCCCGGATACTCCGAATCAATGATTCAAAAATCACATAAAATGGTGACCGTCCGATCTTGTAATCGTGAGCGATCGGACTACTCGATCTGAACCAAACTTGCAAGGCGTGATTAGTAAATTTTGTTGAATCTGTAGGAACTTTCAGATTATTAATCGGAGGTCGTGGATCCCACGGGGGACCGGGTTGACCATCGACTCCATTTTCAAATATGTTGATCTATGAGCCTCTAGGATCATGTAAGAACTTACGGATCAAGAATCAGAGTCTCGGATACTCCAAATAATGATTCAAATATTATGTAAAATGGTGACCGTCCGATCATGCGATCGTGAGCAATCGAACCACTCAATCTAAACCAAACTTGCAGAACGTCATTAGTAAATTTTGTTGAACTTGTAGGAACTCTCGGATTATTAATCGGAAGTCGTAGACCCCACGGGGGACCAGGTTGAGCAATATAAGAATTTAATTGTATATTTAATCTCAAGTCTTTCAGATCATTCCAACTGTCAGAACAGTTGAAAATGGGCCTAGGAACTTTCTTAAGTTACGCACATGCACTTTTAGGGCCGGAGGTCAGAGTTTTGATTAAATATTTGTGGTTGAGCTATTTTATTAATTAAATATTTTAAATGCTTAAGTAGATACTTGGGCTCCACCAAACCTATAGAAAGAACCCATAAGGTTCAGGCTAGCTTGGATGCACAGTGAGGTGGACGTTTGTTTTATAAATGAATTTTATGCAGTAAAAGTTTTATTAATTGATCATGAATGAATTATTTATGGGTTTTGCTTTTCAAGCATACAGTTTGAATTCAAATGCTTTTATAAAATTTTGTTTATGATTAAATGTGAATGGCTTGGAAAGTAGAAAAGGACATGGTAATAGGATTTAAGGATTTAGTGAGAAACAGTATTATAATTTTCCAGGAAAGGTTTATAAACCATTAAGTCAGCGCGCGTTTGACAGTTGCCCCATGAGTCCTAGGGATACCCAGACCGTAAGGAGTGAGGCATGCGGCTCAGGTGACCAAGTGTCTCCTAAGTTCTGCGAGGAATGCGGCTCGGGTTAACTTTGTGTTTCCAAGTTCTACGAGGATGTGTCACTTATGTGACACTTGGAATTGACGGTATGATGTGAGAAATAAATAAAAATATCATGGAATTGACGGATTTATGAAAGGTGCACCTAGGTGGAAAGGAATTATTATTTTTCAACGCTTTCAAATGGTTTTGATGATTTGATGGAATGTATGATCAGTTATATGAATATAGATATGCATGCTTGATTTTTGTATGAATATAGAACATGTATTAAATGAAATTTCAAATGGTTTTAATAGTGGGGTTAGTATGTTGATATTCTATTTTGCAAAACTTTCTTTTGTCTACTCACGTTTTTAATATTTTGGGCCCCCAGGCAATAATCGAGTATCGGAGCACCACCACCGGGCATTCATCACCCACCACTCATTTACTTCCATTATGTAGGATATTCTACTGTAACTGTACTATTTTTGTAAATTAAATTAATTAGTAGGCTCTGATATTGCCCTATGATTTCTACAAGGTCTGAGGCCACACAGATTTGCTGTTGAATTGTGTGTGCTCTAACATTGTGCATGCTGAATGCTTGTGGATATATGAATTGCATTTTGTACATGTGTAAATTTTGGGAAACGAACAATTTACAGGGGAGACTCTGCCGATTGTTTGGCAGAAGTCAAATCTTAAAAGAATGTTTGAGTTTTGGTTTAAAGGGCAATTTGGTCAAATGTGCCTGGCACCTGCCAGGTGTTGAACAAGCACAGGGTTCGACACAGATTCCAAAGTGGAATATGGGTCAAGTCTTGTCATTAGTGATATGCTCAACATTATTCTCATGTTTTTTAAGCCTCTCACTTAAATGTTTCCAAGCATTAAGCCCTTCATTTGCTAACAAACTTTTATTCTGCATAGATTTAAACAACTTATAGCATAAACAATATACTTTGCCCACATCTTTTGAGTACACTAGCCATTTTCTATCATGTTTCTCTCCATTTGGTAACTTTGTTGTATAAAATGAATATGAAAAATGCCGAGAAAACCCATCCACAGGAAACTTGAGATTACTTTCTCTTATAGGACCCTTTTTTACTAAAAAGATCCTTTGTTTTGTTATCAATGTTATCCCAATTTCTTGAATCATAGATATTTAAAGAATGACTTATTTGTTCTGTTTCATTTTCATTCTCAAATTGATCACCAACCTCATTCAATTCATTTGTATCATTTTTTCTCATTTCTTCCTTATTATTTTCATTCTCAAATTGATCACCAACCTCATTCAATTCATTTGTATCATTTTTTTCTCTTTTCTTCTTTATTATTTTCATTCTCAATTAGATTACCAACCTTATTCAGTTCATTTTAGGAGTGGGCATCGGGACCGGAAAACCAGAACACCAAACCGAACCGGTGAAAAAAAATCAATTGACCAAAAAAGTCCAACTGGAACCAAAATTGGACCGAACCAGTTCTAGTTCCGATTTTACACCGCACGGCACCGGATCGGACCGAACCGGACCGGTCATATTTTTTATTTTTACAATTTTTTAAAATCTAATGCCATATTTTAAATTTTATAATCATTATTTTTCCAAGTTCAACTTCAAAAAATTTATAAATGTATGAATTGGATTATTTGTTAATTTTTAAGCCAAAAAAATAAGTTATTTATTATTTTTTTAAAAAAAATTAAATTAATAATTAGGTTCAAAACCGGACCAGAACCGGCTGGTTTTTGAAATTTTTTTGCCTAAACCAGACCGAACCGGACCTGTTAAATAGTACCGGTTCCGATTCTGGTTTGAGGTGAGATGAAACGACCTGAACCAATTTCCACTTTGGAATGCGGGTCGAAAACTGTTTAAAACTGACACCTGGTAACCGTGGGTCTTAAAAGACCAAAATGTCCTGAAACCAGTAACACAACTAAGGGACTCTGATTCGTGGCTGCACCTGATAACTATAGGCTGCCTACGTACCCTTTCTGAGGGATCAAGCCACACGTAGTTCTTTCTTCTGTTCCTGATCTGTAACTAAACTGTTTACTGTAAACCAAGTTCTAGGGTTGGCATTCC
>NC_024127.1:21412255-21472639 GCF_000346735.1 Prunus mume
AAAAATACTGAATGTATAACTCATCATGTTTTGTAATCCTGGCTGGACTCAGGAGACATCTGGTCAACCTGATCCGCAATTCTGGCTCCCACGGTCTGGAAAACTGTAAGATTCGTGGGGCAAATTATGCTAGAAATACTTGAACTGTTTAATATCATAACCAACAATAAAAATTACAGTCAACAATTAAATAACATAAAATAAGATAAATTAAAGCAACCTAGATGAAAATAAAATAAAATAAACATAAACAAACTTTGAATAAACTTGCATCGAACTCATTTAAAATTCATAAATAACCATGTGTGTGTGTATATATATATATAGATGTAATGCTTAAGAAAATAATGTTAACTGTATAAAATCCTCTCCACCTAGGCGTACCCCCATATCTGATCCGTCAATTCCTGATATTCCGTCAATTCCTGTTATCCGTCAATTCCCCTGGCAGGTCTCGGTGACACAAAGTCAACCCGAGCCGCAACTGGCAAGACTCAGGGGACTCTAGTCAGCCTGATCCGCAAACTGGCAGGTCTCGGAGACAACCTCTCAATCCGAGCCGCAACCTGGCACCACACGGTCAGGCGTCCACGAACTCGTGGGGCAAAATAACTGACTGTACACTGGCACCACACGATTCAGGCGTCCCCGAACTCGTGGAGCAAAATAACTTACTGTCTCGAGGCAACTGGGGGGTACGCTGTGGTGGGTTTGAAAACCATAATCTGTTATTTACATAAACTTTCAATAAACTGGTTCTCAACTGAACTTATTCAATAAACTGGTTCTCAACTGAGCTTAAAATATATCCATATGCATATATATATATATACAAAAACCTGTATAATATATTTTTCCTATGAAAACCTCAACAAATTTTTCAAATCCTTCTGGATATCTGTTTTCTCAGTCACACCAATGCAATAAAATAAAATAACATAATAAAATAACAATTGAAATAACAATTGGAATAAAACAACCTAATAATTGTCCAGCAATTCTGAAAATACGGATGCATATGTAATGCAGTGTCTACAGGAAGTTGACATAATGCTCTGATACCAATTGAAACGACCTGAACCAATTTCCACTTTGGAATGCGGGTCGAAAACTGTTTAAAACTGACACCTGGTAACCGTGGGTCGTAAAAGTCCAAAATGTCCTGAAACCAGTAACACAACTGAGGGACTCTGATTCGTGGCTGCACTTGATAACTGTAGGCTGCCTACGTACCCTTTCTGAGGGATCAAGTCACACGTAGTTCTTTCTTTTGTTCCTGATCTGTAACTAAACTGTTTACTGTAAACCAAGTTCTAGGGTTGGCATTCTTGGAGTATCCGGGACTCCGTTTTATGATCCGTCAAATATTATACGATCCTGGAATTACCTAGATCAACATACCTGAACATGACTACGATCAACGGTTCAAACCTACTGAACCCGGAAATCACATACTAGACGAGATCCATTCGGGGTTGAAACGTTATCCGAATTAAGATCCGCGGAATCCTACGTGCTCGTGGGGACTAGGAGATTATTCTAGGACTGACTGTGGTCCCACCCCTGCTCCCCACGCGCCGCCACACGCGCTGACAGCGTGTGGTGCCTAAAGCGATAACGCCTCGCCGGAAAAACTCAACATCTCGGCTCAAGACTCCTACCCTAGGTAAAACACCCTATTTGGAACCACTTTTATTCGTGGACCTACCCCAAAAAGTGGCCGGAAGTGGCTGAAACCGTGATCTCAAAACCGGCCGAACCCTAGGTTCGAAATTAACCATCTCACGCTATAAATTCCTCAAATCCTACTCAACCATCAGCTAGATCATGAAAAATAGCTAGAAATCCATACCTTACTCGACTGATTTGGTGGCCAGAGGAGGGAGAACGGAAGCTCGAAAATTCTGCTAAAAACTGGCTTTTCTTGGGCTAATTCCGGCGGTTCCTGGCAGTTTCGACGGTGGGGTTTGACCGGAAAGGGAAGGGAGAAACTACCCAGTCCGTTTGAGTCCGGTCCCATGGCCCGCCGTGGCCTGTGGTGGCGACGGGGGGTCTTGGAAGCCCCCGGCTGGGGGGGAAAAAGGGGGGGGGTCGGGGGCGGGCGGGGGGGGGGAGAGAGAGAGAAGATGAAGGTTTTTTTAAAAAAAACTGACCTTCCAAATTTACTATTTTGCCCTCGAACTTATTTTGACTGTATCTCCTTCAATACAACTCGGATTTGGGCCCACTACGTGTCTACGAATTCATCTCGCTGCGCTCTACGCAACGGTATAACTAAAATTCTCAAATTCCTTCTTAGTCAAAAAGTCAACCTTTGACCTAATAAAAATTCTAAGGGCATTTTAGTCTTTTCCTCCAATAAATTAATAATTAAATATTAATTTTAGGTTTGGGTTGTTACATGAGAACCAGACCGCGCTCACCCCTAGTTCATTTTTATCAATTTCTATCATTTCTTCCTTATTATTTTCATTCTCAATAAGTTCACCACCCTCATTCAGTTCATTTATATCATTTTCTATCATTTCTTCCAGATTATTTTCATTCTCACTGAGATCACCGAACCCTTCATTAAGTAAATAATCAGCTAAATCTTCAATTGGAGAACTAGTTTTAAAAAACTTATCAAGAGCTCCTTTTTTAGTTTGAATCATTTTTTCTATTTTTCTCCGTTTATTTCTTTTTGCACTTCCAGATTCATGTTTCCTAACCATTTTTCTAGTGCAACTCTTAAGTCTAGAAAGTGAAAAATAGACAACCAATGAACAAAAGAAACACACCAAACACAACCAGCACAGCAAACACAACCAATGAACTAAAGTGTTACCAAAAAAAATTTAAAATCAAGCAGCAAACAAAGAGCAATAAAACATGGTTAAAGCTTATATAAAAAAGCATCAATCTTGCATAGCTTTATTCAGGCTAGCTGTGTTGAAACTAAAATTTGAGAAACTCCACTCCGTACCTCCACCTGATTCATGCATATCTATAATGATAAGATACATGCAATTCAATCAAGTATTCATTAATCTGATTACCACTCTGTATCTCTCTATGTTTTGTTCCCATTGGAAATTGAAACAATAGTTTGCTGGGTATGAACAAATATAAAGAAAAAATTATCAATATGATTACCTTTTCAATTTCTCATGCTCCTCCCCTCTTGGTCACCATCAATCTCAAAGACAATTTGTGAGCTTTTTAGTGTGAGATTGATTCTTATGGTTACAATATGATATGAGAAAAGAGGGATTAGAGAAATTGAAAATAATGGATATTGATTGAAGGGAGATGGGGAAAACAGAGAAAAAAATGGTGGTGGATTATAAAGAGATCAGTGGATTAAAAAGAGTTCCATGGAGAAACAAATTAGGAGAGGCATTGTTGCTGGCTACGTGGGAAACGAAGAGCTTCTGGGAAGAGGAATTGCTTTCCTCATTTAATTTCATTGGTGACTTTTTAAAAATAAAATAAAATAAAATTTGGACAATAGTATATACAGAGAGCTTCCATTGAGGGATCCCTCAAATAAGCTTATTTGAGGGACACCCCTTGTAGGGCCACTATGGATTGTATTTTACTAATCCAAACCATCTATTTTGTAGATACTCATTCAAAGATCATCTCTACAAAAAATCACTTGAATCCGATATCATTTGACCACTCAATTGAGTTATTGAAATTTTAGTACTTTCTTGAAGCACCGTGTTCATTGATTTTGTAAGACACAATTGGATGTCGAAACAATGTCCGATTTGTCTAATTTTTTGTAAGGATGATCTATGAATGAAGACCTAAAAAATAGATGGTTTGGATCACTGGAAAAAAAATTGTAGGGTACCCTAAAGGGCGTTACTCAAATAAAATTATTTGAGGGATCCCTCAATAGAAGGGGACTGATAGTATATATATATATATATATACACAAAGAGCTTCAATTGAGGGATCCCTCAAATAAGCTTATTTGAGGGACACCCCTTGTAGGGCCCACTTCAGATTGTATTTCACTAATTCAAACCATCTATTTTGTAGATACACATTCAAAGATTATCTCTACAAAAAATCACTTGAATCCGATATCATTTGACCATTCAATTGAGTTATTGAAATTTTAGTACTTTCTTGAAGCACCGTGTTCATTGATTTTGTAGGACACAATTGGATGTCAAAACGGTTTCCGATTTGTCTAATTTTTTGTAAGGATGATCTATGAATGAAGACCTAAAAAATAGATGGTTTTGATCATTGGAAAAAAAAAATTGTAGGGTACCCTAAAGGGCGTCCCTCTCACCTACCTCTAAGGCCGGCCCTGGTTCTCATACGTTAGTAACAAATATTTTTACAATGATAACAATAAAACAAAAAAATCAGCAAATAATGTCTCTCGCTGAGTTTTGGATTTGGATGATGCTCCAACGCCTTGCTAAAATGCAAAGGTTGGTCCTTATATAGAATGAATGGATAAAACCCAAAGGTGGTGCTCTAGCGCCTTCAAAATCAAAGGTAAGTTGCTATATTGAATGAACGGATAAAATTCGATGATGCTACAAGCAACAAATACTTTGTTGATATAACAACGTGGTTCCTAAGAGAAAGATAATTTGCGCACTCAGCAACTTCTGGTTTTTTGGTTGTTGATAGTTGTGTCTTGAAGTCTTGCCGCCCTCCCCTCTAAGAAAACCAATTTGAACGAGAATGAGCGGTTTGGCTGGTTCAATGAGAATGAGTGGTTTGGCTGGTCCAATGAGAATGCGTGGTCGTGTGGTCCAATGAGAATAAATGAAGGTGGCCTAGGGAAACAAGGTCGCCTTATGTTGCGCGTTCTTTGGGCCATCCATTGCTTCTCTCTCAGCCGTCTAGTGTTGGGCCTGTTGGCCCGTTGGCCTCGGAAAAGAAAAAGAAAAAGAAAAAAGGAGACAAAAATATAACATTATTGTTGAGAGTGGGATTTGAACCCACGCCCTTTCGGACCAGAACCTTAATCTGGCGCCTTAGACCAACTCGGCCATCTCAACGTTGTTGAAAGATTTTCGCATCTTAAGGCTATTATACAAAAGATCAACTGGAGAATAATAGAATTTCAGGACAAGCTTCTCCTCTCGTATTGAGTACTGAATGCCCACTGCACTTGTGACATCCACACATATGATGAAGAAGGCTAAAAGGATTGTTTTTATTTTTATGCATCAAGTAAAATAACTGAAAATTAGCAAATCCCTTTGGTTCTCAAGTCGCATTAATTACCCAAAAAGAAAAAAGGAACACACACACACGCGCATATGGCTTCAAAAATGCTATGCCTGTGTGCAGGCATCGTCACCCCTCCTCCTCCTGCTGCGAAGCTTACCAATACAAATACTGGTTCCAAGCTCTCTCTGTCTTGTTCTTCAGATAAGGCTTCATCAGTCCGGCTTCAATCTTTCAAGTGCAAAGCTCTCGGCGAAAGCTCTCAGCCTCAGACCTCCTTGGCCGAAACTGTTTATCAAGGAATCTACGGTCCTTGGACCGTTGACTCCACCGACGTTCGAGAGGTACCTCTTTCTAATTATTATGTTAATTAATTCCATTTAACCCAGTATTTTTCATGTTAACCCATCTTTGTTTTTGGGGTTTGCGTTGGTGTTGCAGGTGATTTTGTACAGGTCAGGACTCGTGACAGCTGCTGCATCATTTGTGGTTGCTGCCTCTGCTGCCTTCTTGCCTGATAGCTTTTTCTTGACTGGAATTGTGAAGCACAATCTTGATTTTGTCTATGCAATTGGAGCTGGTGGGTTGGGTTTGTCTTTGTTTCTGATTCACATCTATGTGACTGAAATTAAGCGCACTCTGCAAGCATTTTGGGGGCTTGGCGTTGTTGGGTCTGTGGCTGCATATGCAAGCTTGGCTCTTCCAGCTGGAGAGGGCTTAGTTCAGTATGTTGTTGATAACCCAATAGCTATCTGGTTTGTTGGCCCTCTCTTTGTATCACTCACAGGACTAGTTTTCAAGGAAGGTAATGAGAGAGCTCAAATGTGAACATTTTTGCCTTGTTGCTCACTTGTATTTATTTATTTTTAAATACAAACGATAGTCTAGACCCTGCTACCCCGCTAGATTTTTTTCACTGGGCTAGATCATGTTGGCTTGCTCCCTTGTATTTAATTCAAGCCTTAGCACAGTATATTTAAATAGAGTGCTTATTTCAGGTCTATGCTATGGGAAATTGGAAGCTGGAATTCTCACATTCATTATACCTATTACCCTTCTTGGGCACCTGGTATATTGTTAATCTTGCGTATATCTTGTTAAAAACTGATCCTTTTCATGTTTCAAAGTTGAACCCTAGCTTTTATATCCTGTTTTATCTTGGCATTAATGAAGTTCATGCTCATTTGAATTTATTGAAACACAGAGTGGCTTGATGGATGATGGAACAAAACTTTCTTTGCTGGGATTATGGATGGCTTTGTTTGTGATATTTTCTGGAAGAAAGTTCACTCAACCAATTAAGGTAGTTTTCCAATTGACTTAATTGTATAAAAATCCCTTTTTTATATATATTTTCAGTTACCATTTGGGATTAATATTAGTGGCCAATACATTTGGTAATGAACTGCCCTTCACTTTCAATTCAAGGATGACATTGGTGACAAGTCTGTCTTCACGTTCAATTCTCTGCCTGAAGATGAGAAGCAAGCCGTGATTGAGAAGCTTGAGCAAGAGAAGTTTAGTCAGAATTTCGATTAGGTGTATTGAGTCCCAGAGGCTCTTTAGTCTCTAGTTCTACTGGAAAAGAATTTTGAGGTAGATTATACTGTACAAAACCTCTGAGTGTTAGACACTTTTCTAAAGCTACTTACATATTTATAGAGTTCTTTCCTTGCAACCATGTCATTTCAATTCAAAAGAACAATAACTAATTAGATTATCTTTACCAAAATAATTATTTATTTATTTAATATAATTTTATATGCCAGTCAAGATTTGGCAAGAGCCATTGCTGACAGATTAAAAAACATAAATCTGCAATGAAAGACATTATCATCACTAAAACTGAAAAATTAATATGGCCTCCTATTGAATTGAAGAACATATTAGCAGCAATTGGAATAACGGCACACCTTTTATTTAATAATTTTTTTTTATAGTTGACACTGTCATATTAATAAACAGTGACAACTATTAACAAGCATAAATGCTTACCATGGCTGGCTTCCCAAAAAAAAAAACCAGCAATTGTTCGACAGAAAAAAGAAAAAAAAACACAGCCATTTTGCTGCGGACCCCCTTTCCTAAAGACAATAAAAATTGAATTGGTTGCCGATTCATGAAGCAAAATCACGCAGCTGCTTCCACTTTACCCCTCTTGCTACTAGTCATTGCCCCGACATCCAATGCATTACCTCCGTTGTTCACCTTTTTTCGCTTGCGAGTCTGCTTTAAGTTTCTCTTAACTGCAGTTGCTTGCAGTTCCTTCTTGTTGGCCTTTGCAGGTTCAACCGGACCAAGTTCTACCTCACTGTTAACAGAATCTTGCTGCTTAAAGAGCTCCTTGCCCTCATGTCTCTCTGCTTCTGTCATACAAATGTCAGCACTTTCTTTGGCGTCATCCAGAGCCGCTTCACTTGCATTGCGAGTTTCGAGGTCTTCGGCAACCAAATCAGGCTTTTCATGTGAGCCATCAGTATGTTTACTTGACTCTTTAGCACCTTCCTCTGACTTAACAGCTTTCACCTGGAGTGATTCTATGATATTCTTGAGTTCTGTATTAACCTGTCAAGATGTTAACATATATTAATGGAGAAATTGCAACTGATTAAAATATTTATTGGGCACTGAAACAGGTGTTAGGGTAGAACCATATAATAAGAAGTCATTACTGATCAGAGTTGAAAACACAGTAGGATGACAAAATAAAACTGCAACTGCACCAAACAGACAGAAGTAGCATACACAAACCTGCCTTAACAGTATTGTACAATTTTGTCAAGCATTAAGGTTAAGATTAGATGCATCCACTTTAGTATGGAGTGAACTTCAATATGGACTACCCAAACATATATGCAGCAGACTACATACCTGCGGATTGTTAAGAAAATCTGCTATGTCATTCGTACATGAAGGACACTTCATCACGTTTTTCTTTGCCCGTAATGTACGTCTGCCTTGGCATGTCCGCTGTGTCATTGCGCTTATGCCAGCAAAGGCGCCCTCCAAGCAATCTTTGCAAAAGTTGTGAGCACATGGCGTAGTAATTGGGAGAGTCATAACATTATGACAGAGGTAGCATTCCAACCCTGCATTGACCGCAATTTGCTTATTAAACATATTGCATTAAAATTAAGGAAACAAGGAGTTATGGTGATTACATGAGCAGTAGTAATAAAATGGCAGGAATTACACACATTTTATCATAATCATAAAGCTATACCTTTCAGAAGCCGTTTGCTAACAGTTGTTTTCTGTTTTCGCTTGATAACTTTCCTAGTTTGTTTCTTATCTCCTAGGTTCCCACTATCCACCGGTATTTTGCTACGTGGTGGAGACCTTTTCCACATCCAGCAACCTTTTTCTTCCTGAGATGCACAAATAACATGTTTATTGACATTCTTAAATCAATATAAATCGTCACAGCTAAAACTGTATAAATTAGCAATGAAACAATCTTACATCAAAGTCCCAAGAAGGTTCTACCCTTCTTTCTGTTACATCAATCGCATTCACCAACTCCGGAATAACTGGCAGAGGCCTTGGACGGTCTCCATGAACATCACTGCAGATTGATTTTCCAAAAATTAAGAGTGAAGAGAGACAGAGAGAGACATAGAGAGAGACAAAAAAAACAAAAAAACAAAAAAAAGGGGACATTCATATATACCTTGTCCAAGGAGCAGGTTCATTGTCACATCTAACAAAAAGATACCTGCATACCTTAAAACCCTGAAAGAGCAAAACTCTTGTTAATGAACATATTAAGTAGAAATCAAAATCTGACATATTCAATTATGAAGAGTTGTTTACTTGTTTGCCATGTTTTGTCCAACATTTCTCAATTCTGTAAACTCCATCGTATCGTAGCCCTGCTGGCGGGGCATAAGAGGAGCGTTTCTCCTTCTTGGATCTGCCCAAAAGAATAGTTAGTGTTGGCTAAAACACATAAGATTCAACCTAAACGATAAAGAAAACAAAAATTTGTTCTCGCATCAGATATTTTCTATATGATAAAGACACAAAACTCACCTGACAACTCGAACAGGGTAACCCTGTAGGCAACTTACTCTTAGTGCCTGATTCCTCAGTTCAAACTTCTGATCAAAAGTGTGAGCCTTATTTGTACGCTTATTGCCACTAAGGTCCCTTCCACCACTGTACAGTTCAGCACAAAACCAAAGATTAATTAAGACAAAACAGGTTAATTAAAACATCATTATTAATTAATTAATTCTAATTATTCTAATAATTATATATAATTACCTCCCTGTGTAAAGAAACCACTCGCCATGGTCCTCATCATCTTCATAGCCACCAGAGAGAATAACCGACTGGGCCCCATGTTTGGACTGCCCGGCAATCCCAGAAATCATCGGAAAATGAACCCCCCATTGCCTACATTCTATCCTGCCGTCATAAGTCTCCCCAACCAACACCCCCGTCTTCTTCTCAGGGTTGTTTTCGGCCGGAATGGGTCCAAAATGGTCAGGCGGGATGGTCACGAAGATTCTGCCGCTCGCGGCGTTGGCCTTGCCGGCCTTCTTGGCTCGCTCTGTGGTGAACGCCTTGTCAGGCCGGTTCTGGTTTTGGATTTGGACATATTGAACCACCTTAGCTCGTTGTTCCTCTCCGATGAAGCCGTTTGACTGCTTCGCTATGCGGATGGCCTCCACAAGCACAGAGTTGATGCGAGGGTTGCTCGCCATCTTCGGCGGGACTGCGCGGCGGCAATTCGCGCAGCTTCGCTTTCCCTGCTTCACCCATTTCTGGAAGCACTTGAGGCAGAAGTTGTGACCACAAGGTGTCTGAAACAATTAAACACAGAAGCAGATAAAATTCATTAACGCAATTCTTTTCTTTTCTTTTTAATACAAGCGATACTCTTAAACAATTTAAATTAATCTAATCTCTTAAGAGAATTTTAAATTAATCTAATCCCCTGACAGAACGGCTCACTTCAGGACGAAGTGAGATAAAATCAATTAACACAATTCCGTAATGATAGTCTAAATTACTTTAAATTAATCTAATCTCTTAATCGGGCTCAGTTTCCGATCAAGTGAGACTTTAATTCTCCATTTTCTAAGTTAAATAATATATGGATAATAAATGGGCAGTTGAGAAGAAGAAAAATGTTTTGAAACGGAAATTCAGAGCACGACAGTTGGTGTCAGTTTGGATGACGAACCGTAACCGGTCTTTCCGGAAGCTGCATGCAAATCGAGCACTTGATATCGACCTCGAGATTATCGAGGCCATCGTTTTCACCGACGGTTTTGTCGTCCTTCTCTGGATTCGTGCCGACGCCGTCGGACTGTGGTCGCGCGCCTCCAGACATCAGCTCCTGCCGCCTCTTTGCCTTCTCCCGCTCGGTCAGAGACTTGTCCGACTCGATGGCTCTGATCGCCGCGATCAGCTCGCCGGAGCTTCCGGCATCTCCTCCGTCGGCTACCGTATTACCGGCGATCTGTCCGTCGTCAGACGGCGGAGCACAGTCGGGACAGTCCCACATGAGAGTCTCGGCAAGGGTTTCGGGGGGGACGGCGAGGCAAGCCACATGCCAGGGGGTGTAGCAGGTTTTGCACGTGAGCGTCTCCTCGGCTGACGGCTTCGTTTTGCAGGCCATGCAAAAGCCGTCGCCGTCGCAGGGGAGCACTCTAACGCTGACGTTGGCCATCGTGATGGAAAAAGAGTGGCGAGTGTTTGACTTGTAAAGGTCAAAATACTGAACCTGAAAACTATACTCTCTCTCTCTCTTCTTCCTGACAGTGACAGTGCTGACTGGTGAGGAAGTAAGGAATTTAGAATGGGTATTTATAGGACAGCCGGAGGGGTCGATATAGAATGTATTTGGTACGATTTTTTTGAATTCTTCGATTTTCCCTCTTGTTCATTGTGTGTTCTATACATGGGAAGCTTTCCGGCACACATTGAAGTGTCACGCTCCAAAACGTTATTTCACCACCCAAAAATGATAGGAGAGGGGAGGGATATTTACCAAATTAAGGAGGAGAGAAAAAGATAAGGAAGAAATTCCAACTAATTTTCTTTATTTATTGTTTGGCTACAAGGATAAAAACCAGAAATGATGCTAAATATCGATATTTTCACCGATATTTGTATGTTAGGCCTGTTGAAGGCCTGTAAATGTAACCTAATTTGTTTTAACAAAGTTCGAGATCTTTTTTAAACTAAAAAGTTTTGGGTAGAGTAACGATACATGTAGAAAGCTATGTGCTGAAACGAGATGAGTGAAGAAGCAGCTTTGTGAACCATTCACCGGACATGATATGCGGTGAGATATCATATCCTTTTGAAATTGTACATGGCACTTTCGCACCACAAGGCTCCATCTATTCACTTTCGGAAAAAATTATTCATGTTGGTTAACGACCCAACTACCCTGACATATTACCTTAAAAAAGTATGATTGGAATTGTAAGTGCGTGTGTGCAGTTAGATGCGATATAACGGCTAATTTTATTTTAACTACCGTTTGAGTTAAACTGCTGACTGATATCACATTAAAGTCATAAAAAACGATGAATTACTAACTTGTCAAGTTTCCATAATTCAAAAGTAATGAAAAATATTTTATTAATCAATCATGACAATCGAAGCATTCGTTGTTGATGTAATATCTAAAAGTAGTCGGAGCATTGATTATCTATGTAACGCGAACATTGTTAACAATAACTTGGCGAAAAATTATTCAACGTGCCACTATTTCATAGGAATCAAAGGTGATGTTGATTCAATTTTCCATAAGCGTTTGTTCAAAGTTACATTAACATTTAGTATCTGCCAACGAGTCTTATGACATGTTTATTTATTCATAATCATAATCACAATAAGGAGTTTAATTGCTATTACGAATTATGCAAATTATTTATTAATCATGTGAAAATGAAAGCATAAATGATGCCCACCCAATATCATAAGATTGAACTATTGATTTTGGAGGAATTGCACTCTTGATAGTGAAGTGGTTCATGAAGAAACAATCCATTCAAGAGTGCTTTTTTAAAATATATAATATAAAAATTCATTATACCATTCACACAATTTCTAAAATTTCAAGTTCTCCCATTCACTTTAATTCACCAAGTAAAATAGTATATTTATAAATATAAAATTTATCTAGCTTATTTATATTACCCTTAGTTTGGACGGAGGAAAATAACTCGGAATTTAGCTAAAATTCGGGAATTGAAGAGGAGAAATTGATATTTCAATTGTTTGACCACTTAAGCATGGAACTTATTAAATGACGCGCATAAAAAATTGTGGAAATTTGGGATTGAGATTCTAGAGTTTAATTTCAGCCAAAAGATGCATCATTTCACAATTTGTATTGAGTAGGAATTCGTTTTTTACTATAAATTCTATCATTTAAAAAATTTGACATACATAAATCCAAACACTGAAATTATTATTTTCCAAAAATTTAAACGATGGAGATCCAAATTCAATCATTTAAGAATTCTATACAATTTTCAATTTCTTCATCTAAACAGAGGATTAATGAACATCTTATATTGAATTTGTGTCAACCACTCTCCCTCAAATTTCATATAGTTTAGCAAGTAGCTTCATTGGGATTACGAATTCTAACTCCAACTCACTCAATTACAACTTAATAGACAAGCCATAGCTTAACTTGCATGAGTGGAATGAGAGTGATGAAGTGGAGCACAAGTTATATTCCCCTTATAATGCAAAAGATTATTAATATTTGGTTTACAATGTAACAAATTTGCATTATTTGATTTATTATTTTTAGTGTTTTGATGTTCATAATGAATTGATTGGAAAAGTAAAAATAAAATGCAGAGTTTTTAGGAAAAAATAATCTCATAAATGATAGTTGTTGAATAATAATGATAAAAAAGAAGAAAATAATTGCTGAATACTAAATAAGTAAAAACGTGACCGGCGTGACAGTACACTTGTGAATACATGGAAAGTAGCTTACACGTCATGGATGGAAAGTATATTGACAAAATAAATAAAGAAAAGGAAAGCAATTTACTAATTTCTCTTGAAAAGGAAAAATATCCACCCAGAAAATGTAAGATTCAGCCCCCATTTTCAGCACATTTAAAGCTAACCCACCTAATTTTAAATTGTAGTTACGCCAGCATGGCTTCGTGTCAAAATGTATTAAAGACGGGGGGACTCTATTAGGATCTACATTCCCCTCTTGGTTTTCCCTTGCAAAATTCAAATTCCACTTTTACCCTTTAAAATCGCATTAGAATAATTCCCAAATATTTGGCGATTAAGATTGAATTGGAATTTAGCACTAGCGGTCATGTCAATCGGATTGGAATTTAGCACTAGCGGTCATGTCCCGGCTCTTGGGTTTTAAATACGTGGTTAAAGAGTTAGAGTAGTGGAATTATGTATCCCATCTATTTTATGAGATAAATTATTATACGAAATGCACATGACTGGATTATCACGAGATTATCTTTTATATTATCTACATGCATTTTTGAGCACCAAACATGACATTGGTTAAGCAATCCTACTACGTACCCGACAAACGAGGCCAAAAATTCAGCCCAATATACGTCACCATGGGCCGCTAGCCTGTGACAAAATCTCGACATAACTTTGTGGGGCCAAGTGTTTTTAGGGGTCCAGAAACAACACATCAGGATATTCAAGAAGAACGACACCGTTTAGCAAACTTTCCATTTGTTGTTTTGATTTGACTTTGCCTTTTCTAAAACCCTAAACAGAACGAGTGGTTTAGTTACTCACCACCAAAAGTGGACAAATTCGCATGCGTACACTCTCCGCCTTCATTTCCTCATCGACTTCTTTTGGCCCCTGTTTTTTCCATCGGCTCACTCTGCGCCACTCACACAAAACCCTAACATCATCTCTAGCTCCCTGCTTCAGGCGCCAATTCACACCAACAATGGCTGCTCCAGAGGACTCGCTCCGCAAAGCCCTTGCCGATAAGCAATCGGAGGTCGAGAACCAAGGCAACCAGGTCCGATCTCTCAAAGCTGGCAAGGCGGCCAAGTCGGAGATTGATGCCGCCATTGAAGCCTTGAACGCGTTGAAGCTCCAGAAGGCTTCGATCGAAAAAGACCTTCAAGCCACATTGAGCAGCGCCGATGGCTCGGTCAACAGGGAGGCGTTCCGCCAAGCGGTATCTAATACGCTGGAACGGCGTCTGTTTTACATAAAATCTTTCAACATCTATGGTGGCGTTGCGGGACTCTATGACTATGGTCCGCCCGGTTGCGCCGTCAAGTCCAACGTCCTCGCATTTTGGCGTCAGGTTCGTTTGATTTAATTTGTCTACTTTTTTATTGTTTCGATTGGATGAAAACTCTAGACTAGTTCGTGTTTAAGTTGTTAATTCAATAATCTGCTTATGGGAGTCTGCATGGGAATTTTTTTTTTACCAACTGGAAGGGATTTAAATTTATGTGTAATTTATTTTCACAATTTACTTATAAGGAATTGGTAACAAGCTTTTGAAATTCAAGAATGGTTGTAAGTAAAAAAAGAAGAAGAAGAAATGAGTGCATGGGTGGAGGTATGTGTGAAGAACATTACAGCTTAGGGAAAGGAATGCATAATCAATGATTTGAGCCTTTTTCTATCGTCTTGCAGCATTTTGTGCTTGAGGAGAACATGCTGGAAGTTGACTGTCCTTGTGTGACACCTGAGGTGGTTCTGAAGGCATCAGGACATGTCGAGAAATTCACTGATCTTATGGTTAAGGACGAGGAAACTGGGACTTGCTACCGGGCCGATCACTTGCTCAAGGATTTTTGTAATGATAAGCTCCAGAAGGACCTCAACATTGCTGCAGAGAAGGCCAAAGAGCTTAAACATGTACTTGCAATGTTAGACGACTTCTCAGCTGAAGAACTAGGTGCAAAGATAAAGGAGTATGGGATTGTATCCCCTGACACAAAGAATCCTTTATCCGATCCTTATCCATTCAACTTAATGTTTCAAACTTCAATTGGTCCATCTGGCTTGATCCCTGGGTGAGCATTTCAGACACATAAACATATTATCAAAACTTTTTCTGTAATGTTAGTATCAATATCCATGGAATTTTGCCTTGCTCATTCTTATTTTATGTGTTACCTCATTTTCTGCAGGTACTTGCGTCCAGAAACTGCACAAGGCATCTTTGTGAATTTTAAAGACCTGTATTATTACAATGGCAACAAGCTACCATTTGCTGCAGCTCAGATTGGGCAGGCTTTTAGGAACGAGGTTATAAATCCTTCCCTGTGATTCCGAAATAAGATCATGCTTGATTTTTTCAGGGCATTCACAGACATGGTCTTTCACTATTTATTCTTCTTACCAATATAGTCTTTCACTCTTTATTGGGACTGAAAGGCACGAAAATTGCGTGTGGTTTATCAGCTTTATCATTAAACAATAATACTACATCTATACCTACAAAATAATATATATATTTATATATAAAATTGTCATGTAACTTGTATCATGCTCTGTTATTGCCCAGTGGTTTTTGTCCCCAGTCTTCTTCTAGTTTCCCGTTGAAGTTAAGCCATCATGGAATTTCCAGCTTGTGTAATCCATAATCAATTCCTAACTTGTTATTATAATGTGCAGATATCTCCTCGCCAAGGCCTTTTGAGAGTTCGGGAATTCACACTTGCAGAGATTGAGCACTTTGTGGATCCTGAAGATAAATCTCACCCAAAGTTTTCAGAAGTTGCAGAGTTGGAGTTTTTGATGTTCCCAAGGGAATTACAAACGTCGGGCAAATCTGCAAAGGCAATTCGATTGGATGAAGCAGTAGCTAAGGTTGGGTTCCGCCAACTTTTATCTGACCTTGTTTTATGTTTATATATGTTTTCTATATCTTAGTTTGATGGTGCAATTTCACATTATTTAGGGAATAGTCAACAATCAAACTTTGGGCTACTTCATTGGCAGAGTGTATCTTTTCCTCACTCGTTTAGGTATAGACAAGAAACGATTGAGGTTTCGCCAGCATCTTGCAAATGAAATGGCTCACTATGCCGCTGATTGTTGGGATGCTGAGATTGAGAGTTCCTATGGCTGGATTGAGTGTGTTGGTATAGCTGATAGATCAGCATATGACTTGCGTGCTCATTCGGTAAGGACTTGTCAGATATTTTTAATTTAAAAAGCTTAACTGTAGACTGCTTTTTCATTGATCATTATGCTGATATGGTAGCATTTTAAATGTATATTGATTGATTTTTGGTTTCATTTGGTAGTGTTTTGGTCCAGTAGTATTTTATTTGCCAATTTCAGAACTTCATTTTTAAGAATGAAACAGTTCTACCATCACGAGAGAAGACTTACAACATAAAGTGATGCTGAGTGTATATTCTGCTTTGGTGTAGAAAACTATATTTTAAAAAGTGTTGTTTCTTGTTTTATGACAGGAGAAAAGTGGCGAAGCACTTGTGGCTCATGAAAAATTTCCAGAACCTAGAGAAGTAGAGGTAAAGTTTCATGCAGATCATGTACATCGTTGATGTTATCTGTCAGTAAACACGATTTCCTGACTTCGTCTGTAAGAAGAGTCTATCATTTTTGACTTGTTATATAATTTCAGGTATTGGTTATATCTCCAGTAAAGAAAGAGATCGGCCTTGCTTTCAAAGGGAGCCAAAAGAATGTAGTTGAAGCTTTGGAGGTGAATATAGAATATTGTCTTCTGGTTTATCATCTTCTCACTTTTAATAAATATGTTTTTGTGTTGATGTATTACCTCATGCATTTCAGTCCATGAAAGAAAAAGAAGCTTTCGCATTGAAAGCTGATTTAGAGTCGAAAGGGGAGGTGGATTTTTATGTCTGCACTCTAGGGAAAAATGTATCTATCAAGAAGAACATGGTGAAAATTTCAAAGGAGAAAAAGAAAGAACACCAAAGAGTATTCACGCCCTCTGTAATTGAGCCTTCTTTTGGTATTGGGCGGATTATATATTGTCTTTATGAGCATTCATACTACACACGGGCGAGTAAAGCTGGGAATGAACAGTTAAATGTTTTTGCTTTCCCCTCAATTGTTGCACCTATTAAGTGTACGGTTTTCCCACTCGTCCAAAATCAAAAGTATGAGGATATTGCTAAAGACATTTCCAAGTCATTGACTGTTGCTGGCATATCTCATAAAATTGATATTACAGGTATGTAAATGAGAGATTTATCTCGTTTTAATTCCCCATTGTAGCTTAAGTATATCCTGTTTTGTATTGTTCCACTAAATTACCAATCATTATTTGAGTTTCTGACTGTGATTGTTTGTTTGATCAGGTACCTCAATCGGGAAACGTTATGCACGAACTGATGAACTGGGTGTACCTTTTGCAATCACGGTTGATACTACATCATCTGTGACAATCAGAGAGAGAGACAGCAAGGATCAAATCCGTGTTGATGTGAAGGAAGCAGCATCTGTTGTGAAGGAGGTAACCGAGGGACTGAGGAGTTGGGCCGATGTGTGGGCGGCTTTTCCCCATCATTCTTCTGCATCTGCGGATGAGTAGATCTAGGGTGGTTTTAACACTACAAGGATCCACATACTATAGTTTTAAGTCGGAAATTTTAAAACTATACAAAGCCTACAAGGTTGATGAAGCACAACCAACTAATTGGGGAGATACTTTTTTCTGAATGTGTGTAGCATCTATCTGTTTCTTTTCCCTGTACTTTTACTATTGCAATGCAAAGTTGTGCAATGACAGAAGTATGACTTCAGCCTGAATGTGCTTGAGCAAGTAAAATTTGTAGTCGTTTATTTACTCCGGAAGCATTGTTTGCCATGTGATTTTGGTGCACAATTTTATTCTCATTAGCATTACTCATCCCTTGGCACATGAGAGAAAATAATTGGGAGATCATAATGACCAAAATAAAAATTTCAAACCCAGGAAGAGGTTTCGAACAAAGAGGTTCATGTTCGAATGTCTTTCCTTTTTTAAATTTTTAAAAGACAAACTATAATATTCATCCTAATTATTAATATTCCCACACCATTAATCCCAATTTTTTCTTTTTCACAGAATAAAATTGTCTTTATATTATGAACTGCGAGCTGTCGTCAATGAAACGGCGTCGTAACACCTGCACCTGGAGTTGCGAAATTTGGTCCAATCTTTATCTGTTATTGGAGTTGGACTTTGCTACGGTCAAATATAGCTTTGTTCGCTGTAACCAACAGAAAAAGAAATAAAAGAAAAACAGAAGTAGGCTTTTTTGTTCGTGTGTCGAGGGGTTGAGGCCATAGCGATAGCAGGAAGAAAGAGAAGAAGATGCTGCGAATCGCGGGAAGAAGGCTTTCATCTTCTGCAGTGGCTTGGAGGTCGTCGCAGACAACCCCAGCCTTTGTTTCTGGATCTCATCCGCTTTTCAATAACAACGACGACTCTTCCTCCGATGGCCCTTCGAGATCCCCCAATCAATTTTTCTTCCATTCCCATTTTCCATCTCTGATCAGAGGTCTGCCCTAATCCCCCCACCTTCTGCTTCAGATTTATTTTACAATTGATTGCTTTTATTGTGTAGGGCTACTTGTTCCATCCGGTCAGGATTCTAATTTTTTAGATTCAGAAATTGAAATTGGTTCATAATGCTTATGTAATCTTCATTTCTCTCATTTTTGCTTATTTTCATTGTCATTTTCAATCCAATATTTCCGTAGTAGGATCTTTGGTCAAATCGAAATGGGCATTTCACAGTTTTAATTGAGTATGTGACATGTCACTCGACCTGGGATTTTATGATTTGTTAAAGCATAGCGTTTGTGCTTGCTCCAGATCGATGTGTTTTTAATTTGATTTTGATACTTGCTTTGGTATTCTATTGCTGAATCAATTTTGTGCTTTGAATCCTTCTTAGTAAATTTGTGCTTCCTTTATTGAGATTGAAATAAGTCCGCGATAATGAAACGACAGAAAAATTAGTCTATTTATGAATCCTTTCTTTGTTTTTATGCATTGTCTGGATTCTGGAAAAACTGGCGTTAACTCTTTGGTCATAATAAATCTCATTTCGTTAAGGATTATGGTTAACTACACAAGCTCAGTTGATACCCTGACACAATATCAAGACCTGGGTGTGTGTGGCGTTTATTTAAATTGTTAGTTGCTGGATATCTAGATAGGTCGGTCGAATTTTTGAAAAAATGTAGGCAGTAGCTTCTGTTCAGAGTTATTAATTTGCGTTTAGTTTCTGTACTATACGGATATTTCATATGCTTTGCTACGGATATTTCATATGCTTTGCACTCTTTTGGCTGGGGTTGATAGTTAGGTTATGTTAGACCCTAGCTATCTTTGTTTCTTGATAGATGCCTTTAGTTAGTTATTTGATTGGAAAATGCCTTGCCGATGCGCCTGTCTCATGTGTAGAGGGGAAAATGTGATGTTTCTTCACATGTTTGTCTTGAAACTTATTTGCATGAGATTCAATTGTCTATGGAACCTGTTTGTTGAAAGGTTGGTTCCTCATTTCAGGATTTTCCTCTGAAGCCCTTGCTCCTGCACATGATATTGGTCTTATTTCAGAAATCCCAGCTACCGTGGCAGCTGTGAAGAATCCTTCTTCAAAAATTGTATATGATGAGTACAACCATGAAAGATATCCACCTGGTGACCCCAGCAAGCGTGCATTTGCTTATTTCATCTTGACAGGTGGCAGATTTGTGTATGCCTCCTTGATCCGGCTTCTGGTTCTCAAGTTTGTACTGAGCATGTCTGCCAGCAAAGATGTCCTTGCCCTTGCTTCCCTTGAGGTTGATCTGTCCAGCATTGAGCCTGGTACTACTGTTACTGTGAAGTGGAGAGGGAAGCCTGTTTTTATTAGGCGTAGGACTGAAGATGACATCAAGTTGGCTAATAGTGTAGATGTTCAGTCCCTTCGTGACCCCCAACAGGATGCAGAGAGGGTTAAGAATCCAGAATGGCTTGTTGTTGTTGGGGTCTGCACTCACTTAGGATGCATCCCCTTGCCAAATGCTGGTGATTTTGGTGGTTGGTTTTGCCCATGCCATGGTTCACACTACGACATTTCTGGCAGGATCCGCAAGGGACCTGCACCATACAATCTAGAGGTACCCACTTACAGTTTTTTGAGCGAGAACAAGCTGCTGGTTGGATGAGCATTGCCGGGCGGTTTTTATTTTTTCAGGTGCATCATTTTTATGCGAGGTCTCATAATTCATAGCTTCCTCTACATCAGGGAATGTGATGTTTGCAAACTTCAATTTTTATTCTAGTCATGGTTTACATATGTGGATTTTGTATCTGCAGTCGGTACTGGTTGGAGTTCCGATGTCTTGAATAATACGATTACATTTTTGTTTACTATGTTGAGTTTCGTGGTACTTCAGTTGATTCAATTGAATAATTGAAGCTTGAGTATACGGTTTGCTTTTTGAAAGCATTGTTGACTTGGGGTACACAATTAAACTATATCTTAGAGATCCATCATGCATTTATGGATTTCCATGATACACGCTCCTACACAAGCCCCAAAACTACCGACCTATGTGCTACCTAAAATGAGTGCAAATTTTCTTCAATTTGGCTATAGTTTGGCAGGATACGGCTGGCCCTGCAATTATTTGGAGCCATCAAATTACTCAAAAGCAAGATGACTTCCATCTCAATATCTTGCAATGCCAGATGAAATGTTCCAGAAACTTTGTTAACAAGTAGCACATTTTGCATTTGCCTTGCAGATTTGTGGACGAAGGTCCAATAATGTGGGCAATTGAACTATAAGAATTTAATACAGATAACATGCTAAGCGGTAGAAAAGTAGCTGGAACTCCAAATGTTAGACCGCTGCAATTGGCATATGCCCAATGGGGAAGAATATAGATAGTTGTTTTGTAAACTCTAATTATTATGTTGTGCCTGTAAGTAGGAGAACATAAGAGGCAAAGCAATCTTGGATAGGAAGTAATGGGAGCTTTGCATCCATATGTATCTGAGGGCCGCCTTTAACCAACATCAATTGGCAAGTGCCTAGAGTTGAGCCAAAAAGCTAGCAGTCTTGGATAGGAACTAACGGCAATTTGCCTCCATATGTATCTGGGAGTTGGCTCTCATCAATATCACTGAGCAGCATGGAGCTCAGTTTTTTGTTTTCAACAAAAACTATCTGCAAGATTATACGGTAAACAGATGATCGAGTTAAACTAAACAATCACTTGGTAGTTGTTAGCGGTGTAAAAGTAGCAAGATGTGCAGATGACCCTGTTTTTCCTGGTAAAGAAGTACTTTTACCTTCTTCTTGGTTTTGTTGTCAATAAATGGGTAAACCATCTTCCATGCCGTCATGAAAACGTAAGGCACATGAACAAGATATAACTTGCCAAGCCTTTCTGGGTAGCAATCCTGTCCAAGAAAACAAGTAACCATTATTACCTCGTCTGAGTGACGTTAAAGCGTAAATGTCATTCCAATGTGCCACAGTTGAACAGAGATGCTACACATTCCAATTGCATCTGTTCCACCTACTCGATCAAAGACAATCATTTGGAAACTTGTTTGATGGAATGTAATGAGGAAAGTCGAACCTGCAAGATCGACAGAGCTGCTAAGTATCCACGAATGTCGCTATTGACGTATCCCCATCCTTCAAGATCTGCAATGGATACAAACTTTTCCTTGCCTGCTGGCATTCTGAAAGATAAACATAACATAGAGCATATGACATGGCTACAATTATTCAGGGCACATTCTAAAATATCGATAACCCCTTAAAACTATCATATTCAACTGACTGAAGTACCAAATATCAACTGCCATAACTAACATGTGAGTTACCTGGCACTTATTTTGTCAAGGCTATAGACTACAAAACCTGCAAAAGGAGACGGTCAAAATTTAAACTGAATGCAAGAACTTTTCTGGTTTCATTAGAATAGCAGGCCTTACGTTTGAACTCCTCTAGTTTGGTGCGCTTATGCCTCCCACCAAAAACGACGACGATGGGGCGTCCCGTCTTGTCCAGACCTTGCATAAACAGCTTGTTATGAGCAAGCTCTCTTGGAATTTCTGACTCTGAGATGGAACCATTTGGCACAAATGACTTCCTCCAACTCAGATACTTGAGGAACAGGTTAGAAGCCTTCTCAATATCCAGATCACGCGCCCGCAGAAATCTCCGGATCATGAAATCATCCACATCCTGCATAGCATGCCAGCATCATGCAAGTATGAGAACAATGTAGCCAATCTTGAAATTGGGTATGCAAAAGTTTAAATTAAACACTAATTTTTGTTATAAAAATAGATTGTGTATATAGAAAGGACAAGTTTATTAATTTTCCTTGACATATCAACATTAATCCATCAGCAGTTTGAGCACAAAACAGTTCAATTGAAACCAGCTTCATCTCCTACCAAACCAATTAACCATACATGCTCAATCACCCTAATCATTATCATCTGAAATCGCAACCATTTTAGCTTTAACAATCTAAGCTAGTAGTATCATTAGATAGAAGATGAGGGCTAAGCAAAGCAAGTTATTAGGAAAAAGTGAGACCAAATTTAGAATAATTTCTAATCAAAGAATTGTCAACAAAAGTAAAGTGACAAACAGGAAAAGAGGAAAGGGTAGAGAGAGAGAGAGAGAGAGAGAGAGAGTGGGAAGAGTTATCCAATTCCAACCTTGGAGGAGGGATCTTCCCTTTCCACAAGAGCTCTCATGATGCCCATCTTGTTCCTCTCAATCTCATTGCTTTCAAAGTTTGATTCTTCGATCCCCTCATTTACTTCCATCCCCTCATTTACTTGCATGCTCATCACACTCTCTTTCCCATTGGATGACTCCATAACTCTTCTTCTTCTTCTTTTTTTTACCAAAAATTCTTTCTTGTTATGTTCAAGCAACCTCCTTTCCTTTTCTTCCCACTTCCTACGACAAAACCCAGCTTTCCAAATTCATAATAAATATCAAGAGATGGACTTTAAACGAAGGCAGTTGAGAAACAGAGATAAGCTAGTCGCCGACCTGCGGAATTTAACGGACTCGTGACCTTCCGTTAACGAAAAGTCTACAGATAGAGACTTTTTAATGTTTCCTTTGGAACTCCACTATTGACTTGACTCTTCCTTTCTGTTCGTTGACAAACGTCCGTTTCTGTTTCCGTTACCGGTTCGATAATAATTGGGCTTTATTTGCGCGGCTTGGTCTCACTGACTGGAGTTGGGCCAACTAACCAAACACATGTCATTGTCATAAGGAAAAGGAGGGCCACCAGGTGGGTCCATTCGTTTCAGCAAAAGCTGTTTCTCGATTGATTGATTTTTCTGTTTGGACTGAACATAATTTTATAGTATTTTTTGGAGTGATCATTATGTTTTTTCTTTTTCTGGTAACTCGCAAATGTAACTACTATTTTGGCTTGTACACGTATCAAATATTGTATTACATTTGAATGAAGGTATCTTATTATCACAAAACGTTCCTAAGGTTTACGAAACGATCAGATTATATCCTTAATTTTTTTTTTTTTTTGGTTATTCGTGGTTCTCAAGATTAGTATGCATAATCACAAATGGTTCCTGTCGTTAGGTTCCGTCAAAAACTTTGTTAGTTTGTTGACGTGGCATATATATATATATCACAAAATATCCCGGAGGTTCACGTATCTATCACAAATGGTCCTTATAAATTTTTTTAATTTTTTAAATTTAAAATTCATAACATTTTTGTTTCTTTTTAAAATTTTATGAATTTAAATTATTTTAAAATATATATTATATTTTAAATACATGTGACACTATATTATTGTAGATATGGGCTACATATATATGCCACATCAACAAACTAATAGAGTTTTTAAAAAATAATTTAAAATTTATAAAATGAAAAAAAACTAAGGGTTTAGGGTTCATAAATGGTCCTCAAGATTAAAGTCCTTCTATAAATGGTTTTTTCATTTATAAATAATTCTAAAAAGAAAACCAAAATTTTATGAATTTTAAATTAAAAAATAAATAAATTTGTAGGGGCCATTTATGATAGGTGTGTGAATCTCAGGAATGTTTTTTTGATATATATATATATATGTATGTCACATCAGCAAACTAAATGAGTTTTTGACGGAACCTAACGGTATGGATTATTTGTGATTGCACATACTAACCTTGAGAACCATGAGTAACACAAAAAAACTTTAAGGATGCAATCTGATAGTTTCGTAAACCTTAGGGACGGTTTGTGATAATAAGCTAAATAATTAAAGTGCTTTTCGTTTGGAGAAAGACTTTATGAAATGGGAATATAATTATTTTACTATATTCGATCAATAATGCTTGATATACGTGATAACAGTTTCACATGTCATATCAACAGGAGCGGAGCCACCATAAGGTCAATAAAGTCAAACGACCCCATAGTAGCCATGGCAATAGGCTTGGAGGCCCTTGTTTGTTGGTGGTGCAACCTCATAAGGTGCACATAAGCTATTCGATAAGTCCCAAAGGAGAAGCCACGAAGCTTTGTGTGTAGCAGCACAGAAGCAATGCTCTTTTTTATTTTATTTTTAATTTTATAAATCACCTTGAAAACTACATTGTGATGTAGTCTCCCCAACTTCTTTTAATGATCTGGCCTCAAAACTACGTTGTTTTAAGCCAGGCTTTAAAAAAAAAAAAATTCACCCACGCCACCCTGCTTACCCGACTCCACACACCCAAATTAATTCCCAAATTATTTCATAAAATGGTAGTCAATATGTTAGACAACCATTATCTGTGGTTTCGAATTCAAATTCATTCCCGACTTTGGCTAAGGCTTGCTAGCTGTTTTTTTGACTTGTTCAACTTTATTTGATAAGGTTGTATTTTGATTTTCAAATACATACCATGTAAGTGCCCGTTTGACATTGCTTATTTGGGGTGATAAGTGATTTTTTTAAAATTTTGGGAAGCCCAGTCTGTTGGTAAACTATGAGAAAATCACTTATTGTTAAAAATTATCGTGAGAGAAAACTATAAGGAAAAACAGCTAATGAGGTACTTTTATTTTTGAATTATGCGGGAATTAGTTTCGAAGAGGCGCTAGGTTTAATGATTATTTTGGAATCATTTTTTTATTATGCGGGAATTAGTACTGTTGAGGCCCAAAAAAATCACGAGAAGCCCAAAGACATTTAAAGCCCAATATAACATATAATGTTGGTCATGCGCTAATCCAAGCTGTATTTTGAGAATTAATTCATTAAATAAATATAGAAATAGTGTGCATGTCATGCCAAGCCAATAATACATTTTTTATATGTCAATCACCTACCAAGCTCACATGAACTCAAGTCATGTGGTTTAAGGGACTTGCATGAGGGATTGTGGAGTGGAAGGTTACAGATGTCTATAAGGCCCACGAAAGCTCTTAAATAATGGAGATTTTGGGCTAACTACTTGGGAGCACCAAAGTCTAAGCCCATTACTTGGAGTTCTCCAATGTGGCGCAAATGAGATATTCTTCAAGTACTCCCTATTACCCATTGGAAACAAGCCAAGTCCGACACTTCCTTTTGCCCATAAGAAATAGTTATTTTCCAATGCCTAACTTTACTTGTTGGAAATAAAAATGTCCCAATGCTCTCTTTTACCGGTTGAAAATAGACTCTCTCTCTCTCTCTCTCTCTCTCAAAAGGCTCCATCCCAAATCTGAAACACCCATTCTCTCAAGCTAAGTTGAAACCATAGTCATTACCCTAGAAAACGCAGACATTGCAAGCTCTTCGTCTAGTTGCTGAAAACACCAAAAATCTCAAGCCTTAATCTTTTCTTTATACTCATTTCTCTTAGCTCCCACACCACAAGCTTATCATGCCAAGCCTAATAGTGTCTTAATTCACCAAAGCAAACTTTCATGCCAAGCCTGCGCAACATCAATGCACCATTTGCAACTCTTCGTCAAGCTGTCGGAAACATCAGTACAAAACACGTAGCCGTTGGAAAAAGAACAAAGTACTCCTCTGAGACCTGCTTCTCCCTCGGGATGCTTTGGATCTAGTTCTCGCTAACTCAGAAAAAGGGGCAACGAAAGCTTGATTCACTACTCTATAGTTGTCCAAGAATCAACAAGCCTGGACGAGCCTTCTGAAGGAAAAAGACCCCAACAAGTACCAATAACACTCTTAACAAAAAGTTTACCAAATGTCAAACTACTTTTATCTCACAACTGATTTCTCTCACGACAAATCTGACAACGATTATTTTCCCAGCACAACAATGCCAAGTTGACCCTAAATAGGGCTTGATGTAATATGTTACCTGATGTACTCAAGTTGTGCAATGATGGTATGCTAATTTGATCAAAACTCTTCCCTGTGAAGTTCATTCTTTCAGTATACTTGTTCTTGTTGTTTATTGTAACAGAGAGAACAATTTGACTGGGCTAGAAAAATTCCGTTCAAGTGGAAAGTAGGTTTTGTGTTTTGATTAGTTGAAAGTGCTATTATTTAATTTTTCAATTTTATTTTCTTCTAAAAAAAGTTTCGGAACTTTTACACTGCAACCCCATGGCCTAAGAATCCTGAATCCGCCTTTGCATATCATTATTGATCAAGGATAGCAAAATAGTGTTATCTCCATTGCAACTAAATTTTTCTCCTTCTCCTATGTTGAATGAAGGTATCCAAAGAATTAAAGTGGAATATAGCTCTATTATTGCTTCCTTGATTAAAAGTGAGATTATGCTAGTCATCCGCTATTTAGTCTCATTCATGACTGCAAGGAGCTACTAATGACGGTACTATTTCTCTTGTTTATAGAGAGCAGATCATCTAGCACATACTCCAATTTGGGTTATAAGGCCATTTCCAGTCATGGGCTATATCCCAAATATAGTCCTAAATTAATGCAGAACTCATCTCCAGCCATGGGCTAAATAAAATTTTGGCTAAATTTGGAGGGCCACATTTGGCCATTTAGCCCTTCAACCGGGCCAAATGTAGCCTAGCTTTGGCTTAAGCCAAATTTATAGTGGGCCTCATCCATGTGCTTTTCAACAACCAATCATTAAAGCACTCCCCACTCCCCTTTTCAAAATAATAAAATATGAAGAACCTTAAAATATAGCCCTGCATGGCTGGAGATGGGAAAATTTAGCTCTGCACTATTCTTTAAAAAATTAATATTTTGGCAAAAATTTTAATCATGGACTACATTTAATCATATTACTGGAGATGGCCTAATGTTGTGGAGTTTCCCCCCTTCTATTGTAAGCCTTCTGGCTAATGATTATATGGTTGGACTTAATTCATATTTCATTTGTTAAGGGATTGTTGAATTCAAGTCATAATTGAATTATAAATTAAAATCAGACTTCATATTTGTTATAAGCAAGGAATTAGTGTATCATGTGGTATGAGTATTCAACTAGTTGGGTCGATTGATCATAATTATCCAAGTGTATGTTTACCCATTTACACATTTATCCAAGTGTTGTTTGTCGGTGACTTTTAACACTAGAGTCATTGCGCAACAACCGGAGAAAGGGAAAGCGCGGGAATTAATTAATATATTCAAGAGCCTGGCGCTTTATTTATCTAACACTCAGCTTTCTGAAATGGACTTGTCATCAAACCGGCAAAACAAATACAGCTTTCACTAACCACAAGGATTTGTACATGTTGTTTGCTGCAAAATCCTTCTTAAGAAATCTAAATAAAAAAGAAAAATGCACGCCTTCACTGTTTCTTCAAGCAATTCCTCTCTGCATTTCTCTATCGATGCTCACCTGAAAACCTCCGTTTCTTATTCCATTTCCACAAACCTAGAGTCTAAGAAAGCTTCCCAACTACTACCCGCGCGACGTCCCAACCATATAATCTTCATATATACTGCCTCTACAACCTCAATGATACGAAAACCGGAAGACCCATTTCGATTTTCAGTCAAATTAGGTATCCGAGAGTGGGTTTCAGTTGGGTCAAAATGAGAACTTGCATGTGGGTTCTTGCTCTTCTTTTTGTTTTTGGGTTTGCTTGGGAAGTTGGTGCGGATCAGAACGTGCCTACAGAGAGGATTTCAGGTATGCCTCTGTCATTGTTCGCTTCAAATTGGTTTCTAAAGCAGTTTCCTTTTTGCTACATTTGCCCCATATAGGCTCAGGTGTTTGAAGAAATGCCCTTTTGTTGTTTCCATTAAGTCCCAGTTCAGAATAGTTGAGGTTCAGAATTTTTGGAATTTCTTTTGATGACTTTCGTTGTAGGGCCAAATTGGAGGCACAAGTTTTGGTCAGCTCCGAGATGATTAGTGGTTGCATTTCGATTTTATATGAAATTCATACTGTAACTTGTATATGAGATACCAAACTATGATTATTTATCTCATATCTGTTTCACTGGTAGATGTTCTTTTATCCTTTTTCATAAACATTACATCAAAGATTAATCTCGGGAAAGTGGAAAAGGGGGGCTCCAATTGGTTCTTGGAAAGACGAGCAGTAAATTTTTATCCATAAGCATTTCGTAGCATTTTATTCTATTTGATGCATACTCTTTTTCCGATTGACTAATGGAAGAATGATGCAGGAAGCGCTGGTGATGTCTTGGAGGATGATCCAACTGGAAGGTTGAAAGTTTATGTTTATGAGCTGCCTAACAAATACAACAAGAAAATCCTTCAGAAAGACCCAAGATGTCTCAACCATATGTTTGCTGCTGAGATCTTCATGCATAGGTTCCTCTTATCCAGCCCGGTTAGAACCTTCAATCCTGAGGAAGCAGATTGGTTTTATACCCCTATCTACACCACTTGTGACCTTACCCCCACTGGCTTGCCGTTGCCCTTCAAATCTCCGCGGATGATGAGAAGTGCAATACAGCTCATATCTACAAACTGGCCTTATTGGAATCGAACAGAAGGAGCTGATCACTTCTTTGTTGTGCCTCATGACTTTGGAGCCTGCTTTCATTACCAGGTAGGACCCTTCTACTTTGTACCTATGCATGATTTCCTTTGGTTAAAGAAAAGTAAGCTGAATCTGAACATGAGAAATTTATATGAATTAGCAGTCCTGTACAGGTGCATACTGCAAAATAGAGTATGAATTCATCCTTCCCAAAATTTGAGGGGAAAATTAAACTTTTTGTGAAGAATATTTATGCAATTAGCTCAATCACAAAAATAAGAAAAGGTTACTTGTACTGGTTATGGCTAATATAAGGTTTATACTACTGGCATTTTATAGGAAGAGAAAGCTATTGAACGGGGGATTCTTCCACTGCTCCAGCGTGCCACCTTGGTTCAGACCTTTGGGCAAAGAAACCATGTATGCTTGAAGGAGGGTTCAATCACAATTCCTCCATATGCTCCACCACAAAAGATGCAGGCCCACCTGATTCCCCAAGAGACTCCACGGTCCATCTTCGTATACTTCCGTGGTCTATTTTATGACATTAATAATGACCCTGAAGGTGGTTACTATGCGAGGTACGTTTATCAGGAAAGTGTTTTACCTTTGAATTTTATGAACATGTTTTCTGTATACTCTTTTATGAGATGGGAATAACATGGACGTGAATGATGAAAGATTATCTCTGTATCTGGCCTTCATGCATGATCTTCTTGAGTCAAATGTAACTCCCTCTTGACCCTTTGAATTGACTGACAGAGGTGCGAGGGCAGCTGTTTGGGAGAATTTCAAGAACAATCCTCTGTTTGATATCTCCACTGACCATCCAACTACATATTATGAAGACATGCAACGATCTATATTCTGTTTATGCCCTCTGGGTTGGGCCCCATGGAGTCCGAGGCTAGTTGAAGCAGTGGTGTTTGGTTGCATCCCTGTTATTATAGCTGATGATATTGTCTTACCCTTCGCTGATGCTATCCCATGGGAAGAAATTGGAGTTTTTCTAGCTGAGGAGGATGTTCCTAACCTGGACACAGTTCTCACTTCTATTCCACCAGAAGTAATCCTCAGGAAACAAAGATTACTTGCAAATCCTTCGATGAAATGGGCGATGATGTTCCCGCAACCTGCACAACCAGGGGATGCTTTCCATCAGATACTAAACGGGCTGGCTCGCAAATTGCCCCATGCTCAAAGTGTTTACTTGAAGGGTGGTCAAAAGATTTTAAATTGGACAGAAGGTCCGGTGGGAGACTTGAAACCATGGTAATGGAAGTAGTATATATCTTTTTGAGCAAGAGCCTTGCATTGTATCCTGTCTAGTCCCCAGTACCAAATTGAGGAGGATATGCTGCTGGGCTGGACTTTACTGAAAATGTAAAAAAATTATTCTTCCTTGCTGAGTTTTGTATAGGTGCTGACATTCAGCAGATTCTTTCTGGATGCAAAATAGTTGAACTGAAAATGCAAACATGCGTGCTTCTTCTCTGCTGCAGAATGGTTGATGCCTTTTGGATATTCTTTTTTGCCACTGTAGTCAAAATCTGCAATTTGATTTTGACAAATAGGCCCCTGTGTTGATTGATGTCGCAGTGACTTATTTCCTGAGCAACATAACAAATAAGTTCAGCCCTTGAGCTACCTTAAGAGCCGGATTGATGGGGGTCAAGCAACAAAGTAAAATATTTGTTTAATTGGGTAAGCCAAGTTAAAGCAATGCCTCATTTTTCACCCATTTTGGCTCTACAAGTTAACTATCTGAAATTTATATCCAACTTTCAATCCACCTACCACCTACCATCACGTTGCTGTGATTTTGAGTGTGCTCTTCTACATTTCAACCCTTTTATCTGCTCTTCTACATTTGGAGAGAGTTCATTTCAAGTTTTCAGCTCACAAGCTAATAATTAATGACATATGCAGTAAGTGCTGAATCTGATATACATAGAGGCTGCAGAATACGACACAAAATTTCCTTCTTCTTCTTTCTGCTTGCACGACACAATGTATACATGGTTATACATCTCAATCAAACACTGAAATTGCGTCTAGCTTTAAAGTAACGCTTGCAAGTTGTGACCAGATACAATTCAGTTTGCTTATTTGACAATTGTTTTAATACAAACAAAAATTAGGGAAGGGGGAGTCAATTACAATTTTTTTTTTTTGGACAAAGCGATATTGGTGTAACCCACATGTGTAGTAATTGCATTTAACAACATAAGCTACAATTTTTTTTCTTCCATATATTTAAGAATCTTTAGTCTAACTACGGATAAAAGCATATGTTTCAAATCTTTAAAGGGTCACTTAGTAAACCAAAAGGTGTGATGTGGTTGGCAAACTGCCACCTCAAGTTGGTGAACTGCCTGGTGCCTCAATGACAGAAGTTCAAAACTATTTAGGAGCACTTTGTGGCCAGGGGCAAGCCGAACCTCGAGTGGGGATTAATCTCACTCTTCGTGTGTGAGGACACCTCATGGCATTTACCTTTAAAAAAAGTCTGTAAATAAATTTAATAATTATATTAATATCTTTATAATTCAAAATTAAATATGTTGTAAGTAGTGGCGAAGCCACCTACAAGGTAGGTAGCCTTTAAGGGGAAAAAAAAAATACAATCTATATTTTTACCTTTTTCTATAAATAAAAAAATTGCTAATTTCAAGTGTAGTTCACTCAAATTTAATCATCGATTGAAAAAAAAAAACTCTGGCAATGGTTGCAAAGCTTCATGACTCGTTTTCTCTTATAATATTGTACCACATTCTTCAAGAACATAAGTACATACACACACACATGTAAACCATGTATCATCGATTTTGTTAAATTTAAGGGAAGATTCATTTCCAAACTTGACTTTTAGATTTAACCACCTATACTTTATTATAGTAAATGGTACAAAATCCAGCCAAGATTTACTTACTTTGTCTACAATACGTTTTTTTTCTTTTCTCTATTCAATTCAAGCCATCAATTGCATGGCGACCACCAACCTGTACAACAACAACCCATGTAAGGCCATGGGCAGAAGAAGGTGATAAATAACCCCCAAAAAAAAAATAAAAAAAAATCTATCTAATTAGGATTATGACGTCAGCATTGACTAGGCATTGGCATATCGCAGCTAGCTACCACCAACCGCCAAGTGCCAACAGTTCCATCGAGAGAGAGAGTCGTTGTCCCCTACCTGCTGCCGTTTGGGGTCTACCAAAAATCACAAAAACTTTTAACCCAAAAAATAAAAATAAAAAATAAAAAATAAAAAATCATCGTTTGTATCGCATCGTAAATAAAAGGAGAAATCTTTCCTCAATAATCAGTCTTCCACCAACCCCCACATTGGCTTTGTCTCCTTCCCCCTCTTACTCTCCCTTTCTGCGAGTGCCCTGTGATCTAAATGGCTTCCATCTCCAAGCTCTCCAATCCCAGCCCTGCTTCTTTGTCGTCCACTTTCAACCCTAGAGCTTCCCAGCCCAAGTGCTTGATCGGCTTCCTCACCACCACCACCAACTTCAGCTCCAAAGTTTCTTCTTCCAAGTTGTCCATACGAAGCAAGTCGTCTCTCAAGGGCTCTCTGGTGTATGTTTCCTTCTTTTGGGTCTACTGTTTTTGTTATTGATTTTTTATATTCTCTGGTAATATATATATGCTTTCTTGATTATGGTCCGTGCATATCTTTAATATTTTCCGATGCTTTGTTGGGTTTTTAGAAAGCTGGATTTGAGCTTTGTTTGTTTCATTAATTTCGTATTTTGTGTTCAAAATTTTCTTATTTCGTGTTCTTGGTGGTTGGTAATTGATTGTGAATCGAAAACGTTGCTCATTTGGGTTCACGGAACATTGCTTTTTGCAGTGTGAGATGTTCTCAAGGTGATGGAAATGGAAGTCCAGCAAAGAGAACATATCTCCATGATCTCTACGAGAAGGAAGGGCAGAGTCCATGGTATGATAACCTCTGCCGACCTGTTACAGATCTGCTTCCACTTATTGCAAGTGGGGTTCGAGGTGTAACTAGTAACCCAGCGGTAATTACAAATGATTTGCTCTTTTATTACATTTCTCCTGCGTTTTTTGAACCTTGTTTACTGTTCTGTCATGTATGGAAGATGTTTTTCTTGATCTAAGATCAAATGAGAAATGGGTTTGGAAGTGAAATGATCAAAATGTTGGAAAAATTGTTTCTTTAAATGCGTCTTCTGTGGTTTTCGTGTATTATTTGCGATCCGATCTAACTAGCTCTTTATAATTTATGATTGCAGATTTTCCAGAAAGCAATATCCACTTCAAATGCTTATAATGATCAATTCAGGTATGTTCAATGATTGTCTTGGTCGGGAGGGGTTGTGTCTGGGGGATGTTTGATATTTTTATGGATTTATCAGTTGTCCTAGTAGAGTTTTGTACTTCATTAGAAAGACTGTATACACAACTCATTATCATTTGAGTTGGTGGTTTTAGGCTCCTGGGCATCTGGGGCTAGGAAGGTGGACGTGTTGTTCTTTGCTTTCTAGTCCAAAAGTTTTAAGTAGCAACCACCTGATACACTTTGTTTATCTGTCAATAACTTAAATTAATGGACTTTGCAGGGAACTTGTACAATCAGGAAAAGACATTGAAAGTGCATATTGGGAACTTGTGGTGAAGGACATTCAAGATGCTTCAAAACTTTTTGAGTCAATCTATGATCAAACTGATGCTGGTGATGGTTATGTTTCTGTTGAAGTTTCTCCCAAACTTGCTGATGACACTCAAGGGACTATCGAGGCTGCAAAATGGCTACATAAAGTAGTTGCCCGCCCCAATGTCTACATAAAAATCCCTGCTACTGCTCCATGTGTCCCTTCAATTAAGGAAGTCATAGCAAATGGCATAAGTGTCAATGTGACAGTAAGTATAGTTCTGTTTATCTTTTTGTTTTTCCTTTTCTTTGCAGGGTAAAATTCCATTCTCATCTTTGCTTTGGTCAGAATAGATGGCCAATATAGTTGTTGGAAAAGTATGTCTCAGTAGAATTTTTATTCGGTGTGGTGGGTTGGCTGACCCACTTGCCTGAGTGATTGTTTACATGGTGCGAGTAAAATCTGCCTGCTGTGCTATAGCTGTCATAAATTCTTGCGGGTAGACTGATCTTTGTTCTTGTTGGGCCCCTATCATGAGAGGAAGTTTTCGGGCGGTGTTGGCATCATCTCTAATTCATTTGAACTCTTTAGTATTTTAACTTGTGTGCCTCCTTACATAATGATCTTACAATTACGTATTTTATATGTTTTGACTCTTACTTTATCTTAATGTGCGCACAGCTTATATTCTCTCTCACTAGATATGAGGCAGTCATTGATGCTTACTTGGACGGCCTTGAGGCTTCTGGATTAAATGACCTCTCCAAAGTCACAAGTGTTGCTTCCTTCTTTGTCAGTAGGGTGGACACCCTTATTGACAAGTTGCTTGAAAAGATTGGAACTCCAGAAGCCCTTGACCTTCGAGGAAAGGTAAATCAAAATCACATGTTCAACTTCTTTTTGTTAACAAAAACCAAGAAGGTAGAGATTTGCTAATGTCGCGAGTTAACTGTTTTAGGCTGCTGTAGCTCAAGCTGCTTTAGCATACCAACTCTACCAGAAGAAATTCTCTGGCCCTAGATGGGAGGCTTTGGTGAAAAAAGGTGCCAAGAAGCAGAGGCTGCTGTGGGCCTCAACCAGCGTCAAGAATCCTGCCTACCCTGATACTTTATATGTTGCTCCTCTCATTGGCCCTGACACGGTGAGTCATTTTAGAGTCCAATATGATATCTGGTGTTTGATGGGTATTATTTATCATGATTTAATAGACTTCAGAATTCAATACCAACTTTTTCAATATTGTTTTGTTAATCAATATGGCTTAATGTTTGATGCCAACTTTCCTCAGGTTTCAACCATGCCAGACCAAGCTCTCCAAGCATTTATCGATCACGGTACTGTTTCAAGGACAATCGACTCCAATGTCTCCGAGGCTGAAGGCATTTACAGTGCACTAGAGAAGTTAGGAATCGACTGGAGCTACGTTGGGAACCAACTCGAAATTGAAGGAGTGGATTCCTTCAAGAAGAGTTTTGACAGCCTGCTTGATACTCTGCAAGAGAAGGCCAACTCTCTTAAATTGATTAGTCTGTAAGATGTAAGATTGTGAGAACTACTTGTATGAGTTGAATAAAGCTGGTGGGTGGGGCCTTGTCTTCCTGTAAATTTAGGCTGAGTGCTTTGTAAGACGTTAATTACGTTTGATGAGTTCATACCAGCTTCAAGTTGAGAGAGAGAGATTACATTTTGCTCCTGCTTTGGTGTTCGGCAATGTTTTCTCCCCATCCTATGAAAAAGCTATTTAGACAGTAACCTACAGAAATGTACATCTGATGCACACTGCCTTTCTGGTTTGCTATTTATTCAGTGGCCAGATGAATAACATGGGATATGTGGACCGACCTGACCCCCGAGTGCTTTTTCATTTGGATTTGAGAATAAAATTGAATTATGGGCCAACGAGCAGATGATGGTCAATGTTAATTACTGGTTTGCTACTTGAAGGAAATAGTATGCTATGTCAACAAATTAACAGTTTGAACAGATCTGGATTAGGCTAGTAGCCATGGTTGTGCGGGTTTGTTTGGGACTACTTCTGCAGGAAGTATTTTTGCTCATAAGCACTTTTATTATAAAGATGATGAAATTTTCATAACAAATCGAAGTGTTTCATAGAAAAGCACTTGAGATTGTGACTCATAAGTACTTCTAAACTTTTATGTCAAATGCTGTCAGAAGCAATTTTAGTTGTCATAAAGCGTTTTTAGCCCCTTCAAAAGTATTTCCAAACAGGCCCCCACCTTCTTGGCTATCTCTTAGATTGTCATTTGTATAAATAAATAAATAAAAATTATTGTTGTTGAAATATGTTAATCAAATTTTGATTGTGTTATGGACATAACATGTCGCACCATATCTAAAAGTGAAACTAGATGGAAACTATTTAAGGGAAAAACAAGAAAGCTATAAGGGAAAAACGAAAGAACCAAAAAAATAATAAAAAAAAAAGAAGGCTTGAGCTTGACAAGTTGAGGCCGTTATCTTCCCGCGAAACACATTTCCTGGCCCCCAGTCACCACTTCACACAGTTCACCCTTTTCTCCCAAGTCACAGCTAAAATGGCCTCAATCTCAGCCGTCGGGTCTCCACCCCGACCGCTGTCTTCTTCACCTGTCGGAAAATCTTCAAACCCGGTACGTCGTTTTGCGCTTACCTTCTCCCTGATGCGCCAGAGACAGCGCGGACCTCAATCTCTTCTTCTTCCGGAACCGGAGAAATTTTCTGATTCAGGTGCAGGCGGTTAGTAAATTAACCATTGAGATATTTATTGATTAGTTAAATTGGGCTTGACCCACGAGATTCAAAGATTGTATTTTGCTATCAATTGAATAAAGTTTGAATCTTTGATAGGTGGAAGCAATCCTATTGAACGAAGAAGTTTTGTCTTTTCATCCATTGGAATGGTAGCTGCAACCTTTTGCAATGCTTCAAAAGATGGAGTAGCCCTGGCATCTCAATTTGCTGACAGTTAGTAATTTCTTTTTCCTAATGCTGCTCATGGGTCAAATATTATACATGTTTATATAATCTGTGTACTGTGTCACTGTGTTGCTTTTTGCTGACAGTTGAAAATTGTTGCTTTTTCTCATATCATTGATTTCATTCTGAATTGTTTTCAACTACTTACAGTGCCAGCACTTAGGGGAAAGGACTATGGCAAGTCGAAAATGAGTTATCCAGACTACACAGAAACTGCATCAGGTCTTCAGTATAAGGTCACCTACTGGAACATTAACCATACCTCCTTGGTTTAGTTAAATTCATAAGCTCTTCAGCGTGTTTTTTATTTTTATTTTGTGGTATCTAATGCAGGACTTACGACTAGGAGATGGCCCCAAACCCAAGATGGGAGAGACAGTAGTGGTAAGCCACCCATTCTTTGAGGGCATGCTTTCAAGTTTTTACTTGGGTTTTCACTTTTCATGTACTAAGTGGGAATCTTACATTCAGATAAGGTGTCTGTTTGAAATTAGGTTCAATTTGTATAAATGGATTTGTCTGTTATATGAAAATCTATAGAACGAACTTCCTTTACTTTGGATGGAAATTTTGGATGAAGTCAACATAGACTCGTGCCGGCTTGCAAATGTTTTTATCTTCAAAGTTTGGTCGTTATTGTGGTTTTTGATATTTGGATGTGTTCCAGGTTGATTGGGATGGTTACACCATAGGATATTATGGACGTATCTTTGAAGCTCGAAATAAGACAAAGGGCGGTTCATTTGAGGTATGGAACACTTCTCATTCCTTAACTGTGGACTTCGTAGCGTTGCATGAGCTTAATTGACAGACTCCATTCCATGGTTTCTCAAATGCAGGGTGATGACAAGGCCTTTTTCAAATTTAGAGTAGGATCTCAGGAGGTGAGAGATTTGTGAACCAATTCAACCAGACAATCTTGGTTGTTGCAGCTGTTTGTTTATTATTTCGCTTTGTGATTCTCCATGGTCTCATGTGTTTTGTCTCATAGTTTGTCCAACACTACATCAAAAGGTCGTTAATAATACAATATTGTGCAATTCTGTAGATTAGGATTCAGTTGGAAGAGTGAGGAGGACAAATTGCTGTTTTAAATTGAACCGTAGATCTTGAGTTGTTTACTGGCTTGTTAGCATGTAATTACTCAAATACTCGATTAGTGGGCTCTAATGGTGGTGTTTGGTCCTTGAATCTTCAGGTAATACCAGCTTTTGAGGAAGCTGTTTCAGGCATGGCTCTTGGTGGCATTAGAAGGTGCTGCATGTTTTTCTGTAGCATATAGCAGTTGCTTAAGGAATTTTCAAGAAGTTAGGTTGAATGAGCAGTTTAATACATCACATATTATATGCAAATTTCACAATCTAGTTCACAGTGATGCAGGATCATAGTGCCCCCAGAGTTGGGATATCCTGAGAATGACTACAACAAAAGTGGACCAAGACCCACAACATTTTCGGTAATTCTTGTGTCCTTTTGGTGATTCTTGTAATGAAATTCTGCTTGTACTTATAAAGGTAGAATGTCGATGTTTCACAGGGCCAACGAGCCTTGGATTTTGTGCTGAGGAACCAGGGGCTGATAGACAAGACTCTTCTGTTTGATATTGAGCTCATCAAGATCATACCCAACTGAATTTCCTTTGAAATTCAACATTTATCACAGGAAATTACTTAGCTGGCTATAAAAAATGCGGCTTATTTATCATGAGTTTATTATTCAAGATGCCAGAAGATATTTGGTTAGCTGAGAAAAGCCGGTTTCTTTGATTATATACCATTAATCTTGAGGGAGAAGATTTCTTTCCATGAAGCCGAGAGAGTTGAAATGAAAATGTGCGGCAAGTAGCTAATTGTCTCAAGCCTGTCCTCTCTCTCTCTCTCTCTCTCTCTCTGATAAGCTTTTTGTAATCTGTACTTTTCAAGTTTTTTCATGCAGTACATCTGTAAGTGAAACATTAAATTGAATCACCTAAGCTGGCATTGTGGCGTTTTGTGGAGACTGGACCTCTATGTCTTTGAGGTGCAGCGCCTGTGCTGTTTTCCTCTTTGTTTTCTCTTCGTAATGGATGTGTTTTCGACCCAAAAAAAAAAAAGCTGGCATTGTGCTGCATCAACTGCTCCTCTACATGTAGCAAATTTTTTTTTTCGAAGATAAGAGAACTAAAAACAACTGCCGCTAGTCCATGAAACTGGAGTAAATCTGAAGTCATGTCAGAAGCTACAATCTTCATCATAAATATGACACTAAACAAGACAGAATCCAGTAAAAGTACGCATCATCAACATTTAATTGCAAAACGGGGAAGAAAATCAACACATAAGAAGAGGGGACAAAAACATCCTAGAGAACAATAATTTAAACCTGCTGACCACTAAATCCAAAAAAAAAAAAAAAAAAAAAAAAAAAAAAAAACCCTGCTGATCACCCAAAAAAGTAATTGCCATTAATCGAAGGAGAGCTCCCGTCGCTTGTACCGCACCATCATCTTTCCCTTCACACCCACAACCATGGCATTCCAATCAATCTCGGGAAAAGGTGACACCAGCTCCAATTCAAAATTTCTCAGCAAATGGCTCCATATAGCCTTTATCTGCAGGTATGCAAAAGGCTCACCAAGGCATCCATGCCTGCCACCTCCAAATGAGATATAAGAGAATGCCCCTGCTGCCTTATCTTCTTCTCTCCCAGCAGCAAATCTCTCAGGATTGTACGTGTCTGGCTCCTTGTAAATATGAGGAAGCCGGTTGGCGAAATATGGTGATGTGGCAACAATGTGCCCCTTCGGGATGTCATACTCTTTTCCCTCACGGGTTTGTACACTAAAATCACTATGCGAGCTTCGCAGAAGCATGATTAGTGGAGGGTGTAATCTCAGAGCTTCCTTGATGCTACGATACAGGACATCCATCTCTGACAATATATCATGATCAACCTTCTTCCCATGCTTTTTCATTAGGTTTTTCTGCTCCTCTGACACAGCAGATAAGTATTCCTTGTGACGGAGGAGATAGGCCCCAGTCCAAGTGGAAGTGATAGAACTAGTGTGTTGCCCAGCAAAGAGAGCAGCAATGAGCAAGCCAGTGACCTCAGATTCAGTTGTTGGTCGGCCATTTTTGTACTTCGAATCAATGAAACATTGCAACATGTCATTCTCACACTGTTCAGCACGCTTACGGGAGTTTATGATGCTTGCAAAGATTTCTGAAAGCTTCTTGCGTGCCTTGTCACGGCGACGGTGAGCTGGGATGGGCAGGTACGGGAAGATGACACTAATAGGAAGCATGCCATTGTCAAGGTCATGGAACAATGCTGAAACATCATCAAAGAGTTTATCACGAACTTCGCGACCCAAGAGGCATCTACTGGCAGTTAAGATGATCAGATGCTCCAGCTCATACTTTAAGTCCACCTCGCCACTGTCTCCCCACTTGGAAAAGTAATCCTGCCAAGTACAGTTTGCGGACAAGGATTAACACCATAGATCTCCGTACACTAGGTATAAGTTTTCTAGAACAAGGTACAAGCACAAGTGAAAGTTCCAACAAGTTGTTTGAGACTTTAGAATAAACAGCACAAGCATGTCTTTGTGAGTGTTTGTGCCTGCGTGTGTGCTTAAATTGAACAATAGTATAAGAGGAAATGATGAAAGCTTAAGTTGCCCCAGACTTGCCAGCATCTAATTGATGCTTAGTGGCAATTTATTCTCTTTTAAAAATAATAAAAAAGAAAAAGAAAAAAAAAACCAGGTCTTAGAGGCTTCTCAACTGTTCCGATTAAAGAGCAATCTTTTTTGTTTGGTCAATATTTAGGAGCAGTCTTTAATGAATAGACAAGCCAATGGTTGCATTTTTCTCTCATAAATAAACAATCATATGTTTGACATATTGTCTGCACAACCTGGCGAAGTGAGCATATACGTCCTAACAAGCATGCAATGCTAGTCACCCAAACTTCAGACTACTACCCTAGGAAAAACATAAAACGAGAATCTAAATAAGTCTTCTCAGATAAATCAAGCTCATGTAAAGTACTCTTAATGCAATACTGTACTTCCAATTTGAAAAAATTCAGGTTAACTGCTACTGTTTTGCTTTTGTCTTTCTAATCAAATTAAAGTTCATGAAAGAGAAACACATGCCAGTTGGAGAAGGCCCTTCATCCAATCAACATTACTAGAAAAACTTGCAAGTCCCAGGATATTAGTGTAGGCCACGATGGTAAAGAATTGTGACTTAGAGTCACATCTGATATTGCTACTTGCCTAAGAATACGGAGGGGGTCTTCTCCTAGACATATGTGAATAAATTACTAAACATGTTGAAGGCTAAAGCAGATTAGATAAACAAAAAATATATTCAATCCAAACACTTACCTCTGCTTCCGTAACCATCTGATCCACATATGCCTTAAGTTTATTCACCCTGAGAGCCTCCGTGAAGAACCGGAACTGCTCTTGCCGCACTGAGTAATCCACATCGAATACAACTCCGGGGCCAAAAGTAGGCACATTGAACTGGTAGACCTCCTGCTGGCTAAGATCAGACTCCGGGGCCTTGAAGAAGTGAGCAGAAACCTCAGGACCAATCAAGAAAGTGATCTTCTTGTTAAGTAGGTTCAATGTGAATACACTCCCAAGCTTAGGGTACTCTTCACGAAGCATCACAATGGGACCTTTCAAGAAACGGAGCAGTCCCCCAATCACAGGCCACGTGTTGACCACCGGAGGGAGACGCTTTCCAGATCGGGACATCAAAAGCCATGAGATAAGCTTGGCCACCACTAGAGTGGCCACAATCATCAGACCCACACTGAAAAGCTTGTTATCCACATCCATTGTCACCATAATTTGGTGCAAGTACAGGGACCTAATCGCAAAATTCACACACAAAATGTAGAAAATCAGCAGCTTTTCAATGACCACCAATTCCGACGGAAACAGAACAAAAAAAATTACGACTTTTAACAGTAGATTTGGATGAGATCTAAGTTTGAGCAGCAAGCAAAACCAATTTATATAAATCCTCCGTCTGGTTGCTGGAAAATTGAATAGAAACTTCGATTTTCACGGCAACCAAACAAGGGATGAAAAGAAAACTAGAATCCGGGAAAGAAATATATCAGATTGATGAAAAGCTGCAGTAGAAAGACAATGCATGACAGAATATATACACAAACAGCAATGGCTATTAATTAGAGAGAGGTTAAAATAATCATTAAGGATGAAAAATTTGAGATAAGAAGCAGCAATTAGGGTTTTGTACCTGATTGCAGATTGGAACGCAGAAAGGATAGGAGGAGAGCGAGAGAGAGAGAGAGAAAAAAAAACAGTCAAAGAAGACACCAAAGCTAGTCCAGTAGTGAAGTGAAATTCAGTTTTAAAGGCTTGAGATTTTAAAAGGGATTAAAATTGAGCTGAGTCGTGTGTGGATGCAATACAACTCTCTCTCAACTCTGGTTAGTCCGCTTCCATTAAGATTTTAAATATTAATTATTTGTTTATTTTTGTATGGGAAATTCAGATTAATTTCCATTATTAATACTAATATTTAATCTCTTATTGGTGCTTCCTAATTTTGTATGGAAAACGATACAAGTGTAAGGCTGCGCTCGTTGGATCTAGAAAACGGTGGGTCTATGACAAAGGTGGTTTGTCGTACACGCGTTTGAATTTGATTGGTGCTGGGAATTTTATATGAATTTACCACGTGCCATGCCAAGTTGGGTAGCAAAGGAAGGGGACGAAAAGTCGGAAACACCAAAACAAACTGAGCTTTGATAGATGAGAGCGGAGAGTGCATGGCGGGACAGACTAGTTTTGTGTCAGCCTGTCAGGACAAGTGGACTATCCATGAGTGAAGGGAGATTCTCCCCTTATTGTTCTTTTGGGCCATGGCCCGAGGATAACGAATAATAATGCGGATCGATTATGTTAAAGATCGGTCACACTAAAGACGGTCGTACACGCAATAATGCAAATCAGTTTCACTAGGTACAATTGGACACAAAACAAGCAGTTTAATTTTAGTCGTAAATGTTATGTGAATTCTACATGCATCAACGAGTGATAATAACCAATTTTACTTTTAGTCACAAATGTAATATGAATTCTATATGCATCAACGAGCGACAGTAACCAATTTGCTTAAACGGCCCTGAGTGAACTATACGCGGTTGGGCTAGACTTTCTATGGGCCTCGGCAAATTTGAGCTCATGTTGCAAGCCTCTGGATATTCAGGTATAATTGCAATCTTGGAAAACATAAGCAGCTGTAATACAAAAAGAAATAAATGGAAGGAAGATTACATTTTTGAGCAGGTGAGATCCGACACATCAGAACCAATTAAGAGGGAAATTTGAAATTGGGAATGAAGAATCGAGACAGATAAAATTAAACCAGTTGAGCGAATATTTGATGTACGTGTTCTCCTGGAATAAATTTTCAACTAAAATATCCCGGAAACAAATTTAACTAAAAGCTTTATATAATCAACAAGAAGCCAGGATAGCACAAACGGTTTGGCACTTTGTAAAACTGCTTCAAGTGTCTGGCCAAACCGAAAAGCAATATAGAGGACTGATTACTTCATCCTCCATCAAGATCCATTGTGCAGGAGGTGTTTCGAACCCTCGGATAGAGATGTCAATTCTCATCTTTTACTTTCTTCCTTGATTTACTATGATGACCTTGTCCTGAGGAAGTAGCCCCACTATGACCTTGTCCTAAGGAACTGATTCCACTATTACCTTGTCCTAAGGAACTGACTGCACTACCTCGTCCTGAGTTTTGGGAAGACCGGTTCATGGACCTACTAGGTTCGGGTGTATGCCTTTTCTTTCGATGCTGTGATTGCTCGCCAACACTATGTATGGAACTTTTAGGTCTGCTACTATGAGTGGAGGCTGAACGTCCACCTGCTGATTGTGAGTTTCTCGGCACTGAACTTCGTGTAGGAGTTGCAAAATTGTTGGAAGATTGGGTCAACACTCCAGATGGTAATTCCTGATACATTTTTTTCAATCTTTTGGAATTTAGTCTTTCTTTAAGCTCACTAGGCTCTGGGTAATGCACAAAAGAAACTCTCCGTGAAATCTTCCCAGCTGCCAAGATATAAATCAATTCAATATAAAAAATAAGACACCTCAAAGACCATTGCCAGTGAAGACAACAAAACAACAGCAACAATTGTAATAAGAACAACAATTTTATCAAGAGACAAAAACAAAGAAAAAGGTCAAATAAAATTGTATTTTATCATTTCAACCTACCATGATTAAAATGACCATACAGCAAATGAAAGACTTAAAATTAGACCTTAGTAACAGAACTTCACATAACCGTATAATAAAACTCGCTAAATCACCCGTACTTGTTTGGAAAATAACAAATATTGAGAATCTAAACACGAACATATTCTGCTAGCATGTGAGCCCAATATCAAGGTTTTAGGAAGAGATGGGGCACGAGTCATGAATGTATAGCAATTAAAACAACTAAATTCAAGTTGGTTGTTGAAGTTTTGACAGAACGTCAAACTGTGATGCCAAGGCTCAGTCCCAATTTTAAAACATTAATAAGGAACTGAAAGGTAAGCATGTAGATTCTTAATATGATAGGTTTCCAGTGTACCAATTTTTGTGTCCGATGTAGAAGATACAAAAACTGTAGCTTTTTGCTCAGCTGCAGTACTGACCACTTCATATTCTTTCCCTGAGAACATCAGAAAGATCGTATCAGCTATCCATAGTAAATAAGAAATCAGGCATTGCAGAGTCATATAGAAATTAGCTTCTTTGGATATGAAATCACTTAAGTTTAGCTCTTCTATTAACAAAGTTTATGTATAATTACCTGATGGAGCCTCAAAACTGCCCAACGTTCCATCATTATGAAGCTTGAGCGACAGTTCTACACCATTAAAATCAGGATTCTGCAATACCCAAAAATCATCATCAAAATTCAATGACTGGCAAAGATCAAAATAAGAAACAAAAATAGCACTACTGCTAAATTCTAGTGACATGATCACTATTTTTCCACCATAAGGACCTGAGGCCATGGAAGTCAGTTCCGGACTGCTAGTTAAGGTTTAAGTTGTTCCCATTTTCCTTTAACACAAATTGGGTCATCAACTAGTTCAGTGTAAAACTTCTTCCCAGATTAAAAACAGCACTTTCCATAATCACTCCCCTCTCAAGCGAGAAAAGCACAACAGTGTAATGACTTGGACAGATTATTAAAGCTTGCATATTTTTGGTCTTTCTCTTTATACTGAAAACTTATAAACTGGCATTGATACAAAGTATTAGAAAAGAGCCCCCCATCCAAAAAGAAACATACTTGATCTTTAGGCAAATCAATGAGCCAAAGCTCTGTGGAGTCGGTCACAGTGAAATCGAAAAGTGCTTCTTTAGTATTTTCTTGAAAATCTGGTGGAAGTTTGTAACCTTCGTCCTTAGCATCTGCATCCATTTTTCCTGCCTCCGTCTACCACCCAGCTCAGTTCACAAACTCACGCAGTGCCTCTGCAGATAAAAGAAGAAGAAAAAACAATATAATCAACTCAACCCCAGTTCAAACCTTTTGTCGAACACCATAAACCCATCTTCACCGATTAGAAAATTTCAGATTGAACAAGCTTAAACCCCAGAAGTACAAGAAGAAGAGGAGTACCTGTGTAAGATTGAGCGGCAAAGAAACAAGGGACAGTTAGCGTTTTGACGCAAAACTTTTGCGTTTTTTGGCCTTGAGACCGCCCTAGCCCTAGGAAGAATTACAGAACCCCCAATTCCGGTTTTGACGAAATCACCCCCGCCACGTTTTGCATTATTATTATTATTTTTTAAAATTTAATTTTTTTAGGAGTCTAAGCCACGTTTTGCTTCTAATTATTATTATTATTTTCGGAAAATTTGAAGTAGGTAAATTGGGTGGACTAAACCCAAATAAAACCGACTTGAAATTTTGAACTTTGGTCTCATTGTAAGAGCATTTCCACTCATTTGTCATGGCAAAAATTAATGAGAGGAAAGGGCAGATACTATTCATGTGAATAGTGACAGCTCTTACAAAAAGTAAGGTGTGTTTCCACCTATTGCCATGATAAATACTATTCACTTTTTCGTTAAAAAAAAAAAAAAAAACCTAAACAATTAATTTGGAGAAGATTTTCGATTCCCACCCCCATCAATATTTATTATAAAATTCATATCTCATAATTCGAATGAATTTTTCGGATAAGATTCAAATTTCAAATTTCAGATAAGATTTCCATCCTCTAAAATCGCGCCATGTGTCATCTCTATATTCTAAATCTCTCTATAAAACTAAAGGCTCAACTTATACCTCTCACACCAGATCTTCTCCATCTTTTCATTTCTCAAATTTTAGATTTCACACTCCACTCTCAATGTCAAACATGAGGAGATGCTTGGAGAGGTAAGAGCGAGAAATTAAAGATAGAAGGCGTAGACGAGCTGAAGAAAAAAGGGTGCAGCAAGAAGAGGATGAACAAGTTGTCATGGCAGTGGGTTTGCTCAATTTAGAAAGTCAAGATCGCCGCCATGGTTCACAAGTCGGTCGTGGCCCGAACGTGGACATATATGGGCATTCTCAGGGTAATAATCTTTTGGAAGATTACTTTATTCCAAATTCTGTGTACTCTAATATTGATTTTTGAGGACGATATAGAATGCAACCCCATTTGTTTAATAAAGTCATGCTTGATGTTGCAATTACGATGCATACTTCGTTCAAAAGTGTGATGCTGCTAGGGTTTTGGGGCTTCTCGGAAGAAAAACTTACAGTTGTTATACGAATGCTGGCGTATGGTTCATTTGCTGATCAGGTGGATGAGATTGGTAGGATGAGGAAGTCCACTACTGGCAGGACCCGACCCAATTTTCGCTTTGGAATTTGAGCCAAACCTTATGCGTGTCCGACACCTGGCGGATGCCGATCACAAATGACCAAATTTCCCATCTAACCAACAACAAAATTTACTTCAAGTTTGACTTCTGCCGAAAATTCGGCAGAGTCTCCCCTGTAAATTGCTGGTTTCCCAAAAAAATTCAACAATGTTAAAAACACAATTAATATCCACAAACTGGCAGCAGGCACAGGTTATCCTCCGGAAGGTCAGTCACTTCGCTTCACCATTGATATGGACATTGATGAGCATAAGGATGTGATTTACTTCACAAATTCAAGCACAATATTCCACAGAAGGTAATTTAAGCACAAAGACTTACTTTATCTCCTTAAGCTTTAGGGTTGCATCTGAAAGTGATTTGAAGTAGAATTTCCCTTTCACCAGCCACTTCAGTTTTTGTAAGAGAACAATGTGGATGGAATGGTAGGACATGCCAAAAGTATGTAGCCTTCAACATTTTAATTTGCAAATTACAATTTCAAATTTCATAAGAGTAATGTGTTCGAGAGACATTTCTTGGGATAATTTGGCATTTAAGCTCTTTCAATTTCAAACTCTAGATAACTTGTAGTCTGCTTCACTTCAATGGTCACACATTTTGGCTCCAAATCATCTGGACCAGATGTATCAAGATTCAAATATGAACAAATCTGTGTAAAATATTTGATGTGTTGCCTGTAGAAAGCATCCAGTAGAAATATCTATGCAAAAGTTATATTTCGGTGTTATGGTCTCTTTTTTGCATTCTATAAGCTACAGTGTCCAATTGATTCGTCGAAAATTTGGATACCAAATCAACAGTGCCAGATTGAGTTGAAAGGGAGTGCTAGCCCTTTTCTTGTTTTGTTGTTCTCTTTCGCCATCATTATCCTTTATTTCCATAATCTAATATCTGTCTGCATTTGGATTTTATTACTCCATTGCCATACTTAGGAATTCTTTGCTAAAATTACTTCAAAGTTTAGAATTCCATGCTTTTGTGGGCTTGCAGGAAATTCATGTCATCAATCTTGAATGGAGACCGGACTGGCAGATTACTCAAATACAATAAATCAAACAAAGAAGTAACGGTTTTACTACGAGGTCTTGCCTTTGCCAACGGTGTTGCATTGAGCAAAGACCACTCTTTTGTGCTAGTGGCTGAAACAACTACTTGCAGGATCTTGAGGCTTTGGCTTCATGGTCCAAATGCTAGAAATACTAATACTTTTGCAGAGCTTCTAGGATTCCCAGACAACATAAGAAGGAACTCGAAAGGGGAGTTTTGGTTTGCACTGCATGCAAAGAGGGAATTTTTCGCTAAGTGGTTTGTCTCTAACAGATTGGTTGGGAAGTCACTGCTAGAGCTTCCCCTTGATTTTAAACAACTGCATTCGCTACTAGTCGGAGAGAAGGCCCATGCAACTGCTATCAAGTTAAGCGAGAGAGGTGAAATTTTGGAAGTTTTGGAAGATTGTGAGGGAAAAAATATGAGATTCATTAGTGAAGTGGAGGAGAAGGATGGCAAGCTGTGGATTGGGTCAGTTTTAGTGCCAATTCTAGGCATTTATGAACTGTAGGAATTAGGAAACAAGTACTTAAGTAATTGTAATGGTACATGATCTTTGATTTGTGAATTTATGCTTGAGTTTCTTTTCAAAGGTGAGGATACGCTGCAAGCAGGCTCACTGAGCCTTTTTTTTTTTTTGCCAATCAAATGACGCCACGTGTAATATATATATATATATATAATTAAATATTAATCTGTTCGGTTCAGGTTCTCCGGTTCTAAAAAAATTTGACCCGAGAGCCGAACCGTTGACTTTCGATTCGATTCAGGTCCAGGTTTGACTTTTTCAATTTGGTCAAAAAACACTCTTTTTCGATTCAGTTTGGGTTGGTTCGGTCGGTTTGATCAGTTTATCAGTTTTTATGCCCACCCCTAACAGGCACCCTTCGAACCAGCATGTATACTCATTTCTTTCCTTCATCAAATCTGGCCATGAAATAAGGAAGAAAAGAAAGGAAATGGGATGGCTGAGAATAGGAGTTCTCCACTAGGGTAGCTGCGGGAAGAGCATTGAACTCCCAAAAATCCCTGATTTTGTGAGATTGGACAGAGGGGATTTTTACCATTATAAGATAAATCAAAGGAAGGGAGAAGAAAGAAAGGGAAAAACTTGGCCAAATTGGATAGAAACCATTAGGGTTTCTTGGAAAAGAATAGCTTCCAACGACTATAAATGAGGCCTCTTCTACCCAACAACAATCAACTACATCCAGAGAGCAAGCTTCCTCTCTCACCTGCAAAACCCAGCAAATTCGTGCTCTATTCATTCTTCTCCCCTTGTTTTTCCTCTTGGCAGATCGTTCTAATACTTGATAGAACCTCTGTCGAGCTGCTGGAAAAACACTTAAGACACCCATTGCTTAGCCTCTCTCCTCTTCTCAGCCAAATCCTCTGATAATCCTCTCCTCCTTTTCCTTAGAACCCTTGTTTTTCATAGAAACTCACAGCTCTTTCCTTTTAAGGCTAAACTCATGACAACTTTGCTCCCATGCCACAAGCCTCTCATGCCAAGCTAAGATTCTACCTGTAAGCACTAAGAATTCATCTGTAAGCAGCCATTGTTTTTGTTGGTGAAGGTGACTAGAGTGTTTCCTAAGGCTGCACTATCCTTTCAAAACATTCTTGGCGTCTGATCTTTGAACTCAGACACAACGGGAAATTTCATCCATTTTGCTCTTTACAGCAGCCCAACTCATTTGTAGCTACCGGAAGAAAAAAGCCCCTACAACATCATAGCTAAATTGTGTATTCTGAGTACTTGATTAAAACCAAACACCATATGGATAATCATATATAAGAAAGAACGAACCCCATAAATTGAATTAATCAACTTAGGTGATTGTTAACTTGTAGCTTGAAATTGGACTGTCATGGTGAAGTTGAACCCCTAGTGCTTGTTTCATTGTCTCTAAATTTTCTAAATATCTACTTGTTGGTCGTTTTCTATTTTGCATTCCCTTTTTGTAAGTTTTCTCTCCAAAATAACTAAACTCAACCTCATTTAAATTATGTTTAGTCTTAGGTTACTTGTGAGTCTAAGTAGTAGTTAATAAGTGTCTTTCATCCAAGTCTCTGTGGAACGACCTCGTTCTTACATTCCTATACTACAATTGGTTCGTGCACTTGCGAGAAATAGATAGAGTAAAATATGTCCAACATTTTTCTAAAATAAATGTATGTGGGATGTCATTTATTTATAAATATGTATTGACAATCCCAATTGCTAGTGGATATACTTTCACTAGTATCACTGTAAGAAAGAAAAAAAGAAAATAAATAAATAAATAAAAAAGCTACACCCAACAAGAAGACCTTAAAATCCTAGGGACGCAGGGCAATTTGTACCAGTGTATGATGTGAGGATTTTGAAGGTTTTCAACCCTTTTGTCTTTCAACCAAACCAAATCCATAGCATGATCTTGTCATTTTGGATTTTGTAATCCAAAGTTTGTCATCTGCTTCTTGGTAAGCCAATAATAAAGTTGTAGTTTTGGCTTATGGACTATGTTTCCATGGGTATCTCTGAAGTTTGAGGATCAAAACAAAAAGTTGGCTTATTTGGTGGCAGCGTTTGTTTCTTGGGTGAGTTGGAGTGCAATTGAGACAATGTTGGACCAGCATGGTTGTCGCACATGATGTAAACTTGATATTACCATCTCTTTTTTATTTGGCCAAAAAAGAAAAAATTTCTGGAGTATCATCTCTGATTTTGAGTTAACCTCCTAAACACTTTTTGGTTTTTAGGTTTATGTGGGTTTTAGTTTTGAGGGCATTTGAGTCTATTTAACTGAGTTTTTAGCTATTTTTGATTTTTTTTTATTTATAAAAATTAATATTTATGAAAATATAAGGTAAATTTTGGCTAGTTTCGATAAAAACTCTTTTTTTTATTGAGGCGAAAGCAGTATGTAACTTAACACTACACAAATTATCATATTGGGGACTATCTTACAATGTAACTTCGCGATATTAAAAAAATCATCCTTACCGAAGATCATTAATATGAGAAATCAATCATCTATTTGATTATCATCATAATACTTAGTATTTTTATCAAATAAAACTTGTGTATCTATTTATTCAATTATAATTAGATGATTTCTTCATTTATGATTTGGCTCATTTTTGTTATAAATGATCTTAGGTAGGGCATTGAAAAATAAACAATTTGAAATATAAATTACATTCTTGATTCTGTCTAAAAAAGAGTTTTGAGTTGTGTTAAGTTACATTTAAAATGCATTTGAAAATTTCTTACAGCGATGATGATGACTTTTTACCTAAGTATTTATGTAGCGGTAGATAGAAACTCAATTAGATTAGGGTCCAATTCCGAACTTTCATAATTTGATCACCCTAGTGGAGAGCTTGATCGATCCCATTTTGAGTGCTCTAGATAGTAGAGAGATTAAAATAATACAAATTTATAAATAAACTCAATTCTAGACATGTATTTATAGAAAAACCCAAGCACTATTTAAACATAGAAACACACTCAAAATTAACCACAAAGTCAACTTTTTGGGTGTGTTTATAAATGGATTTTGAGTGTGTGTAATGATGGATTTTGGGTGTGTTTATATGTTTAAATAGTGCTTGAATTTTTTTATAATTTAAGCTCCTATTTTGGGTGTTTTAGTGAAACTCCCTTAAAATAAGAGTGGTGATTTCTCCACTCCAATTTTATTCACTTACACTAAGGAATGAGTTATTTGCATTATTTTTTTTTTGGGTTGGAATTTATATTTGATTAATTATTGATGTCACATCAAACCCTATCCTCCAACTTCCATCTTCCTTTTTGTTGTTCTTCCTTAAAGACTCGGTTGAATTGAGTTGAAACTTGACCCACAGCCTGGCCACTCTTAAATCCTGTTTGGTGGAACAGAAAGTGAACTAGGAAAAAGCAGCTGAACAGAGCAGACCATACGGCATTTAACCATACATCAACACCTTCGAAAGATATCGATGGCTACCCATATTTTTCACGTTCAAATGCCAGATAGTACAGCTGAAAGCTATGGGGTGTGGTGATCAAATTCAAAACCAAGCTAACTAGGCTAGTTGGGTTTAAATGATATGGAGAAAATGAAGCTGTACGTCCTCTCATTCAGCAGCAATTGCAGTGTGGCTGTTTCACACACAACCTCCAACACAGTTGGCCATTAAATGCATCCTCTAATCTCTCTCTCTCTGTATTTTTATTTCAAATCTTTTTAGTACCATTTATTGCCTTTGGATCCATTTCTATAGATCTTCACGTGTTGGTTGGATCTTCTTTATTATTGCCGCTTCCCTTTTTGGTCTAAAATCTCATCACTCGCAAACCCACAAGGTTAATTCTTTCTATCTACACAGTTTCAAGCTTCAATCTTTCAGACAGTTCCTCATATGCGCATAAGGGTGAGAATTAAAATCAGGGTATGATGGGGGGTGTGTTATTTTCTGTTTTTAAATTGGTTGTTCATGAAATATGTAGGACTTTGCAGGTTCAACAGTTCAGAGATCATGCATAACATGCCCTCTGTATGACAATGAATCAGCCGTATATGATTTTTTTTTCAGTAGTACTTTGTTTGTTCTTTGTCGTTTCATTTGTTTGTGAGTAGAATTGATGATTAGTTTCAAAGGGTTTGGAGACCATGCTTCACATATTCACATGTTCTGTTCCCTCTCTGTAATCCACTCCCCTAGAAAATGGAAAAGATTTCAGAATGTTCCCAAAACTCTGTATTTTCAAGTTACCATGGATTGCTTGTTTCTCAAAGTGGAGGATTATAGTATTTTAGGTGTGAAGAAATTGCTTTGTTCTAAGCTCTAGAGTTTCATGATTTCATCTTTGTTGTTCACAAGAAACTCTTCATTTTTTTTGTTGTGTAAACCTACTTTAGAGTTTTGATATTCATTGTATATAAAGCATATACCATAAAAATATTGTGGTTGTTGGGGATTCCTGCAGGGAGTTAGAAAATGGGAACCAGAGAAATTAAGTCACCTGAAGGAGGGCTAGTGACACCAGCTAGTTTAGATGGAAATCCTGACTCAAATCACAGAAAGAAGCTTGGACTTTACTTCATTGAATCCGATGACAGACGGACGGCTTTCGGACGGGGTTATACTGGAGGAACTACACCAGTTAATATCCATGGCAAACCTATTGCTGATCTTTCAAAAACGGGTGGTTGGATTGCTGCCTTCTTCATATTCGGTAAATAAGCATAATTTTCATATTTTGTTTCTGTATAGTTCTTAATTCGGTTGCTTCCAAAGTTGAGGAAAAGAAATCAATATCCTCTTCTAATTTCTCCAGGAAATGAAATGGCAGAGAGAATGGCTTATTTCGGTCTCTCAGTTAACATGGTGGCCTTCATGTTCTATGTTATGCATAGGCCCTTCAGCAGTTCATCAAATGCGGTTAACAATTTCCTTGGGATATCACAAGCTTCCTCTGTCCTTGGTGGGTTTCTGGCTGATGCATATCTTGGCCGATATCGGACAATAGCAATCTTCACAACCATCTACCTTGCGGTAGGTAGCCATATATGAACATATGAAATGTTAACAAGTAATTACTTTTCCAATCATATGCTGAAGCTACAGAGTTCTATATACTGGTCATGCTGTTGTCTTCAATTAAACTCAATAGTGAGCTGATAATTTCCACATTTTTCTTTCTCTATTTGTTTTCATGGAGGGCTTGACAGGAATAACCTTATGTGCTACAATGGACATTTTGGCGCCAAAACAAGACCATTGTGATCAGCTGGCCCTCCTTTTGGGCGAGTGTGAGCCTGCAAAACCATGGCAGATGATGTACCTATACACTGTTCTCTACATAACTGGATTTGGAGCTGCTGGTATAAGGCCATGCGTTTCTTCTTTTGGGGCAGACCAGTTTGATGAAAGAAGTAAAGATTATAAGTCTCACCTGGATAGATTTTTCAACTTCTTTTACCTTTCTGTCACCATTGGGGCAATTGTGGCCTTTACTGCGGTAGTCTATATCCAAATCAAACTTGGTTGGGGATTTGCCTTTGGGTCACTGGCATTAGCTATGGGCATATCAAACTTGGTATTCTTTGTTGGTACCCCTCTATACAGGCATAGACTTCCAGGAGGCAGCCCTCTAACGCGCGTTGCTCAAGTTTTGGTGGCTGCATACAGGAAGAGGAACGCGCCTTTTTCTAGCAGTGAGTTGATAGGCTTGTATGAGGTTCCTGGAAAACAATCTGCTATAAAGGGCAGTGGAAAGATAGCTCACACCAACGATTTTAGGTATCTTTTCGTTTACTTTTTACTGCTCTTTCTGAGTTAGATATGTGAGATCATTTTAATTCCTTGTTTGTTCCACACTAAATCCTACTTTTGGCTTTTCAAAGCAAAACTTATTAACTTATTATTATGTTCCGTCTCTTCAGTTGTATAACATCTGATGTTTTCTGTGTTGCAGATGTTTGGACAAAGCAGCTCTGCAGTTGAAGGAGGATGGTGTAGACCCAAGTCCTTGGAGGCTTTGCACTGTGACTCAAGTAGAGGAAGTGAAGATCCTTTTGAAACTTATTCCAATACCAGCTTGCACAATAATGCTGAGTGCAGTCTTGACAGAGTATCTGACTCTCTCAGTCCAGCAGGCATACACTTTAAACACCCATATGGGTCAACTTAAACTCCCAGTAACATGCATGCCAGTGTTTCCTGGCCTCAGCATATTTCTTATACTGTCCCTCTATTACTCTACATTTGTCCCGCTGTCTCGGCGCATCACCGGTCACCCTCATGGAGCTTCTCAGCTTCAGAGAGTGGGCATAGGCTTGGCAGTCTCAATCCTATCTGTGGCATGGGCTGCAATTTTCGAAAGGTACCGAAGAAATTATGCAATAGAGCATGGATATGAGGGTAGTTTCTTAAGTCCAATGTCAGACCTCAGTGCATTCTGGTTGTTGATCCAATATTGCCTCATTGGCATAGCTGAAGTGTTTTGCATTGTGGGGTTGCTAGAATTTCTATATGAAGAAGCCCCAGATGCCATGAAAAGTATAGGCTCCGCTTACGCTGCTCTAGCCGGGGGTTTAGGTTGCTTCGCAGCCAGTATATTGAACAGCATCATCAAATCTGTCACAGGAAGCTCAGAGAAGCCATCTTGGCTGTCCCAGAACATTAATACTGGCAGATTTGATTATTTTTACTGGCTGCTCACAGTTTTGAGTGTCATCAATTTCTGCGTTTTTCTATATTGCGCACATAGGTACAAGTACAGGACAGAGCAGGGGGTTGAGATGGAGAAGCAGATTCTAGCCAACATAAAAGAGCAACCCCTCAGTGGATAGATAAGCATTAATGGGATGAAATGTCGTTTTCCCACTATATTCCTAGCTTTCAATTTTGCTACTTGTTAGAAAAAAAAAAAAAAAAACCAGATTTACATGTAAGCAAGTGTTTAAGCAATCAGGAATTACTGTTTGTGTTTAGCATCATAGGTTGGTTATTTGGCAACAAGTTGTACTTGCATCTATTTGTCACTATGTCACCAGAAGGTTACTTGTTTTTCACAAAATATTCAATTTGAAGTGCGTATAACTATAGGAGTAAGGGTATGAGGATGAACCAATCCCCCTTAAAGATTGGTTGGTCCAATGGACCAATCGCATTCAATTTACTGCTGCCCACCCACCTTTTTTAGTACAGAATTACAGCTAAAATTTGGTGTGCATTATAAAGAAAAAGAAAAAAGAAACAAGAAACCTACCATTGTCTACAAGATTTATAGGACAGCTACTTGATTATGGGAAAGTATCATTAAATTGGCAGGGCCACTGGTACCTAAAACTTTGATCAGCTAAACAATCTATTTGTAACCATATGTTATGTTTGTGCTCAAGTGCCATACTTGGAGCTTGTGCAGACCAAAAAGATAAATACACCCAAAGGATCACAAACACAGCTTGCAATGTCAATGATACTATCAAAATCAACAGAACAGATCTGAGACAAACAGCTGTGGGAAAATAAAGGGTGAAATAACTCTTGCACCTTTTTTTTCATGTCAAATCATAAGAACTGCAGGCAATACAGAAATTGCCTTGATTGCTTTTCCATGGTAGAAAGATTTATTAATTGGTGAAGGCTTGAGAACTTTCCATCACAAGCAGTACAAGCAAGAAAGAAATGGATGGCGTGAGCCCTTCAGATGTTTTCATAACAATTATGTTACAATCACTTAATAAGGTTCCACACAGATCTGTGGAGGTTCTATACAACAAGTAAGATAACCAACCATGAAGCATGGAGAAACACCACAAGTATTACAAACTAGTGACACAAAATGAACAATTGCTTCCCTCTATGCAACCCTTTATAAACATGACAACTTTATTTACAGAAACTCATAGCCGCTCCATATATATTTGCTCTATTGCTTTGAAATCAGAGAGAAAAGTTAAGGGCTTTCACAGAATTCCATTTCCTGACAATCCAGAAATGAACAGTCAAAGTATGAATTACTCAGGAAGTCTACTCTTAATTTAGATAATGTAAGAACTGCTGCAAAACAACCGTGCCAAATGCCATAGGCGCACATTTCATAAGAGATAATTGATCTATACTACATTTCACAGTCCAGCTTACCTTGCCACAAATTGGACAGCTCTCACTTCTTTCCAACCATTCATAAATACAGCCAAGGTGAAAATGGTGAGAACATCTTGTTGTGATTTTAGGATTTTCTGTAGTGTATTCTGCAAGGAAATAAATTAACTATTATCAATATAGGAAAGAACCAGTCAAGCAAGTATCTTTATATTTTGCAGCACCAACATATATTATGACTTCACAATGATAACTTAAACCATATGCTAGCAATGCCCACTGGTTATTAGCTATCCTATGACATTTGCATATTTAGATTACCATCCAGGCATGTAGGGCAAACATCTTCATCTTCAGATGAGGGTTGCACGAAAGTTAGTCCATATGCCAGTTTTGTTGCCAAAGCCTTTTCCGAGGTCTCAGATTGGCCAAACTTACAATCTTCTTCATTATCATCTCCATTCCATTTCTTCCCAAAACCCAGGGACTCTGTGCCAGAACTGCCTCTTCTCAGTTGTTGCGCATCTTCTTGCAAATGAGTCATTGACTTATCGCGCCTAGAGACCAATCCATCACGCTGCAAACGCGAGTATCTTTGATCAGCATCAAAGGGTGATGGCCTGGACACTGAGAGCTGAGTATCATTCAAGGAATTATTCGGGAGTGCTGTGCCTACTCCGGATGATACCAAAGTAGCTCCTGGGAGAGGTGATGAAGGTGGCCGTCCATCAAGCCTTTGAAACGGTGCACTATACCCACTGAATAGCTGATGGAAGAAGTATCTTAGGCACGTGCAATGCCTATATACTGAATTGCTTGGAAGAGCATATTCTTCAAAGTCCTCACTACAAGGACAGCAGCAAAGAGCACCCATCTCTATGCTTTTCCAATAAATACCAAAGGGTCCACGAAACGAATTGCAAAGACAAATACTATACTTTCATCACCAAGGCGTCTCCTCCAATGTATATGAGTTCCTGGAGTTCAATCTTTTCAAATGTCAGCAAAATACTGAGTGATGCCAAAAAAAATAAGATAAATACAGCACAGGGAAGAATGCTTTTCTCTTCCCACACCATCAATCTGTTGATGGTGTGGGAACAATAATAAATACCCACTTAAGTAGCCTTCAAGCGGAGAAGCCCCCAATTGAGAGACTCCCAAATGCACCCATGCGTATACATTACATAATATAAAAGAAAAGCATCAATCTTTGACACTTACGATGATCCAGACATAGTTTTAGCTGAACAATTGATTATTCATTTACATTACTGAACCTTGCACAGAAAATTTCAAGAATTGCAGTAGAAACCCCGAAATTTCTAGGGTTTTCAAATGGGAAAGCAAGTAAAGGTTAAAAATTCGGAGCTGCAGCGTACCTTGTGTTGTGCTGTGGATAAGCGATTAGATTGCGAGCGATGAAGATCGTCTGATCAGAAGAAGGTAAGGTAGGGCTTAGGGAAGACGGAGACTTGAGAGTCCACGCAAATGGTTTTTTGGTTTTGGGAACATTATAGAGTGGTAGGCTTAAAGCCTCAAACAGCGGAATAGATTATTTATGATGAAATTGAGAAGCTTCTTTACTCTGCTCTTTAGTATTTCTACCATATACACACAGCGATTCTATGGATTTTCAGTCATCATGACTCATGGGTGAAATGTATAGGGACCAGCCATAATTAGTAAAATACGGATCTGGAATAATACGTCATAAAATACATACATTTGATATTTTTTTTATAAAAAAAAAATACGATACCCAAATACTTTAATAATTTTTATTTGTAATTTTCAAAAAATACAAATAATATGTGTATTGTTGAAAAATAAGCACACACAAAATGTATATTACACGTGAAAATACGTATGTAAGTGTGAAATTTGCCAATCTTACATTTGATTTTAAACGCCGCATATTATTAACTCACTAGGGGACCAGCCTTGTGATAAAAATTTATTAACACACATAACATTTAAGAAAATAAGGCAAAAAGATGTGGTCGTGACTCGTAATGCAATAAAAAACTAGGGATTGACACTTGAAAATTGGAAAGAGAAATACTACAAGACCAATAACCGGCTCGTTTCTCGGTTAAGTAAAAAAAGATTGAAAGAAACAAAAATCGTCAATGCTACAGAATATAAAACATTGAATAGAAAGATGGATTGGAATGAGTTGTTTTGTTTAGGTAGCTAGATATGATAAACTAACATTCATTGAACGGATTAGGTACAAAACCACGACAAAAGAATACTGATTTCGAAGGCTTGATGTCCAGATTACACTTGGCCAAATAATACGATGAGGGTGACTCAGTACCCCTTAAAAACTGAAGTCGAAATCGATTCAATGCTGCTTAACTTAATTAACTATAAGATAATTTATTTTTATATATACAGGCACGGAGTACCATCGGATCACAGGGGAACAAAAATTACAGAACAAACAGCATTACATATTGAATCCCAATTGATTTGAACCTCTGAGAAATCCAACCATTGAAGAAGCACCACCACCAGTGATGGAAAACTCTGCTTCTGGTTCTGGTTGTGGGTGAGTTTCAGTTTTCTTATCAAAGCAGTATAAAGGGGCTTGCCATTTGGCATCCTCAAGCACTGCCCCAACCTCAAACGTCATCACGTGTGCCTCCCTCCCTGCACAATATTGATTTCACATTATGATAGAGGAACAAGAAAATTTCAATTTGCAAACATGTTCTTGTATATAGGGTTTTTGACCGAAAATGATCCCCATCCATTGCTCGAGTATCATTTTGATCCGTGAACTAAATTTTTCATTTCAATAGTCCTCCAATTGTGTCCATCCCTTCACAGCAAAATCAAAGAGAAATCCTGTATTTCCATGAGGTGCTTTTTGATTCAAAATGAAAAAGCTAGTTTATGGACCAAAATGATACTCGAGCAACAACAATAGTTGAATTGGGGGAGCATTTCAGTCAAAAACACTTACATATGATATAATTGCAGAAGTGGCATATGAACTAATTAATTATTAAAACAAAATGAAACAAGTTAGAAATTGCAAAGAGAAATTATTAGTTTATTAGTGTGTGTCACACCTGTGTAAAAGACCCAATGGACAGGCCTCTTGGTAGCAACATCCTCATAATACGAAATGAAGTCGGCCTTCTCCCAAACATCGCAAAGGAACCCATCCACGTGTCGGCGACCCAGATACTTGGCTCCGTCGAGCCAGTTGGGTCGGAGAATACCCACTTCTATCTGGACGGTTCTGCACTCTCTGGCGGAGTCCAATGTGTAGAAGAAGGAGGTTCCGTTGTTCCACTCGAGGTCGTAGAGGACCGAACCCAGCTGGTGCTGGATGATGTTGAAGTTTCGACCGTTGGGCCAGTCGTACCAGAGGTCGATCAGCTGGAGGGTTCCGGTGTAGTTCATCACCAAAATGGAGTGGAATTGGTGGGGCCATGGGGTTGGCGATGGGTCTTCGTCTGAAATCGATGAGTTGCAGGGAGAGGCATTGAGGAGGATGAGGAGGAGGATTGCGACGGAGGAGGTGGTGGTGATGGCTTTGGCCACTGAAGAAGCCATTGTTGTTTAAAGAAGGGAAGGACGCGTGTGGTAGATGACGGTTTTCTTCTTGATTGCATTTGTATCATCCAATATAAAATGAGGCGACGTGGCTCTAGTTTGGGTGTGCATAGTAAAGCCAATTGGGCCCATGTGTGTGTCCTTTCTTTTTTTATTTTTCAGGGGTTTGGTTAGTAAAAAAATTTGACCCAAAACACAGTGAATCTGAGCAATGGAGAGTTTCAGCAAGTTTGACCCAAAAAAATTTGCAGACCACAAGTTTCTGTAAAACAATCAAAATGTTCCTCTGAGAATCCTTTTTTTCCTGTTTCTTTTCATCGCAACCTCCAGTGAATGATTAACCACAGTTGCCACTGGCACCAGGTGTAGCAAATTCTATTAAGCTACTTCAGATTTATATGTTCGAAAAAGGTTGGTGCCTCTGAAAATTATTGTTTTAGCACTTCTCATCAAATTTAGAAAATTCTATTAAGCTACTTCAGATTCATATGGTGAAAGAAACAATTTTTGCATTGAAGTTCATGGTCATACAAGAATCTACAGTCAGGTGATGCTAAGGCAAGAAAAGAAAGTCCAT
>NC_024127.1:21472694-21490339 GCF_000346735.1 Prunus mume
AAGAGTGTTCATGCTAGACTGGCTACTTTTGGTGGGTAAGTAAAATAATTCAGTCATTCTGGGAATTTATGGGTACTTGCTGTTTTTCTTTACCCCTTTTCCATGTATTAGCAAAACGCAATATGCATCCCATTATCTCCAACAAGCACAGTTCAACTTATGAGAGTTTAGAACTTAACAACAATACTAAGTCTACAACAATGTCAAACTATTTCTGCAGTAGGAATAATAATTTCCCTGGTAAGGGCTCAACAATTCATACCTGCACTACTCAAAGGCAAATATCATAACAAGTTTCTACACATAGGGTTGCAGTGCACAGCATCAGACTTTGCTGAAGCTGGTAATTCGGAGCAAATATCCCGTGTCATTTTATATGTCTAAATGCATGTTACAGTCTGGCCAGATGCAAGGGCATTCAATGTGGGTCATATGAGGTGATCAAATAATTAGCACCTTCTTGCTGCATGGCCAAATTGGGAATTTACTGGTTGTGATGACTCGAAAGGCAGATGACAGTTCAGGCAAATCGGCGCATGCAAAATCCCAAAGAAAGGTAAGAACAGGTGAAAAGAAGTGAGAAACAAACCTGAACTTTCACTCCTGATCTGAAAATTGCTAAAACATATTGTACAGAGTGTGTGTTTGTCTAAATATACTTTAATCCTGAGATGTACTGCTGTCTAGATATTAGATACTGGGCCAGGGAATAAATAATTCCTAAGAGCCCTAATATCCTAATCTTCAGCATGTCTGTTATTATGATAGATGGCAGATTAAGGGGCATGGTTATCAATGGCATTGAGTCCGTCTGCTTTGTGCAAGTCCACACAAACTTGTTGAAAAGGATATGGCTGGGGAATGTAAGAACGAGGAGGGCCAAATTCTTGACAGCAAAGAACCAATCCGGACCACCAATTTCCAAGCCCCAACCCGCATTGCCATGCCAGATGTCTTCCCATATGCCATAGAGGGCAGTCAGGACTAGGTAGCCCGTTATCACTATTGCAACAGGGAAATACCTTTGCTTGTCCCCAAATCCAGCAACAAAATCAGCGTCCTGGTTGAGAAGCAGCAAAATTGGTGCCAGGAAGAATATTGCACGATTTGAGCCACCTGTGAGATTGACATTCAAGATGAGGCATATTGCAAAGCACATCACAGTAGCAACATTACCAACTGCTGGCATCCAGGCTCCCTCAGCAGACATTCTCTTGATTGTGAAGGATGCGACAGTAGAAGCCCTACGCTGTTGCATAAATCTCATTCTTGAAGCAAAGCTAGTAGAGGTGCTTTGACCAGATTGACTATGCCTGATTCCAGTCCTTTCAGTAGCCTTTTCCCTCATTAATGAGGCAAGTTCAAACTTTATCTCCAGAGCTATCAGCATAAAAATTGCAGCATAAAGACCGAGAAGAGATGTCCTTGCCCCCTCAACAGCAAATAGAGTTGTGAGCTTCTTCTCTTCTTCTCCCATATCTCCAAATCCATTATCTCCGAGGATCATTTTAATTCTCACTTGGCCCTCCAAAAGATATGTCACAGGGAAGAGAGCTACCAGTAAAGCAAACACCCAAGGAAGCAGCTTTGTACTTGAGGCAGATGGAAAATGGGTGAAAACCACAAACACAGAAGCACAGATCATGGTGACAACAATGAGAACATGTAGGAAAGCTGTCTGAAGGAAGTACTCAGAAGATATGTAGATACCTAGAGCAATACCCATAGCTATAGAATAAAACACTCTCAACTCAACCATGTATTTAATGGGTATGACAGATGTAACAGCTGCTAGAGTAAGCAGGATTGCCACAATAAGAAGCCATGATGGCCACATAGGCTTTTGTGCCACAAAGCCATATATGGAGATGTCATCAGCAGTCTGCCGAGCAGCTTTAATTAGGTCAGACCGGTATGTCCATGATACTGGGATCGGTGGTTGCATAAGGATAAACAGCAACCCAGTTGCCACCACCAGCACTAGGCATCTCTTGGCAGACTGCACAGAAAAAGTAGAAAACGATCAGTTTACACGGATAGAAATTACTTGATTATTTAGACCAAAAAAAAACTTCACAGATCAAGAAAGAATCTGACCACACATTATAGAAATCTGAGGATACGCACTATCAATAACTAATTTGATACAACAGTAGTACTATAAGAAGATATGCACTATCAATGTGAATAAAAAATGTAATGAATCACACATTATAGCCATATATAAACTCTGAATGGGGAGAGAAAATACATAGCTGCCCAAAACTTTAGGTGGGATATCAGATGTAAATACTTTTATTTTCTTTCCATACCTACACAGTAGATTATATTTAAAGACAATGAAAGAAAAGTAAATAAATAAAACATGTTACCAAGACATGAGAGAAGTGGAGAGCCACAATGGGTACACAAGCCAAGCCCGTCAAAACAATACAGAAACCCAGGAGTAAGCCATCAGATGGGGGTCTTCCATTCCACCACTGGAGGGCTTCAAAGATTGTTTCACGGCAAAACCAGACTGATAAGGTAACCACACCTGCATGCGCATAACCTTGCCAAGGTTTCATCTTTGAGGCTGTTCTTGATTTATCCCTGAAAACCGTAACAACCAAAGAATTAATAACATAGATGCCTTACAGATTAAGGACCTATGAAACACTAAAAATCAAGTGAAAACAGAATAAGTACTTGTAAAGAAGCAACGGTGGCGTTACAGCCAATAATAGAATAGCTGACACCCAAACGACAGACTTTGATGAAATAAGAAGCATAGCCAGCTTAGCTGAATACAAACACGTCAGAATCCATACTGCCTTTGCACCAATTCGACGATCCAGAGATAGTCTTTTCACCAAAGCTAAACCCACAAATGTTGTCACTATAACCATGTAGCTTGGGTACATTACATCATCCTCAAACCCATAATAGTATATGCCAGAGTAATTGAAAAACCGATTCTCAATGTGCATAACAAGCAATGCATGGCCGATCAACCCAATCTCTATCAAAAAGTGAAGTTTTGAAGGAAGTAGCGCTAGACCAGGAATAGACATGGCCAAGACAACATTCACAATTACAAGTTTGCAGAAGGATTTCAGGGACATGCCTGCCATCCAAATATTTAGATCCCAGAAATTATGAACTACAAACCATGTGACCACCAAGCTCCCAAGCACAACAAAAGCAAAATATGATGAAACACTCTTCTTTGTGAAAAACCGAGCCAAATAGAAGCCGGCAATCGAAGGCAGCGGAAGGAACTGCAAGACAATGGATGACCAACAATTATTACTTGTTCAACGTTTAAATTAGAGTTCCGAGGCACATAATAATGCATTAAACTCATAAAGTCCCCTTTCCAATAACAAGCATATTACACACAACAATACAACATTCGCAGTTTGGTGAATTTTGCCTAAATACATTACTATCATCAAGTTTGTAAGACTGCACCACCACGCAGGTAACTGGAGTTTTCACATACTAATGAAACACAGTATCACTCATGCCAACACTTCATTTAGAGTGATGTTCAAAGATTAAATATTGATACACCAATTGTGATTCTTTCTAACCAAGTACAAACAGAACGCAACCTCATACATTACAATTGCACAAAGAAACATCAAAATGGCATTTTGCTTGTTCTGAACTATGCCAACAAATTTGACAGCACAGTGAAAGTCCCAATGACGGACTTAGTCGCTTGCAATGTTTTATTGTCTAGTCTAACCATGTATTCTGCAAACCCTTTCTCACAACAGTAGCTATCATTTTAGGCTACATAGCTAAAAATGCATGTATGTTTATAGACATGTAAAATAGAGAAGCTAAGGAGTGGAAATGCATACCAAAACAGGAAACCCAACAACGATAGCTCCAGCAACACTAACTACAACAGCCAAAGCAGTGAAAGCCATGGAGCTGAAAGCATCAGATATCATACCCAACGCATAAGCACCAGCTCCAGCTGCACCTCCGAGCATCGTAGTTGTCACCAAAAGGTAATTCAACGGCGGAGGCACCTGAATGTACCGCCCAAACGAATGGAAAACAACTCTAATCTCCAAACATATCACCACAACAACCAAAGCAACGGCACCGTTCATCACCTGAATGCCGCGCAGCTGGTTCGGATTCTTAGTGACCCACCAGAGCGCGCCCCGGGTCGAGGCGTAGAGCTGGAAAAGGAAAGGAATGAAGAAGAGGAGAAATAGATCAGAGACTGCTGCCGCGGATGAGAATACAATGGAGTAGTGAGAGGCGATGTGGAAGAGGAGGGGGAAGAAGAGTACAAAAAGAGTGTGGATGCAGCTCTCCAGTGGGGTGAGGATGAGGTTTTCATCAGGGACCTCACCGCCATGGTACTTGAGGTCTTGCTTGGTTTTGAAAGAAGAGATGCGAGGAATTGAGTAGAGGTAATAGAAGAGGCAAGAGAAGGACATGAGGTAGTATGAAGCGTTGGCCATACCGACGGCGGAGATGGTGGCCCAGGTGAACAGGGAGGAGGCGGCGAAGGGGAGGCAGGCGAAGAGGAGGCGTTCGAGCGCGAGAACGATCGAAGGGTTCTCGATTTGAATCCACTTGAACTGGAGCGAGACCCAGACGCCGATGAGGAAATTGGTCTCGGCGCAGAGGAAGGCGGCGAGGGCGGCGAGGGGGAAAGAGGAGAAGGTGGCGCGGAGGGAGGAGCTGAAGAAGAAGGCGATCTGGGAGAATACAAGGGAGAGCCAGACGCCGAAGAAGGCACCGGACTTGAAGTTGAGGGCGTCGACGATGTAGGAGACCATGAGGCCTAGGGTTAGCGTTGCGATCACCGGCGTGCCGCCGAGGTCGATGAGGAAGGCGGCGCAGGGGACGAGGGCGACGGCGATTCGGGCGTTGTGGGCGAATGTGGAGGGCGAGAACCGAGAGTTCTTGAGAGATCTAGAAGGACCGCCTCCGCCATTGTTGAAGACTGAGTCGCTGGGGCTGTGGCTAAGGCTAGGGTTTGGGGAGCCATTGCTCAAGGAGGAAGTGCTCGCCGAAGTGGTGATGTACGGACGGAAGAACCGCGGTTGCAGCTCCGGCGGCATCATTTTCGCTCGCCCGTGGCTTGCTTCAGCTTCAGCCTCTCTCTCTCTCTCTCTCTCTCTCTAAATTTATTTATCTATTGTTTGTCCCTCTGAGGACTGTTGTTGTCTGATCTTCCTCCGAGAGAGTGTGCGTTTTTGTGTGAGAGACAATTCCGGCTTCCGAGTCACTGATCTTCACTTCATTTCTTGTGTTAGGTTTGGGGAGGTTTTGGGAATGGAGGTCGTGACGTGTATTGGGCGATTTCTGACCGTTGGATCAGATCCACCGGAGGCTGTGGCTGCAAGTGCAGGCTACAAATGGTGAGGGTGAGTCTCCGTGACTGTGCGGCGTGCGCCAGCTGCTCTACTGCCAGTGGGTGTTAAATGGGCTTTTGGAGAGCGCCAATACGGGCGCTGGTTAGGTAGGACTTTTCTCCACGGCTTTGACTTTGTTGTTTTGGGCCAATCATACTTTGGACCCAATAACCCGCCATTTTGTTTGACTAAAATAACCCGCCAAATTGTAGTCCACCGTGCAAAATGATATTTCTATTCTACCCAAATGATTTGGGCTATCTTGACCTTAAAAAAATAATAATAATGTTTTGGGCTATTCCAGCAAAAAAAAAGAATAAATGATTTGGGCTAATAGTATATAGGACCCTATTATATACCTATAACCAAAATGATATTTAGTCATGATGTTCAATAATAACTACCTAATTAATCATATGGCTATTAAGTACCCCTCATTATAACCTATTATTACAGTCGCTTTGATGCATTGCACTCCTTAGTCTTTTTCTATGTGTTTGTGTTGTTATTCGACTTGGCTCAATGATTGGCAAAGGCCAAGTCTGCCAAGTCTGAGCCCAATATGGAAGTTCAAGTCCAATGTGAGACTTTTTTTCCGCATTATAACCGCTCATTATAACCTCACCCCTCATGGTAATCTCTCTGCATTCACTTTACTCTAGTGAAATACATATTACATACTAATGAACGTAATTTGAAACTCAAATTGAGTTGAGTGAACTTATAAACACTAGTATTTTTTTGTGTGATTGTAAATTTTATTATTTAACCTGGTTGATCCAATTCAATCCTATATCGAAGTGACATAACCCCATCCCTATTTATCACATACTTTACTATCAACCAAATTATACAAGTGAGATGATATGTGGAACCATCAAGGACCCATGCTCATAGTCCTTTCATTTTCTCAACATGGCAAAATGACATGACCTTATCCCCAAAGAGAGCGCAGCCAGGAAAAGTCCCAATCTCAATTCTATTTGCATGCTCTGCCATGAAGGCAAGGGGGGAAGGGGGGGTGGGGTTGCAAGGCTATAGAAAGGACGCACAACCTTCTGGGTTTGAGTCAAAGACAGCTACAGAGCCTTGTCCTCTTCTCTCCCAAAATGGATCCCAACGTCACTCCACCACACGTGTGTCTGGCTGGTGTGATCTTTCTTCATGGACCTCTCTCTTAACTAGCTGCCAAACGCCAACCACATTCATTCACAATATGTGGGGGGGAGTGACATCCATCTCATTCTGCCTTAGACATTCATTAATGCATCTTACTACCCCATTTTTAACAAAATACGATTACTTTGCTTGTGTAAGTGATTGTGAGCTGTTAATTGACGTGTGATTCATATTGAAATCCGTATTGTCAATCAATCGTTGATTATTACACGTTAAGTCATTATGATTGTGAGCTTTTAGTTGACGTGTGATTTATGTTGAAATCCATATCGTTAATCAATCGATGATTGTTGCACGTTAAGTCGTCATGATTGTGAGTTGGTAGTTGACGTGTGATTCATGTTGAAACCCATATCGTCAATCAATCGATAATTGTTGCACATTAAGTCATGGCGGTTGATTAAAATGTCTCCTTCCATTCCTATCCATTTTAAACATCCAATCACTGTTGTATTCTTCCTTCCATTACAAATATCAATATTCTTTCTTCATTATTGCTTGCTTTTCTTTCTATTAGTTCAATTTCTTTCAAAACTTCCCAAGAACAATGTTAGAGATGTCCATTCACCACATTTGCCATATCAGCCGCCTTATGCCTAACTTGATACGTATTTAGGACAGGCAGGATTGGGTTACACAAAACAAAGGTTGTCATGTCATGTCAGCTTGCTCTTGTCCATGCGCAAATGCATGCATGAAAGACTCAGACCATAAAATGCCAGGTTAGAAAATACAGTTCAAGTAAATTAAAATTTCCATTTGTGCCTAAACAAATAGTACATACAGATTGATTGCATCATATTTCATTAATGTTTCTCCACACTGTCCTCATAAATAATAGAAAAAACAAAACAGAAAACACCGCATATTTAATTCAATAATTTTTTATTTTTTATTTAATAAATACAAGCAATAGTCTAAACTACAAGGGGATGAGATTTTTCATACATACACTACCAAGGTGCCATGAAGATTTGAACTTGAGACCACTAATCTGCAAATTACTTTTTCCACTAGACTAGACCCCGTCAACTAATAAATTAATAATTGATAGTTTTAGCTAGCAGCCTAGCAGAAACTTTGAAATGAAAAAGAAAGAACAGAACTTTATAACCAAAGCGAAGAGGAGAGTGAGATGAGTGTCCAGGCCCTTCCCTCCTCTGCTGCAAAATGGGGTAGAGCTGGTGGTGGTTAAGACCACATGTTCCCCATTAAATGTAAGAGAAAGATCCAAAGGCCTTGGCTTATACAGACTTATATGCCCCCATTGCTTGTACAGTTCCTTATGTCTCCTTGGGTTGCTCTCATTGTCCCCTTGGCTATCTCCATGGTCGTTTTTCCAATCTCTGCCTAATTTCCCACAGGCGTGGCTGCATTTTAGCCTTATTTTGCCTTCACCACTATTTTATTCTTTTTATTTTAAAAAAAAAACAGGAGAAAAAAGAGAAGGGGGCTCCTATTTTGTGATTTAAGATATCTTGTAAGAGGACGTGGACGTCAATTCGATTGGTCATACTCGTACTGGTGCCTCTGCTTCTGGTAGTATATGTAATATGCATACCCTTTTCAAGAGTAGGCTAGCTATATGGAATATGGATGTCGATTAACTTGTCTTTTAGCATGAGAGGAACAGCCTGGGAACGCCATGATAATTGAGTTCTGTAAAAAGAATTCTCAACTGCTTTCCCTTTCCATTTTTTTTTTCACACAAACAATATTTTACTAAACTATGGGAGGGGGATTCGAACTCGGGTGCATAATGGAGAGTACGTCCGCTCTAGTCAACTTGGCTAAGCCCATGTCTGTTGTTTTCCCTTTCCATTTATGTCCATGTTTTTTAACTGAAGAAATTAGTACATATAAATTAGTTTTCCCATTAAGAAAAAATAGGAAGTTAGTATATTAGCGTGTGAAGTGATTCTACTGCAAGGAAATTAGATGATGTCTTGATTCTTGAATGAGCAGAGCACTGATTGAATCTGCCAAGCTGCCAAATTTATGTCCATATCAGATATTTGTAAGAATATTAGATGACAGAACACATCTGGTGCTAACTTAAGCAAGCTAATCAACTGGTTTTTTTCTTTCTTTCTTTTTTCTTATAAAGAAACAATTGGGCATATCAGTTTGATCCTCTAAATGTTCTGTTTCATGTTATTTTTAATTTTCTTGATGTATTATCCACCTGATTTACTGGAAAACGATGGTATTCGAAAACGATAATTGAACTCCGTTGTCTGATCCCCTTTTCTTCATGTGAATCATTAAATGTTTCCCTGGACTACTTAATTAGCATGTTTATATATCACTTTCCTCATGTGTTTGTACCAGTCCCCTACAGCAATGGAAGTACCTGTTATGCCTGAAACTGTACTAATTTCACTGCCATGCAAGCTTCATATGAATTATGAACCAGACTTTAGTACACAAGGGACAGATTTGTGGTTTTACAATCAGAGACAGAAGTGTCTAAAAGTACTCTAATTTTAATCCAAATCCAACATACACAATGAGAGGGAAAACACAGAATGATATTAGAACTTCTACAGATCAAATCATAAATGGTTCTTAGTACAATGCTAGGGAAATTAATCCTGGATGGCCCACATAATGCCAATGCCAGAGTCTAAAAGATGACCAAAGTAAATTTCACCATGTTTTTTTTTTCTTGTCATTTATTTAGTCTCCATTCTAAATGGCTCCCAGAGAGGAGTTGATTTACTGAAAAATCTTCCCACCACCCTTGAATCCAAAATCTTAATGGCTTCCTCAGATTTAATGCACCTGGGTGTCTTGTATTGGTTAACAGAAGAGCCCTGAGACACAGAAAAATCCATGAGTGCATCAAAAGCTCCATGCTTCACAATTCTTATCTCTAGTGGCCCAATTGAATTGTCCTTTCTCCTGCACCTCCTATACACAGAGTCCAGTGATTCTTCCACTGTGGAGCAGCATTGCTCCATTATATTAGTGTCAAGCTCTATGAGGTCATTTTTTTCTTTGGTTTTAAGCTCCCAAAACAGTACATAATGGCCCGGGATTGAGGAAGTGTCTGCGTAGCTTGTGTATTCGATCAGGAGGAAGCCAAGGGGATCCAGGAGGAGCTTTGCTTTTGTCACTGCATTTAAAAGGTCTTCTTCATTGGTTTTGTCAGTGTCAATGCTTAAAACCACATTTCTCCTGTGCATAAATCTGAACTGAGGAGCTTTGTTGTGGAAACCAGTCACCATTAGAATGTCACCAACTCTGTACCTGTATAGGCCTGCATACAAGGAAAAACAAATAAACAAATAAACAAAACAGTCTGACAAATTAGTCTGGTGTTTCAGAGAATAATGTGTTTAATCAACTATGATGAGGTGAGTTGGATGGTGAATTCACAGTTGGGTAATGTAGTTACAAAGGTAAAAAAATTCTTTGGATGTTTGAGTCTTTGAGATAGGTTGGTTTTCTTTGCTTAAGAAATAAAACATAAAATACATGAAGCATGTGGGTCAGATCTAAAGATAGGAAGTAAAATACCTGTAAAAGTTGTGACGACAAGTTCGTAATAGTGACCAAGCTTCACATCCACTAGATCAACTGTTTCTAGATTTTCCTTTTCCTCCTCCTTTATGCAACTTTGATCAGAAACACCATTGCAAAGGGCTACCTCTTCATGGTGTTTCTCCACAGGTAGGAACTCAAAGTAGGCCATGTTAGGAAGGAGGGTGTAAGCAACATCATGTGGCTTGCTTAGTGGGTTGAAATTGATCCCAAAATAGCATTCAGAGGAAGCATACATTGTTGAAATCAAAGGCAATCCACCAGAATAGAATTCAAGAGTTGGGATATATTGAGCCATGGACCCTGTGACTATAACCTCAATGTACTTTGTTCTAGGCCAAAGCCTCTTGACTATACCTTCCCATGACTTGTTATTAAACTCATGCTCAATCAAATTGGCCAAATCTGGATTTGGTTTGCTAAGAACTAAGGACACAGCATTTCTGCAACTGAGGTCAGTGATCCAATCACTGACATGACCTGATCCTATGTTAGAGCACAACTCCTTCCAGTGGTCCTCTAAGAATTTGATAGCCCTTAGGAAAGCGGATGCAAAAACCGCACCCACCCTCAGGACTTCATCCCTCTGAACTAAACCACAAAGTAACTGGCAGTACATGCTCTGCTTGCTGTCTGAGCACAAGATGATCTCATCTGGGCTTGTGTAGATGTTGTACCGGTTGAAAGGACGGTTTCGGAAGTTACTGCTCTTGTAGTAGCTGGTTAGGACAGGCCTTGCCACCAACCCACAAGGAGTACTAATTTCTGGTTTGATAAACAAGAGGTACATTCCTTTTCCCTGGTCCAAGCCATCCACATACCTGAAATTCAGAATAACAGAATTGCTCAGTTTCCTTGTTTTCACTGTTACATTAAAATAGAACCATCAATGAAATTTAATATGACACAACAAAAGGAGAAAAAAACTAAGCTTCTCACTTGTTCATCACAGGCACAAGGAGATTATAAAAGAATGTCTTTCTGTCCAAGTCTTCAACAGTTGAAGGCATCATCTTAGGCTGCCCTCCTGAAGTTCCAGAGCTGCAAGGGAGATAACTAATTACAACAAAATTCATGAAAAAGAAATTGTATTTTTTTACTATATAGAAAATGAGCTGTGAACAATATTTTCCGCACCTTGTGAGGAGCTCAGTGATTTTTTGAGCTGAGATGATATCTGATGGCTCTCCATTCGCAATTCGCTCGATGTAAGGCTTGACATCTTCATAACTCACAACAGGAACTTTCTTCTTGAAATCTTTCCTGTCATAGTGGCCATTGAGAAAGGCACTGAGATATTCTGTCTCTGCATTTTTTGTAAGTATCTCTTCTAAAACCTGTTGCTGTACTTCATATGCATTTGTTGTCAGGTCCTCCAAAAGCTTCAAACCATATTCATTGTCATTTGGATTATAGCTGGGAATCATCCTTGGCAACATTAGGAAGGAGAATTAATATGCAACCTTTGGTTCAGAGGTGGCTCTGGGACATGTTATTTACTGAGAGCTGTTTGGCACACATGCAAAGAATGGAAAAAAAATTAATTGAAATTGCAGGCTGATTGATCAGAAAAGACCTTGAAACATTTAGAAAGGCAGACTCTCTCTTCCTTATGAACTGAATTTTATAATTTGTAAAGTTGCCTTGCAGAAGGGGAAAAGGGAAGAAGAAGAGTGAAAATACTTAAACAACAAAGGAAGAGAAAGTGCTACATATTTGTATGAGCCATTGTCTTATAATACAAGGCTTCTGTCTGAATGTGTTTCTGTGCAGCAGCTGATAAGAGGGGGTGGAGGGAAATGATTAAATAACAGATTCTGGAGGGGATTTTGGGAAATGGTGTATATTCAAACATCTTTAAAATAAGAAAGAAGGAAATGTAAGGGAAGTTGAGGCTAGGGGAGGTCCTACACACGTGGCCTTGTCTGGTAAGCTGGTGAATATATTTATAAATATAAAAAGGTTGGTCAAAACTACCTTCAATATTTTTACCTCTTTTTCTTACAGCCAATTATATAAAATAATTATTTTTTCAGAATTTCAAACTCAAAAATCAACAGCTTGTATATATGCTTAAGATAAGCTTGGTCTGCATTTAAGCATTCAACCACAACTGCTGCCAAGGACCTAGCTATTAATTGTCTAGTTAAACAGATGGAATGAAAAATAATTAATTAATTAATTATTTTTTTTCTCAGCAAAAAGAGAATAAAATATAACAAGAAGACCCTGCAAGAAGAATAGGACAATGCCAATCAAAACAACAATCATGCAGATGCTCACTTTACAGCTTTATCTGCAGAGAGACACAGAGATTATTGTATCAGGAAACATCTTTTCAAGAGGATGGCTGATAGATTTTAGTCGTGGTTTGATAATTTTGGCAGACATTATTTTGGTGGCATTTATACATGAAAGCTAATGATCTGCATGATAGGCTGATTATGCTCCAGAACAAGAGGGTTTTTTTCTTTGGCTGATACCATAAACTGATTTCAAGCTCACAGAAGCTACCCATAGGGTGATTTGGAAGTTTCCACCACCAGGCATATACTTGACCCACATAAAGACTTTTGTGGCTCTAAAGAAAATGAAATCTTTTCAGGCTAATGATTTTGTTTCCTCATTGTTTTCTCAAGTCAATATCTCATTCCTAATCTAATACTAGGAGGAGGTGCTTAAGTCACTATATTTCAAATATTACAACTGTGTAACAATATTAAAATCTATGTACCCTCTTCATCTCTGTTATGTTTTAGCCATGAACACAAACATATCTGGTGTATTATGAATAGTTTAATCCTGGGGAGAAAGAAAGGGAGATTGGCATCAACACGATAATAACGTGCGGACGTCCAGATGAGAGAATAACTGTACATATATATACGCAGACAATGTCTGCAACGGTAGTGAGTAGTGAATCATATGTCATTTCAAGGACCTACTCTGAAATCACCAAAATTATGATTGGGCCAACCAATGGAACAAATTTATCAGGATTCAAACCATTAAAGCCCCATGTTGGGATTATAAACATCTGGACTACATATACAGTCAAGAAACTGTTGGCTTGCATCTGACCCACCTGGTAATTGTAGGATCTGAGGACAAAGTGAGTACTGTTTTGAGTAAATTATTGTCATGCACACAACCCAGCATACAGCTAAAATTCTAATCTTTCATAGGCTCCCCTCATGTCCTAAGAAAAGAAAAGTCTTTTTTTTTTTTCTTTTAAAAGGGTAGAGTCAAAACTCGATTAACAATAACATACAGGTAATTTACACACAAAACACCATACAAAATTGATGGCTTTGTAACTTTTTTTTTCTTTCTTTTTTTGGTAAAATGAGAAGTTATTTATTTATTTATTTATTGTAAATTATGAACTTGCTACGTTGGATACTTGCAGACTTGCAGAAGATACAGTTAGCTGTTTTAGAAGTTAGGCGCAGAAAAAGGGAATGCAAATTCCCTTCTGGTCTTGAAACATCCACGACTTCACATAGATTGGCTTTGGCTCTTTCAGGTAAAAGAGTAGGCCGTCATGCAAGCACATTGAGGACGCAATTGAATATTAGGAAGCAGTTGTTCGGTACGCAGATTGGAGAGGAAGTAAAAATGATAAAATAAATGCTAATCAGTATATTAGGACATATTGATCGGGATTTGCTAGATTTGGTTTTCTAGGTCTTCATGTTTAAGATAAAACAAAGTAGGTGTCTTATTGGGGGACAGACCGCCCTTGAAATGGGCAGGGGAAGAGGAGCAAAGAAAGGGTGGGGAGGGATATTATAGCAGAGGAGGAAGGAAGAGTGAGATCGCTCTCCACTTTCCCCATCATATATTTATCAATTGTTTGACCAACCTCCATTTATTCTAATGACCAAGTCAATGACAGCACAGTGAGCTATTTACCTATATCAATATCATGCACATTATATATGCAAAATTGAAGATGTTTCCAGCTCTCGATGCAGTGATACTTCTCTTTCTAATGTTAAAAGTGATCTGTAAAAGGTTTATTAAGTCAAATGCTTAAGAGCAATTTAGAATTTATAATTTATAATATAGTGATACTTCTCTTTCTAATCCTAAATTAATTACTCATACATCCGAGATCCTGTGTTCCAACTTCGAATCCCCACTCCAACCAAAGAATAAAGCCAACCCACATAATTAATTTCATGCAAACAAAATTTTGCATGAGCAAGAGCAACATTTTTCTTTTGTTGAATTTTGTTTGACATTACAACTAAGAGTACATCGATCTCTGATCACTTCATTTCAAAGCAAAGAGATTGTCAAATATGTATCATATCATTGCATGTGATTCCAAAAAGTAAACACAATTTCACCTTTTCCAAGTTCTTAATATAAACCAAGCTCTACCTTTTCCACCAGAGATATTTAATTGTATTGTTTTATTATAAGTTAATGAAGGAAGATTCGATTTGAGGCAGGCCATAATTGTATAAGTGTTGCTTAAGCACTAATAAAAACATGTTTGTCGGCTGTTTACTGTAGCAAATACGCGCCATTGACTCAAAAGCTTACCGAAAAACCTTATCGTTTAGCAAGTTGGGACTAAGTTAATGGGGCAGAACATGTAGCCTAATCCTTGTTTAACTTATAATCCTTGTTTAATCTTGATGTGGAATTACTACAAAAACCTTATCATATGCCTGAAGGCAAGAGGGCCGGCCTCAAGTCCTTCCTGCATCACAACATTATTTTTCAATCTTGCGTCAATGAGTGGTTTGACATAATTTTACTCGCAATATCTTAGGCGCGGGACATTGACGCAAAGCAGCAGATCCAAGACCACGCAGTAGGGCTCTCATTAAGCCATTATTAAAAACCTCCAAGTTGGAGATTACATCATATTAATAATTAATTAATATATGCATAATATATGTCAAAATAATTTATAATTTTTTTTGGGCCAGAACATGAGTAAGTTAAAAAAAAAAACCCATCCATGGAAATGGATCACATGAGATCAGGGCGGCCCATCCCATATATTAATGGGCGGGACGGTGATGGTCAATGCAGTCCTCTTTGACATTCAAACATTTTTGGGGGAATATGTCACACTTCCATTAATGAAAATAAAATTCAATATTTTTTGCGCATCATAATTAAGAGATGGATTTATAATTAAAAGGTGATACAATCATGCATATATAGGGTCGTAGGGTTGCATAATTTTGTACATAATGTCACACGCACATATGTTCAAAAGCCCACATGAGCTTCAATTTGGTTCGTTTGGATGAAGAAAAATAACTTGGAATTTAACTAAGAGTCAGGAATTTAAGAGGAGAAATTGACAATTCCCTTGTTTGGCAATACATAATTTATTAAATGACAAGCAAAAAAAATAGTGGAAATTGGGGCATCAAATTTTAGAGTTTAATTTCCACCTAAATAGACGTCATTTCACAATTTTCATAGTGTCATTTACAAAATTCGACGTAGATAAATCCAAACACTGAAATTTTCAATTGCCAAAAATCGAAATGATGGAAATATAAATTTCGTCATTTTAGAATTCTATATAATTTTCAATTCCTTTATTCAAACAAATGGTTAAATTCTCTTTTGTGAGTGCATATTTCTTTATACTTGAGTTCAATCCCTCTTCTCATACATTAAAGTAGTTTATTATCACTTGTCAAATAACAAAAGGTCTTTTTTTGTAAGAGTGGAAGTGGCGCATTGGCCATGGGACTGGAAGCCCTTTCATTGGGATGAAAGGGTGACCAATAAAGCTAAAGTATTAGTTGATTGGCTTTCTACTTGCATGGCCATGGGATTGAAATATAAAATATTTGCTTTGAGATTGGCCGTGGGATTTCCTTTATGCTAAAATATTAAAAATAACGTTGGATTGATTCTTTTTTTTTATTAAGAAAGGGGGCAAAGCTCCAAAGAACAGACTACACAACCTGGTCTAAACAGACCAATATAGAATGAACAATTCCAAGCAGATCATCAACAAGATAATCACTTAACCAACTAGGAGCCTGCTCAAACTTGGATTGATTCTTTAAAGCCCCTTTTTCGCCACCATATTTGCATTCTATGGGAAAAGATATAGCAAGTTTTTCTCATTATGTTTTCAGAAAAACAAAAAAAATAAAAACAAAAAGGATTAGGAAAAATCTCAATTGGGTTCCTTTTTTGGGGTCAAACAATTGGTTTTGGTTGACTCGTATGGATGTGCTTCATGGGTCCAAACCTTTATTCTAATGTAGCCCACAATTGGTTTCAAACAGGAAGCCAACTCTGGTAGCCCACCAGCACACAAACCCTACACAACAACACTCACGACCCAAATCCAAAACAATACATGTAAGACTCACAGTTCACAAGGCGTTTTGAACTTCCACATAAATCTAAAAATCCTTAATCAAACAATGTGATCCGTGACATATGTTAATAATTGAAAAATATAAATATCACCATATCAAGAGCTAGATAGTTGATAGTTTTATTTGACCATACTTTGATGAAAGCTTGGGACATGCAACCTTCGTTTTATTTGATGTGTGACATAATTTAGAGTAATAATGCGACACAATCTTACGTCAATTCATTATCATGGATGTGGAGTAGAGGATAATGATCAGCCAGTACAATTGTCCATGCACCCGTTGTTATAATCGATGCATTCATTATAGCAATTTTCCTCCGCATCTGGTGCTTGGCTTTTGTCGGAACACCAATCCATGCATGAAGTCATTTCTTGGAAGCAAACTGTGAGGCATTGCCCCAAGGCCTCTTGACCATGGACAACTTCTTGTGCTGTAGGCCATGCTAGCAAGAGCATCGGCACAAGGGCAACTATAAGAGCATTTCCACCCACAAGGGCTAAGTCTAAGGAAATGGCAAGCAAGGGCTGCCACTATTCACGTGAATAGTGTCAGCCTTTGCATTTGTGGTTCCACCCATAAGGGCAAAGTCTAGGGCAAGTCTAAGGCAATTACTATTCATTGTACTTTATTTCCTATTTTTTTATACTTTAAACTATTAATTTTGATAATCTTTTGTAATTAAATTTTCGGATAAGATTTTCACCCTCTAAAATTGTGCCACGTGTCCCATGTCAGATACGATTTTCAGATATTGAAAAAAATAAATTATAATATCAGATTTCAGATAAATTTTTTAGATATTTTTAAAAAATTATAATCTCATATTTCAGATAAGATTTTCACCCTCTAAAATTGTGCCACGTGTCATCTCTATCTTCTAAATCCCTCTATAAAACTACACCATCAACTCATACCTCTCACACCATCTCTTATCTATTCCTTCATTTCTCAGATTTTAGAAAACACATTCTACTCTCAATGTCAAACTTGTCGAGGGTGTTGGAGAGGCAACAGAAACAAAGAGAAGAAATCCGGCCTAGACGTGCTCAAGAAGATTGGGACGCCGATGAAGAAGAGGAATAACTGCTTGCAGCAGCGGTGTGTATGATGGATCAATCAAGGCAACACCGTCGTCGTCGTGCCCCGAATGTGGACAGACGTAGGGAGTCTCGGG
>NC_024127.1:21510769-21566363 GCF_000346735.1 Prunus mume
TTGGCCTTCAACCTCACCAATTTGAAGAGTAGAGGCTACCCAGATGAGGAATTGGGTGGGTAAGAGAAGAGTAGAACTATCCAAGAGCAAGGGAACTCAAAATTGGACATTTGAAAACTGGAAACTGCGTTGCAGTTTTCGATTGCAAGTGACGATAAAACAGACAGGGACATCTGAACTCTTCGGAGGGTGATGACTCAGTCTAATGGGAATCTCTCTATAGGCAAGAGAAGAGAGAACTACCCAGGAGCAAGGGAATTCAAAATTGGTCTTTTGGAAACTGGAAACTGCATTGCAGATTTCATTTAATTACAATTTGATTTTTGTTCTTTGCTTGGCCTTCAACCTCACCAATTTGAAGAGTAGAGGCTACCCAGATGAGGAATTGGGTGGGTAAGAGAAGAGTAGAACTATCCAAGAGCAAGGGAACTCAAAATTGGACATTTGAAAACTGGAAACTGCGTTGCAGTTTTCGATTGCAAGTGACGATAAAACAGACAGGGACATCTGAACTCTTCGGAGGGTGATGACTCAGTCTAATGGGAATCTCTCTGATGCATTTTCAACATTTTTGCACTGCACTGGATTTTTGTGTTCTTGTGTAATTGTTTGTTTATGTTGGTTTTTGTCTTTTAAAATCATATATTTGAGTTGTGCTGGTAGGATTGTTGGTGGTAATTTGTTTTGATTGCAATGCAGAAAACAGAAACTGCATTGCAGTTTCCATTTAATTATATTTGGCTAAATTGTTTTATCATTGGATATTGGTATGATTTTTGAAGTTAATGGAAATTATACAATTGTCATCAATGAATATGTCTTTTTGACTTTGTTTAGTTGCTTGTTTTCATGATGGCTTTGCCTTTTGGTTTGTTTTTTTTGTTAGTGTGGTTGCAACTTGATTAGAAATTGCAACGCAAAAAATGGAAGGAACTTCTGTTACCTTGATATGTTTCCATTGCACATTCCAATGTCTTTTCAATGAGCATGCTTAGTGTTACTAGTAATCCAGCTGGGCAGGCAAGTGACAAAGAACGTAGCTAGAATTCTTTTTTATTAAATCAATTTGATATAGCTCTAATACAAGGATTGCCACTTGCCCTCTGCTTGTTTCAAATATATTTTCTCCTTTTATTTAGGGCATGTACTCATCACTCAAGTTTGGAGGTTGACGCATCTTATTCTATGATCGTTGTTCATTGTACATAATTTGGTCTTATTTTATATAGCACAAACGTCGTTTTATATAGCACATAATTAGGTCAAGCAATGATCTAATTTAGCTGCAACTAAAGCTCACTTACTATGCATTTGTCTTGATTTGGAAATGGTTGATGCCATCACTGTCATATAATATCTTGCAATACCATTTAAGCTTCAGTTCAATGAAATTTTACACAGGTTCTGCATTGTAGTTTTGCACAAACTACATTGCAGTTTCAGAAACTGCATTGCAGTTTTGGTAATTACAATTAGATTTTTGTTCTTTCCTTGGCCTTCAACCTCACCAATGTGAAGAGTAGAGGCTACCCATATGAGGAATTTGGTGGGCAAGAGGAGTAGAACTACCCAAGAGCAAGAGAACTCAAAATTGGACTTTTGGAAACTGCATTGCAGTTTTCATTTAATTACAATTGGATTTTTGCTCTTTCCTTGGCCTTCAACCTCACCAATTTGAAGAGTATAGGCTACCCATTTGAGGAATTGGGTGGGCAAGAGAAGAATGGAACTACCTAAGAGCAAGGGAACTCAAAATTGGACTTTTGGAAACTGGGAACTGCATTGCAGTTCTCATTTAATTACAATTTGATTTTTGTTCTTTCCTCGGCCTTCAACCTCACCAATTTGAAGAGTAGAGGCTACCCATATGAGGAAATGGGTGGGCAAGAGAAAAGTAGAACTACCAAAGAGCAAGGGAACTCAAAATTGGTCTTTTGGAAATTGGAAACTGAATTGCAGTTTTCATTTAGTTACAATTTGATTTTTGTTATTTCCTTAGCCTTCAACCTCACCAATTTGAAGAGTATAGGCAACCCAGATGAGGAATTTGGTGGGCAAGAACTACCCAAGAGCAAAGGAACTCAAAATTGGACTTTTGGAAACTGGAAACTGCATTGCAGTTTTCATTTAATTACAATTATTTTTGTAGATGTTTTTGTTTTTGTTTTTGTTTTTTTTAAATATAATTGATATCTACATTGTATTTTTGTTGCAGTTTCTGTTTTTATTTGTAGTTTTTGTGTGAACAAGTGTTGAAATGATTTTTTTTTTAAAACCGTTGATTGTTTATATAAATACTGTATAACTGAATAAATATTACAAAATCAAGTTTCGTGTAGTGGTTTGTGAGTGAGCCTTCCTCCTTTGAGGGTCAAGGTTCAAGTCCATTCAATGACATAAAATCCTTTTTTTTTAAGGTGAATAAAGGGCAATGGAGTTGGTCCCTTGTAGACGGTGGCAGGCCGGTGACAGGCGGCGGTGGTGGCAGGTGGCCGGCGGCAGAATTCCGGTGGTGTTGGCCGGCGACAGAATTCCGGTGGTGGCCGGCGGCGGGATTCTAGCAGTGGTGGCCGGGGGCGGGATTCCGGCGGTGGTGGCCGACGACAGGTGGGCGGTGGTGGTTAGCTAGATATGGACATGTGGCATAATATGCTTACCTTAGAAGGAGTGGCATTGTATGTAATTTTGATATTTTTGTAAAATTAGGTGCTGCATTTGGTCTTTGGCCTTATGCTAATTAGATGAAATTGTATTCTTATCTTCCAAATTAGTAAACTATATTGTGTTTTAAAACTAAAACTCCCCAAATAATGAATCCGCCACGTTCATGGACTACTTCTCATAACTTGTAATTCAAAGCTATAATTTCGAACTTAGCTCCTTTGTATAAAAGAAAAAGAACTTAGCTCCTTTTTTTACTTCTGCTAAACAAAAAAAGTTTATTATTGAACACCTATTTTTTGTCTTTCAAGAGAACACCTATGAAGACGAGGTTTTAGTAATTTACTAAGCTCATAAATCAATATTTACAACAACAAAGAGCGAAGGCTGATTTGGACCATTTGGTGCAAATGTGACAATAATAAAAGTATAATACCGCAAAGGCCAAAGACGAAATATAAGACTTAGAATACACGGACGAGAATACCCCTAAATGAGGTGAAAGGCTGAGATCTGAACTTCTAAATCCAACGGCCAGAATCTTTGAACCATTCGTTTATATTCACCCTTAATTATAAACCCTAAATCCCCTCTCACCAGCCATCGTTGCGCGTACTCTCTCTCTCGCTAGAGTCTCTTCCGCGGTCGCCGTTTGCTTTTTACGATCTTCTTTATCAATCAAGATGGTAAGCCCAACAGACCTTCCTTTGTTCTGATCTGTAATTCTCTATCGTTTTCATCATTTGCGTTAGCGTAGAAGACAGCTAGCTATATATGTTTAAATACTCTTGGAACAAGAAGGCAATGGAAATATATAGGGCTAGCGAATTGTAACGCTGTTCGTTTTCTTCTGGGTCGGTCCAAAACGTTGTTTAGATGCACTGTTTGCTTCCCCAGAAACTGGAAGATAACGCACTTTTCTGTTAGCCATTCATTCTGTGTTAATGAAATGAATCTCTGAAAATAGAGATAACAGAAATAAGTTAACCATTTCAGAAAATGGGTTTTGTTGTAATCGATGTTGGTTGCTGGTTGTTAACAGGTGCTTCAGAACGATATCGATTTGCTTCATCCACCAGCTGAGCTCGAGAAGAGGAAGCACAAGCTCAAGAGGCTTGTGCAGTCTCCCAACTCTTTCTTCATGGTATAAATACTAATATATTTTTGGACTACCTATTTGTTTAAATTAATTTTCATTTTATAGTGGGATAATGCTAATTTTGATTGTTTTAAACTTGCATAGGACGTCAAGTGCCAGGGGTGCTTTAACATGTAAGTTTTAGCTCCTTGTGTTGTTTTCATTGAACTATTATCACTATATATATATATATATATATATATATATGCTTTGAATTTGAAATATAAGGAAGAATTTTTGTTGTTGTTTGGAGGTGAAACAATTGAAATTTGTTTTTGCAGAACCACTGTGTTCAGTCACTCGCAAACGGTTGTGGTGTGTGGTAACTGCCAGACAGTGTTGTGCCAGCCTACTGGTGGGCGTGCCAGGCTCACCGAGGGTTGCTCTTTCAGGAGGAAGGGGGACTGATGCTCTGCCCAGAACACTTTTGACTCTTATTAGTTTATCTACAAGAGAGCCTTTGAAGGTTGATTTCATGGAAGAAAAGAAATGGGTGCTGTTGTTATTGTCAAGTTATCTAGGTTTGGTTTTAAATGTTTAATTTTGTTAGGATCGTTCTGAACTTAGTATGACAGTGCTGCGTTTTGATTCTGCTTTAATTGAGTTTGCTGTTTGACATTATCAGATATCATTTACATCTTCAAATTAGATATTATTCTTGAAGTGTTTTCCTGCCCTTTCGCTTTGTTATCTATAACATGCTTGTTTACTGTCATAGGTTTTGACTTTCAGTGCTTGTGAAAATTTCATCTTCCCTGCCTGATATAATGTTCAGTTACCTCTTATGTGTCTGAAAGGATTTGAATGATCTATTTCATTCAAATTGGGTACATTTGTGCTCTTAATTTTGCTAGGCCTGTATGGTGTTTAGAATGCATATCTCTTTCAACCATTTGTGTGGAGCACGGTTGTAGGGCTGTTTCATGGTCACCAGGATTGTTTTGTTTGACTCTGTTTTCGTGGTAGTTTTATTTAGTGGTCAATGCTCGTATAGCAAATTGCACAAATTGTGCGGCGTTTAGAATGTGTATCTTTTTCAACCATTTGTATGGAGCATGGTTGTAGGGCTGTATTATGGTTATCAGGATTGTTTTGTCTGACTCTGTTTTAGTGGTATGTTTAATTAGTGGTTAAGGCTCGTGTAACAAATTGCAAGGTTATGAGTTCGTTTAATCTGAAGTTCCCAGTTAACAGGTTCAAAGGAGTGACTTTTTCTTTGCTGTTATAATGGATGTGGTTAAGTATTGGACTGGAGATACAAGTCTTCACACAGCTAGGTTTCATGCAATGTGCAAGTACCGTCTTAACGTTTCTAAATATATTTCATTTCCTTTCCTTTTGTTAGTGGTTATTCCACTGTTCCTCAACAGTTGTGGGCTATTTGCCCAAGCTCTTTAAAATTGGGACATTTTGGAAAAAGCAAAAGGAGAGAGAAAAATTTTAAAAGAAGCAAAAATGGACAAAAATGCCCTTATTTATTTTTAGATTTCCTAAGGAATCCAATACATTTGCATGTCTTTGATTTGAAAGTTGAGTGGTTTTTTTGTCTTTTTTGAAAAAGCTTTGGCTTTTTTCAAAAGTGAAATTTTTTTTATGTCTAAAACCTAAAAAACCTTTTAAATTTTTTTTTTCATATTTTATTTTATTTGTCTGTGGTCGATTATTGGTGTTTCAAGCCCAAGTGTGATCCTAAATAAACCCCATTAGGCCTAGTCTACGTATCCCTCTTGCTCTCGTAATTAGAACGCTTTTCCCTTGGTTTTTCTAATTTGGACGAAATGCTTTTCCCTTGGTTTGTTTCAAAACTTTCCTTTTCAACTCAGTCCAAGACATAAAAAGTAGTATCCTAATGGAGTGCCTTATCTAATAAGGGATGCCACCAACATCTGACATGTGGCTTGGCCTCTGGAACGATCGTAGGGTCTTTTCCACGAACAAGATAAATGTCCTCGACGTGTTGTCGTCTACCCTTGGTGTGGGGTGGGGTGTAAAAACCGCAATTCGTCAATGATCTGTGCCTGCAGTTGCACGATGTTGTTGAACACTACTTATTGTGGTGAGCTTTATGGACGTTATAAGGTATTAATTAAGGGTTGCCAGTTGTTCACGTATGCATAGACGAGCAATTGTGACATTACAATTCTCTTTCCTCAATGATCTTATCTGATATTAGTTTTATTATTAGGTTTAGAATAGATGGTCCTTTAGATGATGAGAGCGTTGACCCCCAAGTAAACGGTTTTGGCGCTTTTAGTTTGTAATGTTGTGACATTTTTATCTCAATAATTCACGCGACTAGAACTTCCAGAGGCTCCACTAAGTTCTCTGCGACAATCATGGCAAATAGACAAATCAGAAACAAGAAAGAAAAAGGAACATTTTCTTATTGGTGTATTTCTGCTGTTACACCTTAAATATGATACCTTCATTTCACAGTTTTTTTTTTTTTTTTTTGGGTTATATTGGGAGGAAAGAACTCTGGGGTTTCAATCCTGGGTGTCAAGCAGGGAGAAGGGGTAGGGCTACAACCACTGCGATCTTGGGTGTCAAGCAGGAAGAAGGGGAAGAGCCATAACCACTGTAATAACCCCACTCGACTAATTTAACAGATTTTCGATCAACCCAATGGCTTTGTTTTTCCAATTTAGGTACAAGTAATCGTCCGCTTTTCCAAATTTCTCAAGTTGAAATCTAAATTACATGATAACCGGTGCACGACAGTGGTGTATAATTTGAATTTGGTCGGCCAATTATTGGTGGGGTCTACCCTAACAGTATATTAAATTTTAATTGAAAATTGCAAGTACCTGAAAATCCATTGAGGTCTGAGTTTCCCCCATGCTTCTCTTTTTTTTTTTTTTAAAACAACAAGGCCTGTCTTTGACTCTGCCGACAACTACTTAGGAAACACAAGCCTGAAACATAGATGGTTTCAGATAGTTTTGATTATTGCATCAATTCCCATGGGAAAGATACATTGGCACAAAGATGGTTTCAGACAGTTTTGATTGTTGCATCATGGAGAGTCCAAAGAGAAAAGAAGACCCCAAAAAAAAAAAAAACTTGACACCCAAGGTCACGTTATGAGTTTGACATTTGACATATTTAAGTGGTTAGCGTTGATTTGGTCTTCCCGCGGAAACATTTATATATACAGCTTTCTCGTGCAGAGTTATTGTGCAAAAGGAGAGTGCAGCTTCTGTGAAGGAGCGAACAAATCAAGCCAAGGTTCATCTGTTCAAATACGTTAAAGATTAGAACATAGATAGATTCAGCGTCACCGTTGCCCTTATTGACTCTCTCTCCAACTCCCTCCTCTCTCCTCTCTTCTTTTCTGCTTAAATTCTAAGAGAGCTATGAGGGTCATTCTGCTGCTTCATTTTCTCCCCGGGGTACTAGTTGGTTGGTGTTCTTGGTATGCTCTGCATATCTGAAGCCTACACACTCAGAAATTTAAGCAAACCCAGATGAGCAAATCCCCCAATTGTGCAGATTGTTAGGGTTGTTGGGTCTGCAGATTATAATCATGTCTTGTTTAACGGCAAGAACAGGGAGGCAGAGGCAACGTTATGAGGGCCATTTGAGGCTTGTTTCAGGGTGAGCACTACTCTCAGCCTTGGTATTCTTTTTGGTACACTTTCCAATTTTTGCTTTCTTGATCATAATCTGCTTCCTTCCTTCTCTTTGGCCTGGATGAAGCAAGCCTGTCACTGTTAATATACTACTTTTGTTGTTAATGCTGTAAGAACATCATGTGTTAATTATGTCTCAAATGGTTTTAGTCCTTTCTGTGGAAAAGCTTTGCATAGCAGCTAGCATGTCCTAAACAGTTGCAATCTTTTGTGTGGAAAAACTTGCATAGGAGCTAGTATCAAGGCGATAAAAGCTTATCTTTGGGTCCCAATGTTTCCTTTTACAAGTTGCCTAACGTCCTTCGCTAGTGGCCAAGTGTGTGGCAGAATTGGGCCTAAGAATTGACTTGTGATAGCTCATGACTTATATTCCATTCACTTGTGTTCACACACCATATGCATTTTGGAAATTCCCCTTTTAGTCATTCCACAGTAATGTTTATCTATTGTGAGTTAGTAAGCATGCAAGGGCTAACCATCTATAGTTATTATATAATTAAGTCTTTAAACAAGAATATGACTCTTAATCGTTTAGATTATATTTGGATGGTTGGGATGCATCTCAGTTGTCGATATCTTACCTAACGGCCAAGAAACATGTCATCAGTTAAGAATCTTATCATGTGTGTATGAATGCATATGTCACTTTGCTATATTTACAAAAAAATTCATGGATTTGAAGCCTTGTGACATGGAACATCCAATTGAGTAATGAGTTGAACTTATCAGTTTTCGCTTCATATTGAGCTGACATTATAAAACAGAAAATCTCAACACATTTCTCTCATTCTAAATAATGCAGTAAGAAAAGTTGGATGCCATAGTAATTGATATTATTTGTATTTGCAGTCCGGGTTTGTATTGTACTCTTACTTGGATTTCTGTTGCTTGACTAGATGCCATTATTGCATATTAGGAAGAAAAATTATGCCTACAAACACGATAACCTTCAAGTGTGTGTTTAGTTTTCATGAATAATGCCGGAAAATGCTGCAAAATTTTGCTGACAATGTAACTGAGTTAGTATCCCCTTTTCATTTGTCCTGTTGCTTCGTTTTTTTTTTTTTTTTTTTGTGTGAATAAAAAACCTTGCAGAAGGTATTTGATGATAGGAGTTTCTTTTTGCTCCAATTGGTTTCAACATAATGAGAGGCATAAAATAACATCTGCTATGCGTTGGAATGGATACCTACATGTCATTGATTAGCAGCACAACTACTTAGCTAGACATAGTGTGAGAGTGATTCGAATCTAGAGATCAAACCCTTTTGATTGTGAAATGTAGGTAAATCATGGAATCTTCATAAAATACGGCTCATAGGTATAGCATACATCATAACTAGTGCATCTTTGTCTTGGTCCTATCCTTTATTTTCCGCTGGATATCCTATCCATGTGTGGGTGATGTTCTTCCCTCAGCACCTCTGAGGGTTTAGTGGGGACCTTCTCTTCATTCTGTATTTCCTTTTCAACTAGCTATATTCTCTCACAGTAGTTCTATCTGCTTGAATTGAAGCCTTCCTCTTATTGATTAGCCTGAGCATAAACTACCTAGCTAGGCAGAGTGTGAGTAATTGGACTCTTAATTTCAAGGTGGACTTTATTGTTTATGGAATGTAGGTAACTCATGGAAGCTTCATAATAGGGTAACTACGGTTTATTATGTATGACATGCCATCATAACTAGTTCATTCTTTGCGTTAGTCCTGTCCTTTTTTTGTGTGGATGATGTTCTTCCCTGAGCGTCCTTCCTTCCCTCCCTCCCTCTCTCTCTCTCTCTCTCTCTCTCTCTCTCTGTGTGAGGGTTTCGTGGGGACTTTCTTAGAACTCTGTATTTCCTTTTCAACCAGCTATATTCGCTCACTTAGCTGGAATGTATTGAGGGACTTTTGGCTTTGACTTACTCATTTGGTGTAAAAATAGGTGTATTCCTTATAAGTTTGAAAAGAGTGTTGGGGGTTGCAATCGCAGTATGGAGAAAGAATTGCTTGTTCTCATGATTTCTTCACCAAGTCGGGATGATCTTGTGTTTCCAAAGGTATCTATCTTCTTGTTTATTTGTAATGTACTTAAAGCTCTACTAAGATCAAATAGTGAGCCTAGAAACACCTTCTTTTGTGATCAGGGCGGATGGGAGGATGATGAAACGATGAGTGAAGCTGCCCGTCGTGAGGCCTGGGAGGAAGCAGGAGTGAAGGGAGTTCTTGGTGTAGGTTTCTCTGCCCTGCTTGGTAACAGGCATGGACACCTTTGCACTGTAATGTTTAATTGCAATAGAAATGTGTAACTGGACCTCTAGATGTAGGAATTTTCAACCACAAATATTCTCACATGTGACATATCGTTGCAATGGATTCTCACTTCATGAGTAAGCGGGGTTGATTGCATTTCCTTGGAAAGTCTCTTAAGTTTATATGCGGTTTCAATAGTTTTGGAATCTGTTTTCGTGGTTTTATCCCATTCTCATGGGTACATTTTCAATATGATCGCAATGTCTCATGCATAATACTGAGACAGAAGTATGCTTCTCTACATAAAAGATGATTACCTTAATGCCTACTCAAATAAACAAATACTATTTCATATTTGCTTCAGGAAACTCCACTGGGAGATTGGGAGTTCAGAAGCAAGAGCAAACAGAATAGCTGCAGCCAGCAAGGAGGTTGTAGAGGTTTCATGTTTGCAATGGAGGTGACTGAAGAGCTCGACTCCTGGCCTGAGCAGGCTAACTATGGAAGGAAATGGGTGAGTCCTATATTGATGTACATTTTAGGCCACCAGATGAAATTCTGGGAACCATCATAACCATCTTGAAAACTTTAAACAAGTTGAAAAATAGCATCTACTGTTTCTTTTTTATACTCTGTTAGAAACAAGCGCTAAAAACCTGTCAGTTTAGCTTACAAACTGTGTTCTTGACACCATTTATAAGTGAGGACTTGAAATAAAGAGTTAGCTGTGTACCATTTTCAGCTTACCAAAGAAGAAGCATTCAGAGTCTGTCGGTATGACTGGATGCGGGAAGCGCTTAAAAAATTTGTGACAGCTCTCTCAGAGAGCAGGGAAAATGACACAATAAAAGAACTGGAAGTTCCTTTGAGGCCAATCTCAGAAATTGAGCATCAAATGCCACCACAAGGCTGCTTTGGCAGTCATCCTAGCATCCAGCAGCTTGCAGCTCGAAAATCGATGCAGCAAATGCAAATGCATTGCACAGGGTTGCGAAAGAGTCACGTATAAACTTCGTGTACTGAAAGTTGCCAGTTTAGCAATTTTCTCTGGTCTTAAATTGCAGTATTATTTAGTAATTCTGTTTATTTTTTTAGTGAGTTTGTTTAGCTCTTCATCATTTGTACAAACTCTGTAATCAAAATCAAATCAAGATTTGATGCAATCAACTGTTCATTATAACCCTTGTTCATGATGTTAACATCTGTTTCAATTTTGCTGAAACAATCAATTACAAGAGATGCTGCTAATGCTTGCACAAAGACAGTTTTGTTGTCATCAGCAAGAAGAAAAATACCAAAGCAGAAAAGAGCCAAAAAAATCTCAAAGTCCGGGAATGATCTTCAAACACGACAAGAGAAATTCAAACCTCCACACGCTCCCTCGAAAACTTAAAAACCTTGCAAAATGAATTACAGCACAAAAACCATTCAACCCTTGAGAGAGAATGCTTTGTTTAATCTTCTGGCTTAGTTTAACTTTTAATTCCAAAGGCTGTGGGGTTTTGAACTTTGTACTTTTGCCCTTTCCGTATCTCAATATTCTGAGATGATTGACTATGTGAACTTGTGCATTGACAAAGATCTTTTTGCTTCACCATGGATGGTTTAGCTCAGAGAGCAAGCAGCTGCATTAAAATTAGGGTGAGATATTAAAGCATCAATTGGTGGGTCAGCCCGAACTGGATTAAAATTGAGTTCAAGCTAATTATTATGTGTCGCATTTATATAGATCAAACTTATAAGACATAATATCCTAACATTAAGTACATAAAATAGCGATCAAAACATTAGTCCAATTTAACTGAAATAAGTCGAGTCACCAAATGAGGTATAGATAGATAGAGGAGCAGAATATACATGAACAAATGGGAAAGGATCAACGAGGCCGTGTGTGCCCCTAAATGAAGTTTTGTCTAGAAATCTTTGAACTGCCACCTTTATCAAATTAACCCTTTGATTACACACTTTTGTTCCACGTAACACGGGGAGGGTTCCTTTGACTCTATGCCTTTCTTTCCAACACATCTTTTCACTCACTTAATTTGTTTTATTTGTGCCTTGAAATTGGAGATTCATGGGATTCACAAAACCCTCTTGCCCTTTATTTGAGTTTTTTTGACTTTTGACGCCTTTTCTTCTCCCACCAAACCACTGTTCACCTACTTAGTTCTTATCGTCATTCATCATGTCGAGAAAAATCAAACCGCGTTCTTTTTTCTTCTTCTCATTCTTCATTAATTTTTTGTTTATTTAATTTTTCTGACTAAGAAATCAATATATAATAGCCTTCTAACCATTATTATAACACTACTGACACTAAAATCTAGTTGGTTTTTTTCTTTCTTTTCTCACTCGAAAGTACTTGAAAGTGTATACAATCTACATATGCATGATGCCTGAAATTTCAGATTTTGTGTTCACGAAATAGTACGATATGCGAATCTTCGGATATTATTACGGTGCAGATATTATGTATTTTTTATTATATATATTTTTAATTTACGTCAACAATAACATGTAGACACCCGAATAAAAGAATTACTGTTAGTTTAGTTCTTTTTTGGTCGAACAGTACTGTTAGTTTACTAGAGCACAAAATAGCATGATGTCTGAACAGTCGTATAGAGGAGGCACATGGGTTGGCCATGCCACTAAAATGCTCCAAACTTTCTTCTTTTTCCTTTTCCCCAATCTATGGTTAAGAAAACGATGGCCTATTTTATTAATTTCAAACTATTTAGCATATGATTGCAGATACTCACTAGACTGTATAATTTTGAAATCACAAAACCATCGATTTCGAAATGAGAAGATTGCTTGCTCTCTCTCTTTCTCTCTCTCAGTGTTTTGTTTGTCTGAATTGTTTAATAAAAATTGAAAAGATGGTTCTCTTCTTCTGTCAGTGATGAGTCAAAGAGAGAGAGAGAGAGAGCATATCTCATAATCTCAGTCAAAATGCAGCATAAAAAACAATACCAAATTGTCTAAAAAGAATACCATTTTGATGCTCTATCTATATGTATATCATTGAATAATGTTAGTGAATCCGCAATAAAGCCTTGTTTGGCCAATTTTCTCATAGACCCACCTACCAAAATTCATCAGGTTTTCTGTCCAGGAATCACGAAGGGCCAATTTCTCTAGCTACTTGGTGCTGCTAGCTTTTTCCCTTTCCACTTTCTTGATGGTAGTTAATTAGTTATAATCTCATTTGCAATAGTAATTAATAATATTTATAAATTTATACACTCCACCTCATTTGCTTTGCTTCCATATGGATTAGAAAAAGCAAGACTAGAGATCATAGTAGCTAGCCATATATAATATACCTGAAAAAAGGTTCATCAAGTCAGATTATAAGCTCACTCGAAAGGCCATTTTGGGTGCCTTTAGACTAATTAGGCCATTGATCATATTTACATGTAACCCGAATCATAAACTGGGAAGACAAAGTTACAATGTTAATAATAATTAGCACATAAAGTAGAGATTAAAAGCCAAAGTGTTAACCCACCTTTTATATCAACTTGCATGCTTGTTGTCCCAAGTAAATATATATTAAAAATTATTTGTCTCTCATTTCAAGTAGATGCAAAATTTTGACCTGTAATTATGACCAAAACATTTTAACCTGACAATATTGTATACGACCTGTTAACACGATATAAATTTGCACAAAAAATTCAGTATTCCGGTACGGGTTATCGGGTCGTGTTAAAAACAGGTTGTCATTAACCAAATCCATCAACACATTGGGGATTAATGGCGTTTTTAGGGTTAAGTTGATAACAAATTTACAATTAGCACAGGTTACAAGAACTTGTTAAAGATAAATATATTTGGAAAGGAGATAAGACAGAAGACTAAGATGTGGATCTGAACTACCACCATCAATAATTTAGACTAAGCTGACTGATGTCTTCATTAAGGTATGACATCTTAGTACTTTTCTTTCTAGTTTTCGTTATCCACAAGCCAATAACATGGTCTTAAATTGGATTTCAAAGCACTAAAAATAGTAAAATATATATATCTAAAGCAAAATTACATCAACTGTGTACCGAAAGGCCAAGTAAATGGGGTCCATTTGGGTCAAGTCTCTCTTGATGGTTTTTTTTAATAATTCCGTAGGTCTTTTCTTTCCTAGTGATTGTTTTGTTCAAAAAGCAATGCCCTTTGTGTCCTCTCACATGCAACCCAACATGGCTTTCCCTCATTCGGAGGCCTATGTCAATCTGCGTGTTCATATTCATGAGCAACCAAGGAAGCTCCAAACCCAGAAATAAAAATAAAAGAGGAAAAGCCATTTCCATGGAATTAAACAAATTATAAAACGAAACCCTTTGGGTTGAAAAGTTGGGAAAGGAGGTGTGGAGCATCATGTCATTATATTAAGCTCAAATTGGATGCACGTGGCTGAGATAATTATATTCCCTATGTTGTTGCATGTACGTAAAAGTCTCCATATGCAATGTATAGGGTAACATGACCATTTTGCAATCCTTTCTCAATATTTATACATATCTATGTAAATACAATAATATTCTCTTATTTGTTCTGTAATATAGATTTCATACTGCCAATTTCGACCACACATCTAATGTATGTTAACGACGCATATGGATTAAAAACACGAGTAGAGCAATACATTGTTAACCCTATATACTTATGCATGCATATGTGTAATAACATGTCAAAAATTTGGTTGAAATGAATCAAGAAAAATCTTGGAGAGATGATCTAGTATGCTTGAAAAGAGAAAGGAGGTATTAAAATGGTGAAATAATTGCATTGGGATGATCAATGATGGGTACTGACAATTGAATGATCATGGGAATGATAATTAGATTTGTGATGTGTTATATATATTGAGCAATCATATGGTGCAGGTTAAGTCCTTTTTACAAAGCTTTTGGGGTTTTGGATAAAGCTCTTCCAAGGCGTGCATGCTCATAATACAAGACTGATTTGATAATTAGTACAAGTAGTCCATGATTAGTAGCTGATCATACATTCAATTCAATTCACTTCAAGTCAGACCCCTCTCTCTCTCTCCTTCCCAAAGCACATGCGAGCAAACTTTAGGTTAGATATGATAATCAGAACTTTAAAAGTACCATACAATATTTAATCCAATTGAATAAACCTGCTAATTATTAAGAACATAAACTTGCAACAAAGTTACATGAATCAGCGCACAGCAATAATAATAATGGGCATGAGTTGCTAATCATTCATGCATGCCAAATAAACAAAAAGATGTTTAAAAAATTGTGTTGGGATTTATTCAATCAACTGGAAAATCTAAGGCAATATTGACAAGAGGTTCTGCGGTGGTTTAATTTAATTAATTAGTTTTTTTGTGTGTTTAAATTATTAAATGATTAAGGAATTGATGAAGTTGCTGTCAGCAGCAGAGAAACAACAGCCATGGATGATTCGCTTGTGGCAAGAGTGTATGATGTCAGTCACAGAAAGATGGACCCAAATTCAGATGATTAACATGCGTGACTGTATGAGATTGCTCATCATTTGCCAATTTTATTTGGTTTAGGGGCAACTCTGTCAATTATAAAAACATTAATCTTAATTATTAATTATTAATTACACTATTAATCTCCCTTATTTAAACACCCAACATGCAACGGACGAAAACCAAACCAACCCAACAAGCCTACAATCATTCCCTTCTCAAAAATTCCACTTCTCTGACTGAGAAGTCACTGCCAATCTCTTTCTCCAAGCATTTTGAGTGTCTCTTTCTCTTTCTCTCTCTCCCTCTCCCTCTCAGAGGCATTAAAACAAACACCTTCCTTTCTTTTTCAGTTCCCGATTATACAGAAACTGAAACCAGCCATGGACTTCTTCAACAACTCGTCAAAAGCAAACACCTCCCCTTCTTCTTCATCAAAGACCAAAAGAAAGCAACAAAACCAGCAAACCCAACAACCTCAGCAGCAGCAGCAGCAGCAGGAGACGAGGTTTCTGGGAGTGAGAAGAAGGCCGTGGGGCAGATATGCGGCGGAGATAAGAGACCCTTCTACCAAAGAGAGGCATTGGCTCGGAACATTCGACACCGCCGAGGAGGCCGCCTTGGCCTACGACCGAGCTGCTCGCTCCATGCGCGGCTCCAAGGCTCGAACCAACTTCGTCTACTCGGACATGCCGCATGGCTCGTCTGTGACCTCCATTATCTCACCCGACGAATCACAGCGTGACATGTCAGCCTTCTTCGCTACCCCACTCCAGCCCCAACCCCAAACGACCAATCACCAGCAGTCGTTCTTTACTCAGGACCCATTTGACGCATACCCGTATTCTGGCGGGTTCGGAAGTGGGTCTTACGGGCCAGTTTCGGGTGGTGATGAACCCGGGTCTGGGTCTGGGTCTGGGTCTGGGTCTCAGTCTCACACTGAGCTACCACCTTTGCCTCCATGTGTTTCTTCCACTTGTTATGGGCCTGACGGAGTTATGGGCTCTGATATGGATATGGGCTATTTCGGATTTTCGGAGCCCACAACAAATAATGGGCTTGACCCAATGATGAATGGATCCTACATGGGCTTTGACTCGAACGAGTTTGTGCAGCACAGCCCACTGTTTGGGAGCATGCCACCTGTTTCGGATGCGGGTATAGATGGGTTTGATTTGGGTTCATCATCTGCCTATTTCTATTGACTTGTTTTTAGAAAACCTATCTAATCTTCAAGTGTGCTATTTTCATTTTTTCTACTTTTTTTTTGGGGGGTCAAGTTGTTTTTGTTTTGTGATGGGCAAAAGATAACGTTTGCCTTGATGATATTGTAATGGGTATGCTCTTTATATTGCAAGAAATTTGAGCTTCTCAGAGAGTGTAAATGTTGAATGTTCTCGTGCATGGTACATTAGTTCACACGCACATTGACCCAAAAAAGAAAAGAAAAGGAAAACCAATGAGGAACAAGTTAGTCGAGCAAATAAAAGTAAGAATGAGATTAGCGGTGGATTAACACGCCCAATATTAAAAGAAAACTAATGTCATAAGTGATATTACCCTTTTCTTTTCTTTGCTAATGCTTGCGAGTCCCCGAAGGTATATTAATTGGACAACAAACAAATAATCCACATAGTTTGACAAATAAATAAATAAATAAATAAATAATCCACATGAATTGATAGATGTGCTTCCGAAATCTTTCTGCATTTATCATAGGTGCATTTATACACATTTAAATGAATATTAACCACTTATTAATATGACGAATTTTAATTAGTACACATCAATATAATTCTATTAGTATGAAATTGTGTTGGCATTTCCTAGAACTTAGTATTAGTTTGGAAGTGTCATTTAGCTATAGGGTTTAATCAAAATTTATTTATCTGATTTCCAGAAACTGCAAGATTGAAACAGCTCAGCAATCCCCAAATTCTAGAATTGTGAATCCAACACGTATGAGACATTTGATCTGAAGGGTAAGACATCTCATTTTTCATGCACTCATAATAGGAACGTTTTTTGGAATCTAATATGATTTTATTTCCTCGATCTTCCTTGATTTTAATCAAATAGAATCCATTTAGAAGTGCATCTCATTTAGGCATATTTTGCAATATCTTTTCACTTATTCCCTTAGAGCAGTTCCATCGATTAGCCTGGACTGGGGCAAAAGGGGGCCCAAGAAGAAAAAGGCGTTCCAGCGGGCCTTTTTTGCTTGGGTTAGGTGTGGGCTCCACAAGCCTGATGTCAGCAACCAAAAAAAAAAAAATCTAAATTTTTTTTAAAAAAAAATACTAAAAATTTCAGAATTTTTAAAAAAATAAATACTTAGTCATATTTTTCACTTCCCACACCAAAACTCTATACAAATTCCTCTCCTAATATCTCATGTGAATAGTGATTGCCATGGCAATAGATGAAAACACCACAAACTTTTTGCAAGGGCTGCTACTATTCATGTGAATAATAATAGCCATTGCCTCCCCTGGCCCTTTGTTGTGGCAAATGGGTGGAAGTGCTCTTAGGGGAACAATGCCTTCGTTCACGTCAAAGACAAAATCTAAGCCGCTCTTCAGGTTTCTTTGAATCGCTTCCGTTCCTCATTCAATTGTTTCTGTTTGGTTGCTGAGAAAATGTTCGAACGAAGAGAAAGGGGAAACAAAAAGGTTTGAGTGTCTGGTGTTTTATTGTGTTATGAAATGTGCAGAAAGTCGAGAAGGGTGGAGATTCAGCAGACCAAAGCTTGATTGGTGGAGGAAGTTCCTAAGCTGCGCAAATTGGGTGAAAAAAGGTTTATCAAATCATATATTTTTAAATTTCTAATTTTTTTTTTAATAATTAAGTTGGATTTTAGAAAATATATCTGATGAGATATGATTTGGTGGCTATGGGTCACCAATTAGATATGAGAATTCAATTGTTTATCTGATAGCTGGCTTTCTGTCCAATATTTTCTTTGTTTTGGAAAAGTGGTGTGGATTGAGCATATGTACCTCTATGTCTATCTATGATGCACAAGATGGTCAAAACAAGAGTGTTTCTTGTAGTACTAAACTAGAAATAGGGGTAAAGTAGAAGAACTAGAATAGGTAGAACAATTGGCATTTCCTTATTCTTATACAATTTTAATTCTGAAATAGTTGACATCTGACAGTGTTTGTATAAAGCATGTATATGCTTATAGGTCTAGCAGCACCACATTGATTAATAGCACTAGAGATCCACAAAGTGAGTGATGAAAATGAGATATGGGAACAAAGTGAGTTAAAGTTTGGTTGACTCTTTAATATACCAAGCATTATGTGTTGTTTTTGTTTTTGTTTTAGGTATCTAATTTGATAGAGATACAAGCATATGCTAAAGTTGTTGTAGCGTGATGACTTGCAATTGATTGTACTATTAGCTCCCTTGGTTGGCCCATGACTATTCCCTAGTCTACCTAATGCAAGAAAAATATATGTATATAAAGAAAAATAAAAAAAATAAAAATGTATAACCTCTTTAGGCATATTTGATTCTCTAACGTTTGTATTTAACCTTTGAGGCATCTTTGAAGTATCTGGTATACCATTTTCATTTCAAAGATGACATGGTTAACTTCAATTGGTTGGATTTCAGTAATTGGAGGTGCGATTTGTGGCTTTTTTCATGATACTGGATATGTTCGTTCCTACATTGTAGATGATGAAACTGGGAGAGTAAGAAACGAGACTAAAATCGATGTTATATGTTTTTTTTTCAAGTTGCAGATGTTGACAAGAATCTAGTGTTGAAGAATACACGAGTCCCACATCGGAAACTTAACAAAATAGAAAGTCTCATATAATAAATGATTATACTCCTAATAACATCGAAACCTTTTGTATAAAACCCCACACCTCCTAAACAGGTGGTTAAGTTGGAGACAATATCGATGTTGCTAGTGGTGGGTCAAGGGTCAAGGGTCAAGGGTCCGTTCATCTGAAATCTTGACATGGTATCAGAGTGGGTCGGTTGACTGGGCCCGATTAAACCTAAATCAAACAAACTCAAATCCCCAAATTGAATCAAAATCAAACAAACCCCAAATTGAAAATTAAAAAAAGAAAAAAAAAAGCAACTGATGTGGAATTGATTGCACGTGTGACCCACTAAAAAGTGGTCCCACGTGAGGAGAAATGTTGAAGAATACACGAGTCCTACATCGGAAACTTAACAAAATAGAAAGTTCCATATAATAAATGGTTCCACTCCTAATAACATCGAAGCTTTTTGTATAAAAACCTCACACCTGCTAAACAGGTGATTAAGTTGAGGACAATATCGATGTTGCTAGTAATGGACCAAAGGTCCGTCCCTCTGAAATTTTGACATCTAGGAGACGAGGATGTTCCAAATTTCAAGCAGGCATTAAATTGGTGGAATCTTTGACGTTAAAATATGAAGACAAGCAACGGGTAGGATTTTCCTTTGCTTGACTTCATTAAGTGATTTGGATTCTGATCAGTTTGACTTAACATTTTGTTTTGAATGCAGCGGCTTTCAGCGTTGGAGTTCCTTAAGAGTCAAATTGCGAAGAAGCAAACCTAATTCAACATCTGGCTTCAGCTCTTCCCCAAAAAGAGTGATCTAGTTAAATAAATTAGCTTTGCTTCTATATCCAAATGAGCTTCTGCTAGGTGAGTAATAAGTCATGTTAGCAGTGTCAGTCTGAGGGAGATTCATTGGTGCAATGGCATTCATGGAGAACGAAATTGCTCTGTATTTCTTCTGCAATTGATTCATATAAAAGTGTCAGCCACTATATAATGCACATGGTCATTTTTTGACATCTTTTCTCATCCCCTACTCACTTCCTCTGCAATTGTTATAAATTTCCTCCCCGTTTTTCTGCGCGCGCGATACCGATAAGAACTACTTACTGGGAGTGTGGCACACCAAATTGGGGACAACAGATCTGCTCCCCAAAATTAGAGACCACTTGAAAAACAAAGATAGTTATACAAATATGGTACTATTTTTTCTGGGTGCAAGTTACATTTGCATATAAAGTTTTAGGTCGCTATCTCGAACCCAGCAAATTACCCTTTTAAGCCCACCATTAGGAGCTAAACAATGTCGTTTCATTGAGGGAACAAAGTAGTAGGAGCTAACTGGTAATTTGCTGAGCCCAAAAATAGAATCCTGCAAGTTTTAATAATGGCCGGCCAATTTGTCACGCAAAGGCAGCTTGGCGGAAGATGTCACATCAGTCTTTGACATTGTTGTCTTGTTAGCTGTTGTTGGCACTGGAGAGACGCAAACACGGCTTGGAAGAAAGACTAGGGCAGTCAGCGGCCACAGTTTAAATACTGAAATTGATTTGAACCATCAATTTATACGTCACATGGAATTTGGAATTGGTCTTTGCTTTTAGGCAATGAAACTTCTACGTAAATTAATGACTATGTCAGTATTTATTAGATAAATAATTTTACACGCGCTTTTAATTCTAATATTGGTATCTTTTTGTCTTTAGCTGTGGATCAATTCAATCCTAGCAAGTTGCATGATGCATCGTTAGTTCGAATTTGTCCGTACTAAAAAAAAACAAAAACACGATCTGATGAATTGTGATTAATTTTTATTCTGATAGAAGATGATGAATCTGTCACTCTTAATGTTAAAATTTCTTTTTGGCGTTTTCGTTGCGATGAGCTTTTTAGGTTTGTTTTTACCTTTCTATTTTTTGGTGCGTAACTTGTGTGTTGAATTATTCACGTATCAGTAAAACTAAAATCAAATATACAACTTTACCAACAGCAGCAAATGTTTTCTCAGACAGTGACCACCAGCGTGAGAAAAATTCAACTTTGACCCCAACGCATACATATACAAGGACATGAGGACTTTCTCTGTCTTTCAGTTTGACTTTTCCACCTACATTTGAGTTTCTTCATTTTCCTCAAGTCTTCTTGCCTTGTGCAAAAACCTCTGCTCTTTTTTACACAATTCCTCCATGGACGGTGGAACTTAGAGTTCAGATTAGTCATCTTCCATGTCCCTTTCCAGAGTGCCAGTACCTCAAACAGAGACTTCAAGGCTACAACTAAGAGTGAAGCTGAAATATTTTCTGCGGTCAGCCAATGAGGTCAGGAATTCACTTCTTCTAACTCTTTCTCTCTCGTAATTTTGTTCCCTTGTGTTCTCGGCTTTGTCCTTTGAGTGTATCTCTCTCCTCCTGAAGGTTTCCAATTTGCATCAAATACATTTTGAATTCTAATATATATGCAAGATATATGATTTGTGATTTTCATCCTTGCTTGTAATTTGTAATGAAAGTGAAGGAGGAAGTATCTGAACAAATTACACAAAACAATATCTCTCTTTTAAATAATTTATCCCAACAAAAAAATGGAAAAAAAAGAAGAAGAAGCTGACAGAACAAACAGAAAAAGAGAATTGGAGTCTGGTTTGGAACTGATTTTAGGCAGATTTTGGGTGTTGCCCAACAGCCATTACTGATCATATTCTCATTATAATTGCTTTACATTGCACAGGATTACGTGTTTAACTACATGGTTGGGCAGATTGGTAAAGACAAATTCTTTTATTTTTGGCCAACAATAATTCCCTTGGATGAAAAAGAGAATAGACGAGGAAGAAAATATGTAATAGAAATGAAGTGGTATACAGATTTAATCTTAGGGCCGTTTGATAACCATTTCAATTTTAGTTTTTAGTTTTTAGTTTTCATTTTTTGTGTGCTATAGTATAAAGGAAAAGGAGGGAGAATGGAAGTGAGAATGAGAGTGGAGATGGGATTGAGAGGGAAGATGGGAGGAGAGGATGGGAGGGAGGGAGGAGTAACACAAGTGAAAACAAAAACTATAAACTGAAATCTATTTCAAATTGTTTTCACTTTCAAGATTTTGTTTTCACTTTTGTTACTCCTCCCTCTCATCCTCACTCCCCCATTCTCACTCTCATTTTCCTCTATACTGTAGCATAAAAAATGAAAACTAAAAACTAAAATTGAAATGGTTATCAAACGGGCCCTTAATATCTTTTTTTTTACTGTTTGGAGGATTGCAGGTCCGGATGGCAATGGAATTGAATGGGATTATGAATGAAATTGACTGAGATTATAGGAAACTAGTGAAAATTGGATTGGAACAGATATCTTAAGATTTCATCTGCAGCTAAAAATGACCACAATGGACTTCAATATCGGAATTGAGGATGTAGGAGTGGCAGTACTACAGGAATTATGGAATAAGGTGGGATTTCAGGCCACGGGGCTTGTGAGCGAAACGAAGGATCTATTGTTTGAAAAGGACAGCTTTCTGGAGTTCTCCAGGAGTATTTCTGAGCTCAATATCCTTCTCCGTAGCTTGAATGCCCGAAAAGTTGAAAATGCACTGGGATTAGAGTCCACAAAGGCTGCACTGACAACATTGAACATACAGTTGAAGAAAGCAAGCAAGATCATCAAGGATTACAAATGTGGAAGCCGCCTCCGCCTCTTGCTTAAATCACACTCAATGCTCTTGCAGATGGAGGATGTAGCTAAAGATATTGCCAAGACTGTCTCCTCTTTTCAGCTGATCAATCTTGATATCTCCCTGAGCTTGAATACTATGACCAAACAGATCATCAACAATCTAGGATCAATGGAATTCAGGTCAGCATGTGCAACGGAATCAATTGCTTCAGAGATGGAGAATTCAATATCCCAAAATGCTAGGAATAGGGAGAATTCTCAAAAGCTTTTGGAGAAGGTTGCAGAAGCCGTTGGTGCTCGAGCGAATGCATCCTTGGTACAAAATGAGTTGGCACTCTTGAAGCAAGAGAAAGAAGACATGGAAGCTCAAAAGAAGCAGGCGGAGGCACTTCAGCTATCTCAACTGATTGACTTCCTCTACAGTACAGAAATTGTTACCAGACCAAATGATGAGGAAACCTCTACATACCACCAGCAGTATCCAATTGATTCATTCATGTGTGAACTTTGCAAAAAGATGATGGAAGACCCAGTAGCAGTTACATGTGGCCACAGCTTTGAGAGGAAGGCAATTCAGGAACACTTTGGGCGTGGAGAGAGGAACTGCCCCATCTGCAGACAGGAGCTTTCATCACTAGAGCTCACGCCTAATGTTGTTCTGCGAAACTCTATTGAAGAATGGAATCAGAGAGACAAGGATTTAAAATTCCAAGCTGCAGTCCATGGAGTCAAATCCAGTGACCGCTCTAAAATGGACAAGGCTCTAGAGGACATGCAGTTTCTTTTGGAAATGCCGAGATATGCAACCAAAGCTGCAGAGGAAGGACTTGCAACAAAGTTGGTAGTGATCTTAAAAGACGATACGATAAATTCTGTGGCAGTATTAAAATGCCTCTACTACCTAGCTAAACTTAATGAAGATCAAAAGGTAAAAGAAAACAAATGGTGTTGCTTATCCCAATTCCATTTCACTTTGTAATATATTCTAGATGTAATTTAAGTGGTCTTGTTGTTTGTTTCAGGAAGCCATTGTCACAGCAGGGGCCATTCGAAGAATTGTGAAGTATATCTACAAAGGACGAAGTAAAAGGGATGCCATTGCAGTCTTGTTGGAGTTGTCAGCAAAGGAAACCCTTGGGGAGAAAATAGGAGATACAAAAGATTGTATTCCTCTTCTGGTTTCTTTACTCCATAAGAATAACCCTGATGTGTCACAAGAAGCTCGTAAGGTGTTGCAGAACCTCTCGTCAAACACGCATTTTGTTGTCAAGATGGCTGAAGCAGGACACTTCCAGCCTTTTGTTGCTCGCTTCAATGAAGGTAAATTGATATGCCTGAAAATGAAGGTAACTGATGTACCTTTCTACTGTTGCACAAGATAATCATTCCCGTGGTCTGTTTTTGCAGCACCTCAGGAGACCAGAACATTGATGGCTGCAGCCTTTGTAAAGATGCCACTCAAGGAGAATAGTGTTGAAGAATTAAAGGACCGGCAATTTATGCAGAGTTTACTTCAGATGCTCTCTTCGAGCTCACCAGCATGCAAATCTGCTTGCCTAAAATGTATGAAGAAGCTTGTAGCACACCACAAGATTGTAAAGCGACTTCTGAAAGACCCTGCCACTGTACCACATTTGCTTGGCCTCATCTCATTTAACAAGTCTGATCCACACTTGAAACAAGAAGCTGCTGAGATTCTGGCTAACATGATTGGAGCCAGTAAACAATTTGAACAACCAAAGTATCAGGGCTTGCAAGAGCTCCAATCAAAGCACAATGTCTGTCTACTGTTTCAGCTTGTAACCAGTGCTGAAGATCAAACCAAGATTCAGTTCTTGCACCTACTGGTTGAACTGAGCTATAAATCAAAGATAGCTCGAGATATAATACGATCTGAACCGGATGCAATTGCTCACCTCTTCTCTTCCCTTTACAGTGATCATCGTGTGGTGAGAAGATGGGCAATGAAGCTCATATATTGCATATCAGAAGGTCATACTGCTGGGGTTCCACTACCGCCTTCCCCTGCAAAAGAAACTGCTATTAACACCCTGGCAACCATCCTCATTAATTCACCAGACATTGAAGAAAGGTCCACTGTTGCAGGAATTATCAGCCAGCTTCCTAGGGATGATAGTAGTATTGATGAGATACTCCGCAAATCAGAAGTACTAAAAGCCATTCATGAGGTAATTTGCAGCATGGATGAGGAAAATTGGGGGAACGTAGCACCTTCCATCCAAGGCACATCTCTACTGGAGAATGCTCTAGCAGCCCTTCTGCGCTATACAGAACCCACCAAGCCTGAACTTCAGAGACAATTGGGCAAGCTTGAAGTGTACCCATCATTAGTTCGTGTCTTAACCAGGGGTAGCTCACTAGCTAAGCAGAGAACAGCCATTGCACTTGCCCAACTGTCCCAGTCTACTAGTCTGTCAGTCTCCGAAGAAACCATCAGGCAAACCAAGCCCTCGACGCCCCTCTTTGATCTGATGAAGCTTTTCTGGTGCTTTTCAGCATCATCAGAGAATGGAAATATATGTTCTGTTCATGGTGCTGCTTGTTCACCAAGAGATACCTTCTGCCTGGTCAAGGCAGACGCGGTGAGGCCATTGGTGCGGACTTTGAGTAACACAGAATCTGGTGTGGCAGAGGCTGCTCTGATGGCACTTGAAACATTGCTGACAGACCACAGCACACTTACACATGCAACTGCTGCCATTGTGGACAACGAGGGTGTGGTGGCGATTCTGCAAGTCTTGGACAAAGGATCTTTATCTGCCAAAACCAAAGCCTTAGACCTCTTTCAGAAGATCCTGGTTCATACAACGATCACTGATACATCAAAGCAGAGGTTCGAGAGGATCCTTATCCAACTCCTCCATGATGATGAGCTTAAGAAAAAAGCAGCTTTGGTGCTTAGGCAGATGGAAATCATCCCGGAGCAGTCCTCATACTTCTAAAGATGTATAATAATAGTGTATATGTGATCCTTTTGCCATTTTTGCATTGTGCAGAAACTGCACCACATTAGACCAAGTTTTGAAGATGATAGCATACCATTCTCAAAGCGCATACCATACTTTAGAGATATAGATAGGCTTTAGCAATAAGTTGGTGAAAGAAACAGCTGTGAATTACTTTGTTCAAGTTACTAGATAGTGTACAAATTCTCGTAATTTTTTTATATATGTCACACTTTTGATCTTTGCTCTCTCTTGTACATGAAGACGAAAACAGAACTATCATGGCAAGGATCATGTAGCAGCATTTATCCGCCGGAAGTCCCATGTTAAATTCCACTTTCCTCGATGTCACTTGTATCAAACCCGATATTGGGTTTTAGACTAATGGGTGCTGGCCTTACAACTATAAGGCCCATATTGCCTTCCAGTAGCCTATTGCAAGGCCCATATTGGTCTGAGTTAGATTCAGAGCTTGAGACTCATCATGAGCCATGGCCAAACTAAAACCAAGTATAGAAATTAATGGGAGCAAGGGAGTCAGATTCTCCGTGAGTGCCGTTTCAATCTTGGCAAGTGCATGATGAAACGCTCAAATAGATAAGCTTAGGAGTGGACCATAGGACCTTTATTTTATTGGCCATTGCCTATTATTGGATGAGCAAAAACCACGGCCTCCCTAATCCCTTTATAACTATCTAAACAGTGTCATCAAAATTATTAACTCAGAATCTTGTTGCTGCTGAGTTCGTTAGAAAGAAAGAAAGAAAGAAGAAGAAGAAGAAGAAGAATGGCTTTGAGGGCAACCGTAAGTCTAACCCAAACTCTTTTTCTATTGTTCTGTATTATCATCTCTTTGATTCGATTTGATTGCCTTAATTACGTTTTATATCTTATTAATATGATGCTAATCATGGTGAAATGATGATTTAATATGGGTTTGTCTAGAACAATTGGAGATCTATGCTGGTTCGGTTGGGAGAGAACCGAGCTTTTGCAACCTCAACCGCTCCCAAGATGAAACCCATTACACAAAACCTTCATGCAAGTGAACCTACTGGGTCTACCTTCCGCCGTATCAGGTTTAAACATTAATCATTCATTTGTACAAATTTTCTAATATAAGGTTAACTATACATCCGGATAACCGGCTCAGTGCATGTCGGTCGACCGGCACACAAATACATGTAGGTCAATCGACACACGAATTGGTTATCCGGTGGTTATGAAATTTTTTATATTTGAATAATTAAATTGGTATTTAAATTTAATCTTAAAAGGGGAATAGCAAAGTTTGTGAAGCATTGTATAATTAAGAAATGTGGAAGTATGTAATATATGCAATATTCAATCCAAGCAGGAAATTTCTTACGAAGCCAGAGAATGCACCGGTTGCCATAGTGCTAGGGTTTATTACGGTGCCTATTATTATTGGGTTGCACAGCCTCAAACAGCAGCTGATGCATGCCCCGAGCGTCGTCTTCGATAAGAAGAAGAGGGAATCCATGTTCGAGGTCGAGCAACCAGATGTTGCCGTGAGCTCATCCGACAGGTTTATCAACAAATCTTTCCTCAGGAAGGTGGGTCGTATCCAGGATCCGGGCAACCCCACCATGCCTGATCCAGTCCAACGTGACGCTTTCACTAGGTATATACATACATGCATACGTATATTAATATATGTCACGTCGTTATCTGTTTGTGAATTTAAACTACACATTCAAATAAAAATTAACCTAACTAAGAATTTAGATTCATCGTCCGACTTAAACATCTTATGTAGTCAAATTGTCCGACATGAAAACGTTTTGGCAGATCGTACATTTTTGTATATGCAATATTACTGAAGGTTGCTTGGTTGCAACTTGCAGGCCTCGCACTGCGGAGACGCTCAAGACTGCTGGAGTGGACCCAAGCCGTCGCTAAGAAGAAGTTTCCATCTCAACAATCGGATTGTGTCTCTAATTAAGATCCAAAAACATCAATTTCTATGCTTGGTCCCGTTAGAATATATGGTCACCATGGTGGTGTGACATTGTAAATAGAATTTTCGCCATCTGTTTTCCTTTTTTTGTTTTTTATTTTTATTTTATGTTCATAGCTTTTTGTTTTAATGCACAAAATATGTCGTATGGGTTATGAGGCCCTCCCTCACTAGTACATTAATCAGAGGTGTGAGAGGCTCCCATTTTAGTTTGTTTTCTTGGTTTGTTTGTTCTAATAAAACAGAGACACCATACCCTAAATCATTATATTGGCATTTGCTATTGTATTTGAGAGCTCTAGCATAGCATGGTGTTTTGCAAAAATAAATAAATAAAATGCAGATCCCTTGTGGCTTCCAAACCCTGCATTTGATGCAAAACAAACTAACCAAATTATATTAAGTATATGAATCTGCAGAATTCAACCTGATATTGCTGCTCATATGTGCACTAAAGTATTCCAATTGTGACTTCAACTAACTAACCCAGATGATGGAATTGATTGACTGCAGAATTGTAAACAGAACACCCAAGTGATAACAAAACTTATAAAAGTATCATATATGGCACCCTCACTATAGAATTTCGCTCATACATTTTCCTTCAAATGTTAATTTACGTTGTAAAAAGATCCAAAGGTCCAAATTCAAATCCATAAAAGCCCGTTAGAATTTATGGGCCGTAGGCTTTTCTATGATCAAAAGGACAATATATAAAAGTATCATACATTGTCCTTCTTAAATCCCAAAATTTGCACAGAATCTGTAATTTCATATCCTCTTTGCTCTCTTTTCACAACTATGGTACTTGTGCTTGTATCATTTTATTTTCTCATTAATTTTTAACTACTACTGGTTTGGTTGTGAATATGGTAGCTTCTCATAATTGGAAAGTCAATTATATATTATTTGATTTTCCAGGAAAGTTTATCTTCTTGAGCATGTGTAAACCAGAGATATTTATAGCCTTTTTTTTTAAATGGTATTAGCCTGTCTCATCCCTTATACAATTGTTTACCAACTTCGGTGATGTCTTTTGGGAGTTACATTTTATTTCCTCCGTGGCTCCTTTTAGATCTTGTAAACAGCAAGGGGAAGAAAAGTGTCTCAACACTGAAAATAATAACTGACTAAACCGAGCATTTTAAGATTTCCCTCCCCTTCCTTTTGGTTTTTTTTTTTGGCTGGTAATTATACATTGGTTGTAAGGTCATCTCTAATCCATGAGGCCAAACCCAAAATATCTCAAATTTTAGCTCAATTCTCCTCCCAATCCAAGAAAATTAAGGGACCAAAATTTTGGAAAATTCAAACTTAGGGCCAAATACCAGTCCAGCTATTGCATGGACTCGAAATTTTTTTCGGTAGAGCCCACAAAAAGCCGACGCTGCCCATGTGCAAGTAGCTGTGAAAGGGGTTGCATTGCTGCTGTTGGAATCCAACGGCACGATTCAAACAATCCCTTTTAAAAAAAATTATATTCCAACCAGGGTGTCCTAAATCAACGATCTAAATTACATATAAGCTATCTTAATGGTAAAAAAAAAAAAAAAAAAAAACCAACGGCCGAAATTTAAATTTAACGGGATAAAATTTTAAAGGCTTTTTTAACCAAATGCCCCTTAAAACTCCGGTCTCTAATCCATGAGGCCAAACCCAAAATATCTCAAATTTTAGCTCAATTCTCCTCCCAATCCAAGAAAATTAAGGGACCAAAATTTTGGAAAATTCAAACTTAGGGCCAAATACCAGTCCAGCTATTGCATGGACTCGAAATTTTTTTCGGTAGAGCCCACAAAAAGCCGACGCTGCCCATGTGCAAGTAGCTGTGAAAGGGGTTGCATTGCTGCTGTTGGAATCCAACGGCACGATTCAAACAATCCCTTTTAAAAAAAATTATATTCCAACCAGGGTGTCCTAAATCAACGATCTAAATTACATATAAGCTATCTTAATGGTAAAAAAAAAAAAAAAAAAGATCCAACGGCTGAAATTTAAATTCAACGGTATAATATTTTAAAGGCTTATTTACACAAATGCCCCTTAAAACTACGGCCAAATCTCACTTTGCCCCCCCCCCCCAAACTTAAAGTGACCCACTTACTCCGCTTGACCGTGGTTTGGTGACCCACTTTGCCCCCTACCATCAACTCCGTCCAAAAGTCCATTAATTTAAGTTTGTCATCCAATATCAAGGTAAGTTCTTCCAGTATGAAATACAATCTTCTTCTTCTTCCAAATATTTTTGAAACAATTGATTTTAAATGTTTCGGGGTATTACGTATTCATGAACTTGTATCCAATTTTTCGTAATAAGGATTGTGAATCTGTTACTGATGATAATTGACACTAATATGCACAATTGGAGAAAACTAAGAACAACATGAATTTGGTCAATTTGATTTAGTTTGGTATACTTGAGTGTTTGGATTTTCTTCCTTCTTCTTATTCTTGTTAAATAAAAGATATAACTATAGCTATGACTGTATTAGAGTATATTCATGAACTTTTATCCATTTTTGTGTGTTGATATTGCGCTGTGTCATTTTCTTCATTATATATGTAATATGTTTTTTTTTCCTTATGTTTTATCTTGTTTAGGACTCATGTTTAGAGTTGAACAAGGATTGGGTGCATTTGCATAGACTAGGAGATGACTATCTTAAGGGACTGCGTGCATTCATTAGCACGGCTATGGGTCAAGCTTAATTTGAGGGAAAACTTGAAATGCCCTTGTCGTAAATGTTACTACTAGTATTGGCGTGAACCACAAGTGATTGAGGCTCATTTGAAGTATGAAGGAATGGATCCTCATTATGTAGATGCGTCGTGGGTTGACCAAGGTGAGTTGTTGCCTAGTGTTGATAGTAATGGTGTTGATGCAGTTGAAACTTTTTATAACAATATTCTTGAGGTTAACATGTAGAATTTGATTCACGAGGGTTATTGGCATGATTTTAACCCACATCTGGTTCAACAAGAAGAAGAATCTTCAACCACCAGTGTGCCGACTCCAAAAGCGAAAAAATTCTATGCTTTACTAGATGGGGCTAATGAAGTACTATATCCTGGGAGTGGAACCAAGACATTGGAATTTTTTTTTTTTTTTTGGTTTGAACCACGAGGTGGTCCTGGATGGGCCCCAACTATGGGGGGCACCTTTAAGCCTTAACCACAACCCAGACTAATCCCCGCTCACACCGGGTCGGCCCGTAAGGGGTAAAGTGCTGGCCAAAGTGGTGACTCCATACGAGAGCAGGGATCGAGACATTGGAATTTTTTGGTGGAAATGTTCCAAGCAAAAATTTTACATGGTTGGACCGATGTTTATTTCTCAGTACTATTGAAAATTATTTAAAAAAATATTTCCCCATTTGTAAGAATCTTCCGTTTAATTTTTACTGTACTAAGAAGCTTATTAATTCATTGGGGTTGAGCTACGAGAAAATTAATGCATGTCTGAATAACCGCATGTTATTTTGGGAAACACATTCGAAGGATACTTTCTATCCAATATGTGGTGCTAATAGATACAAGCCCAATGACTCGAGGATTGGAAAGAAGTCAACTAAGGTACCAGAAAAAGTGTTACGTTGCTTTCCAATTGGGCCCAGGCTACAACGATTATCCATGTCTCGCTACACTGTAGAATCTATGATTTGTCATTCTGAGAAGCGAACTAAAGATGATGTACTTAGGCACCCCCCTGATTTGCCTGCTTGGGATCATTTGGATAATAGTTACCCGGATTTTGCTAGAGAATGTCGCAACGTACGTTTGGGCTTGGCTAGTGATGGGTTCAATCCATTTGGTTGTATGACTAATGGGCATAATGTTGATGTATAAATTGGTTTTACTGATTTGCTTTTACAGTTTTACACCTGGTTGTGACTAAGTAATAGCTTAGGTCCCTTTTATAGTTGAGAGAATTTTGTGGCTGAAATGCCTATAGGAAGAGCCAAGTGTCATACGCATATTGGCATATCATTTTTGTACTGATCCTTATATAAATCGTTTTGACATATAGATGAATATAGCTGAGCTCATATTGCTCCAGCATATTTAGTTTTTGTAGAGAAGAATTTTGGTAGTCCCTTTCTTTCTTATTCTCTTTTCTCCCAAAAAATTCAAATAAGAATCTAAGAGTTCTACACGGTATCATCAAGCCAGGTTCGATCTTGAATCTAGGCGATGTTTCCACTGAAAGTATTCGAAGATTTCAACCCAAAATCTTCATACCTAAATCGATTTAGTCTTATATGGCTGGTTTGGTTGGAAGGGAGTCACGAACTCCAATTTTCAATGGAGAAAACTATGAGCTCTGGAAGATTAGAATGACGACAATCCTCAGATCGTATGGGATCTAGGAGTTGGTTGAAGAAGGTGTACCAACTCTAGATCCAAAAGCCAAGATGACGGAGACGGAGACATCGAACAAGTCGGCGTTGTCTGAGCTTCGGAAGCTAGATGCAAAAGCACTGGACCTCATCCAAGAGGCTGTTTCAGATGAGCTCTTTCCCAAAATTTCCAACGAAGTGAAGTGTCACCGATGCAGTAACAAGTTGCATTACGGTGAATGTTGGTTCAAGGATAAAGTCAAGTGTCACCGATGCAACAAGTTTGGTCATATTGCTAGAAATTGCTCTAGCAATATATAAAACAATCCCGGACCAGTTGCATATTTTGCAGACAATCAAGCATCGGAGACAACCAACATGTTCTATGCCTCTCACTCGCTTTCAAAACCAACTAACTTTGGTGTTTGATATGTTGATAGTGGGTGCAGTAATCACATGACATCTCACGAATCACTGCTCTCTAACACTGATAGGAGCTTGAAGTGCAAGGTGAAGATGGGAACATGGGAATTAGTTCAAGCTTTGGGAAAGGGGACACTTGTGATTAAGCTGAAGGATGGTCCTAGATATATACAAAAGGTGATGATTGTGCCAAGCTTAGATGAAAATCTTTTAAGTGTTGGGCAAATGATTGAAAATGGCTATTGGCTGCTATTTGGTGACTCTATGGTGAACATATACGCTGATAGGGAGTTGAAAGAGTTAGTGGCTAATTTTCCAATGAAAGGAAATAGATGTTTTCCAATGAAGTTTGAATTCATGAACCCAGTAATGGCAAATAAAGCAGCAGTTGAGGATCACTCATGGAAATGACATAGAAGATTTGGTCACTTAAACTATGTTGGCATGAAGATGCTACAAGATAAAGAAATGGTGCTTGGACTTCCTAGGTTGGAAAATTTTGGAGATGTCTGTGAGGGATGTGCTACGGGCAAAGCTCACAGAGAAGCATTTGACAAAAATGAAGTGTGGAAAGCTTCACAACCTTCGGAGTTGGTACACTCTGATGTATGTAGCCCGATGTAGGTCACTACAATTGGAGGAAACAAATATTTCCTCACTTTCATTGATGATCATACAAGGATGTGCTGTGTGTTTTTCTTACAACACAAATCAAGTATATTTTTAGTGTTCAAAAGATTCAAGGCCATGATGGAGTTGCAGAGTGGGTTCCAGATCAAGAAGTTAAGAACATATAGAGGAGGTGAATACACTTCAAATGAATTCAGTAAGTTCTGTGAAGACTTGGTACTTGAAAGGCAATTAACAATGGCTTATTCTCCTCAACAAAATGGAGTTGATGTGAAGACCCGTATTTTAAATATATAAAAATATATATTGGTTATATTTATATGATCTTGGTACATATATGTAAATATTGTTGTTATAATTTTATACTAATTATTATGAACACTATTATAATAATACTTATATATGTCTATGTTTATGATAATATTTAGTTTCTTTGGTTTGTTATGCATGTGTCGTTCACCTCATGCATGTTAAATGACTAAGTTTAAAGGTAATCCTATTACATTTACAACACCTCTTGCATGAGAATGTTTATTGGTAAAAAATCTAAAAGACTAGGGGGAATGGATCTTAGATAGAGTTGAATGTTTATTATATCTTTTAAACATGTGGCAGTTTTTCCTTACTTGGTTTGTGACGTGCAAATCATTTAGGCTAAGTTTTTATTGTTTGCAATTTGCTTTACAAGTGTCATTATTTATGATGACTAATCCTTTTGTAAGCATGAGCTGGTGAAAACTTGGAGCAAAAGTCTTATATGTTAAGCCACATATCCCTTCACCAATTAAAATCAACTAGTTGCCACCTTAGCTACTATAAATAGGAATCATTTGCTTTGATTGTTTGAATGACATACATGGTAGTGCTTGATAGAACAAGAAAGTAATAGGAAAATATTAGAAAGCGTTAAACAAGAAAGACTTTGGAGGAACTCAAGGTGTTGGATCATAGGGTTATCTTACGTTGTAAAAACATTGGAATCAAGGTAGGGGTTTCTTGGGGGCCTTTACGGGGATTGATCTAATTAAATTTTGTGAGCTCTATATTATGTGTAATGGATATTTTTTGATATCGTATAATGTTCTTGATATTGGGTGTTTATAAACTGTTAACTATTTGGTTAATGTGGTATTGTTTGATTTATGTTCCTTGTATTGGATATTTACATACTCTTAATTATTAGAACAACGTGGGTATAGTTATATGTGCATTGGTGATGTTTTAAATGGCTACATTGTTGTGAAGGGCATAATTATATCATGCCATGGAATTTGGTTAGAATTCTGGAGTTGAGAAAATAATGGTAGAAAAAGAGGGTAATGGGAATGGTCTTTTGTGTAGTTGAGTCTAACTCTTGGCAGGTACAAGGTCTCAGGGATCCCACAGTACATATGATTTTTATTGGGTGATTCGGGATTGGCGAAAGGGAGTTAGACAAGATGACTAACAAAAGGGGAATTATAGGATGATTGAGATGAGTGTTAGTTCATATAAATGGGCATTCAGGACCAAGTGATATAAGCATGGTATGGGACGTGCAGGTATGCTTGTCCAGTTATATGAATTAACGGGATTAGATGAAGAGCATTCATGCATTGTTACTAATAATGTGAAATTTTTGCTGCTTGATTATTTGTCACTTAATTTAATTATATCAATTTATCGTGAAAATGTTAATGTTCCTACTGAGCTGTGGTTTCGCTCACCACCCTAATAGATTTTGTAGGTACCGAATCTGAAATCTAGAGCTTGTGATGATTTTGGCATGTTTATAGAGTGTGTTATAGCTTGTGGATGAATAATGAGCTACGCTTTAGTGAACTCTCGAGTAGTTCTAACTTGTAAAATAATGTAAAATTTTAAAGTTTCAAATGTTGTCATTTCTGTGTTTCCGCTGAATATTCTATGTGAAATATTTATTTTATTATTTAAATATTTTTTTTCACATTTTAGTTATAGTTTTTATTAAATTCTATAATTAAGGTGTGAATCACGTCTTAACCCAAGGTTTTGTAAATCCGAGGGTTGGGGCGTGACAGTTGCAGAGAGGAAGAATAAGACAATTGTGGAGATGGCTAGAACAATGCTTTATGAAAAGAGAATGCCTATCAAGTTCTGGAGAGAAGCAGTTAACACTGCAGTCTACCTTATTAATAGGTGTCATACAAGTGCTCTTAAGAATAAAACCCCATTTGTGGCATTTAGTGGAAGAAAACCCAGAGTAAAGCATATGAGAGTATTTGGTTCTCTTTGCTATACTCATATTCCACCTCAGTTGAGGCATAAATTGGAAGAAATTGGTGAGAAGGGAGTCTTTGTTAGGTATGGAAATTATGAGAAAGGGTACAGGGTGTTTAATCTAAGAACTCAGAAAGTAATAGTGTCAAGAAGTATAATATTTGATGAGAAAGCTCTGTGGAATTGGGAAGCAAATGAAGAAGTGCACATGTCAATCCCTTGGGACAGTAGTGAGGAAGCAAGAATAACTGAAGGCAAGGAGGAGTTTGAATCTCCTAATCAAACTCTGGATTCACCAAGTGCTCGATCATCAGCCCAAGAGAGAAGATATGCTTCACCAAGACCAAATCCATGTGAAGCTGAAACATCTTAGCTTTATGATCACACATCTGTGAAGTGGAAGAGATTAAATGAAATATTTGCACAATGCAAAGTGAGTATTGTGGAACCTGAAAACTTTGCTGAAACTACTCGAGATGAGGCATTGAATCATGCTATGAAAGAAGAGATCACAATGGTCGAAAAGAATTCTACATAGGAGATGGTTGAAAGACCTGGTACCAAACTAGTTGTAGGTGTGAGATGTAACAACCCGGTCCTTAATTAATATTTAATTATTAATTTATTCCAATAAAAGATCACTATAACCCTAGAATATTTTAATGGTATAAAAGTTGACTTTTCGACCGGGAAGAAATTTGGTAATTTCAGTTATACTGTTGCATAGAGCGCAGTGAGATGAGTCTGTAGACACGTAGTGGACTCAAATCGGAGTTGTAACTAAGGAGTTACGATTAAAAGAAGTTCAGTGGCATAACCGTAAATATTTCGAAGTTCAGATTTTATAAACCTAGAAATTTCTGGATTCGGGAGGGGGGAGCAGCTGACTTTGGGAGCTGTTTTCTCTCAGCTCCGACCCCCGATTCAGGCAAGACCAGTGCCAAATGAACCACGAAACTTCCCTCTTCCAGCCCCAGCCCTTCATCGCCTCGATCCGCCACCATAGTCGCCGGAATCCGCCACGAAACAGGCGGTGCTGAATAGTTTTTGACAGAACTTCCAACCTTTCGTTCTCCATCGTCCGGCCACCAAATCGGACGAGTGAGGTATGATTTTCTAGCTATTTTTCATGCTCTAGCTTCTGGTTGGGTAGGATTTCAGAAATTTCAAGCGTAGATAGCTCGATTTACGAGTTAGGTTTTAGCCAGTTTTGAGAGCACAGTTTCGGCCAGTTCCGGCCACTTTTTGGGGTATGCCCAAGAACAAAAGTTGTTCTAAATGGGGTGTTTTACCTAAGTTAGGAGTTTAGGCCGGCGGTTCGGAGTTTTTCCGGTCGCCAAAAATTGATCAAGCTACCCATGCGCTGCCGGCACGTGTGGCAGCTCGTGGACAGATTGGTGGAGACCACATTCAGTTTTAGAATGATCCTTGTGTCGTCGCGAGCGCGTAGGATTTCACGGATCTCACTTTGGTTAATGTTTGAACCCCTAACGGATCTCGCATTTTGTGTGATTTCTGGGTTCAATAGTTTTGCACCGTTGGATCGTAACCATTTTCAAATAGGTTAATCTAAACATTCCCAGGATCGTATAGTATTTGACGGATCATAAAACAGAGTCCCGGTTACTCCAGAAATGTCAACCCTAAAGTGAGTTTAGCAGATAAATAAATCAGTTACAGATAAACAAACCAGTTACAGATCAAGAACAAAGGAAAGAACTACGTGTGGCTTGATCCCTTAGTAAGGGTACGTAGGCAACCTACAGTTATCAGGCGCAGCTACGAGTTAGGGGCTCAGGGTTTATGTTATTGTTTAGCATGGTATTTTGGTCTGTTTACGACCCATGGTTACCAGGTATCAGTTTTAAACAGGATTCGATCAGGACGTTTCATGAGATGGATCTTCAAGACAAAGCTGAATCTTGATGGTTCTATCCAAAAGTACAAGGCAAGGCTTGTAGCTAAGAGATACACACAGAATCGAGGAGTAGATTTCAACGAAACCTTTGCTCCAGTGGCAAGGTTGGATACAATTAGAACTCAAATTTACTTGATAGCTCAAAGAAATTGGAAACTTTTCCAATTGGATATAAAATCAGCATTTCTAAATGGAGTGTTGAAGGAGGAAGTCTACATCAAGCAACCTGAAGGATTTGAAGTTAAGGGAGTAGAAGACAAGGTTTACAAGTTAAATAAGGCTCTTTATGGCTTGAAGCAGGCACCAAGAGCCTGGTATGGTGAAATTAATACTCATATACTCGAGTGTAGATTTCGGAGAAGCATAGGTGAAGCTACACTATATGTGAAGACCAAAAAAAGTATTGGTACAGTCATTATGTCAATATATGTTGATGACATTGTGTACATTGGAAGAAGCAGTGAGATGCTAGAAGAGTTCAAGGAGGATATGATGAACAAGTATGAGATGATTGATCTTGGTTTGTTGCATCACTTTCTTGGAATGGGAGTGATCTAGAAAGAGAGGAGAATCTTTATTCATCAACAGAAATATGCCAAGACTTTGCTTACAAATTTGGTTTGAAATATTGCAAACCAGTGAGCACACCGCTGGTTCCAACTGAGAAACTTAAAAGAGAAGATGAATGTGAACTTACAGATGAGGAGACTCATAGGAAAATAGTTAAGAGTTTATTGTATCTAACAGCAACTAGGCCTAACATCATGTATTCAGCTAGTTTGCTTGCTTGCTTTATGCATGGTCCCTCAAAGAAGCATTTTGGCACTACAAGAAGAGTATTGAGGTATGTACAAGGAACTCTGGATTTTGGCATTGAATATGTGTCTGGAAAATCTGCTATCTTAATTGGATTTTGCAATAATGATTGGAGTGGTTCAGAGGAGGATATGAAAAGCATATCTGGGTATGCCTTTTCATTTGGCAGTGGTGTATTTTCTTGGGCCTCAGTGAAACAAAGTAGTGTTACTTTATCAACTATAGAAGTTGAATATGTAAGTGCTGCAGAAACAACAACTCAGGAAATCTGGCTTAGATTTGTGCTGGGTGATTTTGGAGAGGAGCAACTAAAAGCTACACCAATTATGTGTGACAATACTTCTGTTATAGCTATGTCTAAGAATCTAATGTTCCATCAAAGATCAAAGCACATAGGAAGAAAGTTTCATTTCATTAGATATGCAATTTAAGAATGAGTGGATATGATCTATTGCAGAGGTCAAGATCAAGTTGCAAATATCTTCATGAAGGCATTGCCAAGGGAAAGATTTTGCTGTATGAGAGAGTTACTAAGTGTGAAATTGGTAAACCATTTAGAAGGGAGTGTTGATGTGTAAATTGGTTTTACTTATTTACCTTTACAATTTTACAGCTGGTTGTGACTAAGGGCCAGTTTGGCATTGATGTGCTGTAAAAATAATTGATGTCAAATTTGTTGTGAGAGAAATCAGCTGTGAGAGAAATCAGTTTGGCGTTTGGTAAACTTTTTGTTAAAAGTGATGTTTGTACATTAATTAGTTTCTGAGTGTTTGGTAAATTTTTTGTGAAAGTGCTGTGAACTGTGTATAATGACTAAAAATGACATTATGTTGAAATGACTTTTCTGTTCAAGTGTTTGGTAAAAAGGAAAGCACTTTCACTTTATCTTTTTTTTTTTTTGGTATTAATATGTTTCCATGACACCCTAATTTTATTTTAATTATAAAATAAATAAAGTTTCCATTAAAAATAAATATATTGTAAAAAATATGGTCATAACAAAAATTAAGTTAGTCATAAACAAGCAATCATATACATTTCTAGGTAGATGAACTCATTAAACTTGATGCTATATGATTTCTCAATGCCTCCATTTCTTGTGTTGCAGGACCATCTTCTTGTTGTGAATCAACCTCTATCTCAATCTCTTCACCTTGAATACCATTTAGGTCATCTTCACTTTCATCAAAATGACAATCACGTTTGGCATGTCTTCTTATATAGTTATAAAGTGTCATGGTTGCAATAACGATTTTTACTTGTTTTGCAAAGGGATAACTAGGCATGTCTCGTAAAATACTCCATATATTTTTCCATACTCCGAAAGTGCGGTCAATAACACTTGTAAGGGAAGAGTGTGTATGATTGAATACCTCTTTATGACCCATCGGTTGAACACCCCTATGAAAATCTGGAAGATGATATCTTTCACCTTTATATGGTCCTAAGTAGCCTCTCATTTGTGGGTATCCCGCATCAACTAGATAATATTTTCTTAAAAAAGAAATTTAATTATTGATTATTCACAATGTAAAAAACTTAAATATAAATTTTATGAATTTTTTCTTTAGATAGAAATAGTACCATTTGGAGGTTTAGGAAAATTCAAACTCTGATCACGTAAAGCCGATAGAAATATCCTTGTTCAAACTCTGATCACGTAAAGCCGATGGAAATATCCTTGTGTCATGGGCCTTGCCTTTCCATTCAGCACATGCAAATATAAATTACATGTCAAAATTGTATGCAACCATCACATTTTGGGTAGGTATCCCTTTCTACTAATAAATGGTATTTGATTAGAAGAAGATATTATGGCTTGCACATGAACACTATCTATAGCACCAATACAATCCTACAAGTGATAAAAAGACAAACATAATATTAATTATAACATAATAAAACAAAGACAAATATTTAAGAGTAGCAGATGCAATAGTTACCTTGAAATGAGGTATATATCTAGAATTTTGTAGGATTTCCTTTGGAGTGTTGTTAAATGCATTTTCCAATGGTTTAATTACATCCACAGCCGAACGACATACAACATCAAGTAAGATACTAAAATATCTACTCACAGTCTCACTAGAATGTTGAAAGTGATTCTGTGCTTGCTTATTTGCAAAACCATTTCCTAAGATGTTCAATAACATCCCTAACATCTCAGCAGCACTCATTCTTCTTGAACCCTTTAATCCATAATTTTTTTGCAATTCATCACACAATCTTATAAATACATCTTTGTCCATCCTGAACATCTTATGGCAACGACTTTCATTTCCTTATAACACTCTCATCAACCAAATATTTACTGTATGATGGTCATTCATACGTGGGGTCTTATGAATATATTTCACGTAATAAAGTTCAATAAGACGGGCAGTGACACATATAATTTGGTTGATCTCCTCCTTATCTTCTGGAATGGACATGTTCTAAAATAGCCTGTAAATATGTTTTTTTCCTTCAAAAGTCATTTTCACTGTGCATGCATGTTTATATAACATAAAATATAATGACACGAATTAAAATATCACTCACAAATTCAAATAAAAGATCATCCAACATTAATTCAAATATCACTCACAAATTCAAATAAAAGATCATCCAACGCAAAAAAAAAATAAAAAAATTAACAACACAAAAACAAAACATAAATTAAAGTCACCAAACTAGCAAATTCTATCATTCAGCTAACTCATGATTAAGAAATTGAAGCTTGAGGTTAGGATCTTCCGTGACAACAAACATCTCTCTCTTCTCTTGAGCACAAAGCAGTTTAGTTGCAAACCACCACAACTTGCTACCACGCTCTGCCCCAGGTAAAGTTGCAACATCTTTCATTACTTCAGCAATACTAGTTCCTTGTGAAACTGTATTAGCCATTGATGTTCCTGTACTCTTACTCTCAACAACCTCAACAAGACGTTCAATTTGCTATGATAATTTTGCGGCACCTCCCATTCCCCCCCCCCCCCCCCCCCCTTACCTTTCTTCTCATTATCATCTTGAATTTCAAGTGATTGATTAGTTCTCTTTTTCGGCACATTGTTTGTAGTGTGAGTGGTTTCAATTGGCATAGACTCATTCGATCCACCGTTAACTTCAAGTGGATCGACATCACCATCACTTTCAACTGGAAGTACACCAGACGAAGGTGCCCAAGAATGCTTACCTGTGGCTGGGACGTTCAAAAACATTCTATCTAACTTCTCCTCCATCTCAGGACTGATACCCTCAAATTAGAATTTTGCATATTTGGGTTCTACCTGCATTATGGAATATACAAATATTATAATGAATTTTTAAACATTGTTAAAAAAAAACATAGATATCAATAATATAATAAAACCAGAACAAAACATTCAAATACCTTAATTTTATCTTGCCACCATTCATCAGATGCATCAACGATATTCTTAGCGACATTCCACCCAAGACCAGTTTCCTTCCCTTTTAGATTTTTCCATAATTTCCATTCTTTTTTTTAGTAAATCTCACTTGTTTTTCAATTATAATTTTTCATACGGTCTTCCTATCTCTTTACTAATATTTGTAACCAAACTTGTCCATCCAACTTTGTTAAAATGAGTACCAGGACGATTGCCTAGATCCACCTCCTTGATACAAAGGTCAATGAAGATGGCTATAGTTTGAGCATTCCACAATGCTGACACTTTTCGGGATCCACTTGCAACATTTTCAATTGTGGTGAAGTTACTATTCTTCTTTGCCATCTTATTGCAACAAAGACATTATACATAAGTACAAAAGGAAATAATAGCTATACAAATATGAGGCTAAATTTCAAAGAAGAAACATTTATGAATAAAAATTATCAAATGGGGCATCTACATAGCAGATAGTATGAGAGAGCATGGATAATGAATAATCTAAATCCCCTACCCAGCAACACCACTATAACTCTCTTTAAAAATTAAAGACACAACTCGGTATGATAGAAACCAGATAGAAAAAACCAATTAACCTGCTGTGATCTATCACCATGAATAGTAGTTAAACAAAAATTATCAATCCTGTTGTGATCTGTCACCATAAAAACTACACTAGCTACTATTGCCAGAATATCTACAGCACATATAGTCTTTTCTCTATGCTTCATTGACCATGAAACAGGGTACTACATGAATTAAAATTATCAAAGGGGGCATCTACACAGCGCCTAGTGTAAGAGAGCATGGCTATAAACATTCTACACATATTCTCTCTATCCTATATTGTAAGAACCATGGTTGAAGATTAACTTCCCATTCTTCATTTGGGAATCCATACAAACAAAGGTTTTCCTTCTCTAAAGCATTGACCAATTGATCAATAAGTTAAACACAACAAACATCGGAGTATACAAAATTCCAAACTTTTAATATATTACAAACCATTTACAGCATAAGTAAATAACAATACAAAAACATAACAACAACTTCCAATGGCAAAGTTAAACATGAATTATAGTTTTAGTATTACAAATACTGACCCACAAACAAGTAGTATAGTGTATAATTTAAACCTAAAATTTTGATAAAAGGTCGATGATATAGCATATACTTCATCAGCCTGTTTATTGTAGCTAAATTATCATGCAGTACAGCCTGAAGTACATTATATCCAACCCACACAAGGATCTTCCAGTTTTAGGTCACATCTATTGAGGATATATTCTTTCTGATGTCAGCTTAGTTTTAGAAATAAAAATGGTAAGTCTTATGGGTAGAGTCCTCCTGTTAAGTCTTTAATTCCAATGGCTCTATTTTACCTGATGAAGTTCTTCTGTAGGTTTTGTAATCCGTGATGAAAATGCTAAACCTCTACTTGCAAACAGAAACTTTGGGTTTAAAGCAAGCAATTATATGGGCATCTAGGTTTCAATTATTGTCTCTTAACAATCAATAACAATCAAACAAATTTTCAGTGCTTTGCTTTCTCAGTGCCCTAGAACCCTAGAAATTAAATACAAAGGGGAAAAATAAAATAGGTAAGAAATAAAAGTAATATCAAATTTACCTCAGTCTTAGGGCTTCTAAACAGTGCCTGAGAAGAAACTGAGGTTGAAAGAACAGACGAGATGTGAAAAGAAGGAGAAAAAGAAACTGAGGTATGAAGAAGAAGAGACCTAAACAGAGAAGAAGATACGTGAACAGAGAAGAGGAACAGAAATAAAAGGGATAGATGATGTAAATTCTAAAGTTGTTAAAGACTATTTTTGGTATTATGAAAAATTCATTAAACTCCCAAACTGATTTCTGAGAAATCCAAAATTGAAAGCAGCTGTGCAGCTGCTTCTCCAAATTGAATTGTCTGACAGCAATTAAGACCAAAAAGTGATTTTTTTTTATTTTTTACCAAACAGGTTGGGCTTCCAAAAAATTTTAAAAAATCACTTATTACTCCAAATAAGCAATACCAAACGGGTACTAAGTAACAGCTTAGGTCCCTTTTACGATTGAGAGAATTTTGTGGCTGAAATGTCTATAGGAAGAGCCAAGTGTCATACACACATTAGCAGATCATTTTTGTGCTGATCCTTATGTAAATCGTTTTGACATATAGATGAATATAGCTGAGCTCATATTGCTCTAGCATATTCAGTTTTTGCAAAGAAGAATTTTGGCAGTCTCATTCTTCTTTCTTCTTCTCTTTTATCCTAGAAAATCCAAATAAGAATCTAAGAGTTAAACACATAGCACATGGCCCATTGCAATTTTAGTTTATAATATTCCCCCTTGAATGTGCATGAAGCAGCCATACCTTATCTTAACATTGCTTATTCCTGGTCCGAGGAGTCCAAGTAATGACATTGACATTAACATATTCATGCAACCACTAAGTACTTTTTTCCAAAATTTATGTTCAAGTAGTGGAACTGTGAAATATTTTAGAGGTTTATCATATCACATTGCCCTTACTTTATGCAAGCTTGAAAAGATAATGCTTCCAGCCTTTTTTGATGTTATGGTACATCTACCAATTCATCTCGGGGAGGAAGCTGCCAAAGCTGGTCCAGTTCACTATGAGTGGATGTACCCCTTTGAGAGGTAAGAATAATTAGTATATGTAAGTTGTGCATGACAGATTTTTGCATATTTGGCATTATAAGTTGATGGAAATTTAATTTGTTATTTATGCAAATATTTAAGAACTTTGAAAAGGTATGTATGCAACAAGAGTCGTCCAGAATGATGCATCACAGAGGGTTGCAAATTAGAAGAGTACTTGTCGTTTTGCTCAATGTATCTTGGTGACTCAGTGGTCACACGATGAAATAGACCAGGACGGAACTTTGATGTGGACCAAGGTAATGATAGAGAAGGAATTTCCATATTCACAAGTCGAGGCAGGCCATTAAGCACTCCTGATGTATTTCACATTAACCACGAGGTGATGGAGCGTGCACTTTGTTGCATTCTTTTCAATTATGCTGAAATGCAACCTTACCTAAGGTAAGACGTGGTGCTGTACATGGTGCTTTATTTGGTAGTTAATTGAATTTGTGAATTATTCTTTCATTGACATCATTTGTATGATTCATGAAGCACAAGTTATTGACAATTATCCTCGAATACGTAAGTTGTATGAAGTGCAACAAGAGGCCCATGCATCTTTTGCAATTTGGTGTAGGAATAATGTAAGTAGTTACAGTAAATAAGATTATAACTGGTTTTATCTTGCTATCTCATAGAAAGATATGCCAACAAAGGCACAATGTTGTTGGTGAAAAATATCAGATTGGAAGATGAACATTTTTTTCAAGATGACCTTCGTGTATTGGCAGTTGGTCCAAATCTTTTGGCATATACAGCAACTACCTAATGAATGGCCTTAGATTTAGGGTGAGATCTATTGATACTCATTGTAAGTATCGAAACAACGGTGTCTATGTGGCATCTGAAGGTGTGCATTACTTTAGTAAGCGTGTTCGAAATCCACGAGTGGCCAGTATGGACTATTATATTAAAAGACGTAATAGAGTTGGATTATCAGCATGGTAGAAAAGTCATTTTATTTGACTGTATTCGGTTGATCACATGAGTCCAAATCTTGGTGTTAAAAATGATGATTATAGGTTCACTTTAGTGAATTTTCAGCCTCTATCACCACCTGGTGACCTATTTGTATTAGGAATGCAAGCTTTGCAATGCTTCTATGTTCAGGATCCTATTGAGCATAATTGGCTTGTGGGCATTAAAACGGTTCCAAGTGATCTCTTTGACATGAACATAAGGGCTTCAATTGAACCAAATGCACCTCAAGACTTGGAAGATTCAACTGGTGATAATGACACGATTGAAACTAGACAAGATGTTGAACCCTTTGCTTTGGAAGAAGATAGTTAGAGGTGCACTAACTAAATGAGGAGCTAATAAACGTTACAGCTAGCAGCAGCATTGCTGTACAAGAAGGTGAGAAATCAATACTTAATAGGTTGTTCCACGATGTTTCACATTTTCTCAATTCTGGATTCTGTTGTTGCTGCCATGTTGGGTGCTTGCAATATCCTTTTGTAGTCATCAAGAAAGACTAAGGATATTCTTTTCCTTGAGATAATGTATCTGGTCAAATGGGATTAGCTTATTAGTGGGCTCAAGTTGTCAAAAGGTTTTATGTTTTATTTTTTAATATATACTTTGTTTTTTCTTTTCCATTTCTGTTTATTTATGATCTATATTAGTTTCTCCTTTCATTGGGTTTTTTTTTGTTGCATCTTTATATTGATCAACATACTTTTTTGTGCAGTTTCAGTTTCAGATTGATGTCTTTTTTTTTTTTTTTTTTTTTTGTAAAAAATCATAAAATTTTTTTTTTTTTTTTTATCGTCACAGACTCACAGCCTCTTCCCAACTTCTTTCGTGCAACCGTGCAATAATCATGTAACATAGAGAGAAGAAAGAAAAGAAAAACGTTGCATTAAAAAAGTACGCAGAAGCAGGCACACATGCGCAGGCTGTCAAAGACTGATTGACTGGACAAGCCCCTCACCTCACCAAAGAAGTTTTACTTTGAAATTTACTTTGACCCCTTTGAAAATTTTGATTGATTGATCCCTTCTTCTTCTTCTTGTGTTGACTTCAAAAGAGTAAAAGGAAAATGAGGGGCGACCATAGGTCAAAGCATGGCTGGTATGATGAAAATTTGGGTTTGGTAAGAAATCATAATATGTTTTGATTTTATTGTTCTTCTTTTCTCATGGAATATTTTTGGTAGAGCAATTAAAAGCTTCATGAGGATCATAAAGTTTGATGGAGTTCTTGTGTCAAGGGAACATACGGAGTTGGGTGAAGAAAAGGCACTGTTTTATTTTTGGTAAAGAGAAAATGCTATGTTTTGGTTAATGTGTTTTCGTTCATTGTACTGTAAGAGTTTTTAAATAACCTGATGATGTTGATACTTTGTAATGACTATTATATGAGGAAAACAATGTCATGCATTTTAAAATTTGTCTCAATTATTTGTTTCATGTTTTCCCTTCATATATTCACAATCTAAAAATACATTGAACAGTGCTGACTTTTTAGTATTGGTTTTTCCACCTTGAAAGAATGTCATTATGAGAAGAAGGGTGAGAAAATATTTGAACAATAGAAAAAATGTTATGCAAGGATAAGCATAATAAAATAAAACAAAAACATAGAGGTACTCTCTAACCATAAGAAAAGGACACTCACTACATTGCTTAAAGGAAAAACAACCAATATAAAGTGATATTACAACTTTTTTTATGAGTTCTCTATTAATGTAATAACTAGTTACATACAGTTTTTGTTGCAAGTCTGTAGCTTTATAAACATATGGTAAATTTATTTTATTTGTATGTTAGTTTAGGAGAATGAACAAGTCCAACACACATTCTTTCATTGTTCAATACGTGGTTCAGACTAGGTTAAAAAATATTTAGGTTGTAAAATCCCAACTTGTTTGTTGCAACTTTGTAGCTTTATGAACAGATTGTGAAATTATTTCATTTGCATGTTAGTTTAGTACAATGAACTCTGAAATTATTTCATTCTCACAAAAAGAGAGAGAGAGAGAGAGAGAGAGAGAGAGAGAGAGAGAGAGAGAGAGAGCACACAAACATGATGCTACTCCCTTCAATAAGAAATAGATGGAGCAACAGCCGAGAAAACATAAAGATGCTCCTCTACAACTCTATTATACTTTTCCAGTTATCCAAATTTGTTATAATTTTCCTCCCTATGCATTTTAGTAAATCGTATGTCTGTTACTTTATGTTCATGCTAGTATGAAATATAATAGACAAAAGAATTACTTACACCATGTTTTATAACGACAATTCCGTAACCTCTTATATTTTTATCATTATATTAATTAAATTCATTTGCAGATGGAGAATGTTTCAAATCACGCCTCGCTGCACTTGGTGAATGGTTTGTTAGGGCCAAATTGGGGTAGGTGACAACTCAAGATTTTGCAATTCAATAAAGAAGGTCAGGCAGTAGCACCGACTCACCAAATGGCAAAATGGTCTCGATACTTACGGATGTTAGCTTATGACCATTGTTTGTTTCCACTAGACACTGAAGATTGGCGTAAGTTAGATGAGAGTGACCACATGGACAAAACATGGGATCATGCTAAGGTATGACATTATATTCTACACAATTTTTTGCAAATTGTCATGACATAATATTCTACACAATTTTTTGCAAATTGTCATGACATAATATGTAATTCAATTGAAATTACCATTGTAGTGTACACTAGATTGGTCGAATCCTGAAATGTTGACGCTGGAGAAAAGAATAAGGGACGCGGTAGTAGATAAGTTGAACGATCGATTGAGATTGTTTAGAGTGATGGTTAAAAGGGACACCCCCTATTGGAATGGAAGAGAGGTTGCATTGTGGCAATGACCGTGTACACCCTGACCAATGGCGTAAACTGGTCAACCATTGGGATGAAGATCCAGCAAAGGTATGAAATGCATGTCATTTTCATTATATGGCTAGGGTCGAAATATGATTTTGTAGCCAAAATCACTTCTATCTATAGGGATTGTAATTTTTTTAATTTCATGTTTCGAAAAGGGCTATTATGAGAGTAATAAGAAAATGAACCAATAGTCCCAAAATTATTAGTAAGTAACAATGACTATTTTCGTTTTATATATTGAATTAGAAACGGAGTGCAACTAACAAAATAAACAAAAAAAACTTGAAGATGAGCCACACCACAGGCACAACAACGTTTGCACAGTTTCGCCATGAATATGTGAGTATGAAATTGATAATATGATTTTGCTATCTTACATTTATATTGTTTTCTGATTGTGAATCTAAAATTTGTCAAGTGGAAAAGCATGGAGTTCAACTTGATCAAGTAACTTTTTTTGTTATGACACATACAAGAGGAGAGGGAGATAATAAGCAACCAGTTGATGAAGCTTCACGTGAGATGATGGTAAGAAACTGATTGTTGTCATTAATATATAATTATCAAATGTCACTAGTACTCGAAGCATCCTAACTTGTCATGCTATGCCCATTGTGTATACCTTGATATTTAAAGCAAAAAATATCAATTAAATAAGTTATTTTTTCAATCAGTCAGGCATAAGTATCCATCAGCCCAACATCAGAAAAGCACTTGGAGATCCCCCCACAATAAGGTTAAGAAGCACCGCAAAAGATGAGCTGCAAATTCTAGGCCTGGGCACTGTTCGGGTCGGGTCAATTTTTTGCAGACCCACGGGCCGAACCGAAGGTGTGGTCGGTTCTCGAGTCGGGTCGGGTCTAGGGCAAAACCCGAAATTGAGCCGAACTATAAATGGACCTCGATTCTCGGGTCGATTCTGAGTTGTGATCGGTTTGGGCTTGAGCCCAAATTTACCATTTTCAAAAGCCCAAATCATTTTTACTTTCAGCCCAAAAAAGCCCAAATTAGATTTACTTTCAGTAAAAAAGAGCCCAAATCAGATTTACTTTCAGCCAAAATCCATTTTTTGTTGTCAAATGGCCAAAACCTAATAAGTTCTTATGAACAAGCCCAAATCACTTTTTACTTTTCTTTCAAAACCTGAAATTATGCAAATTCAGCCTATAAAAATCCATCATTCCAATCTAAGTTTCTAAACAACTATTAATCACAAATTCACACAATGCAAACCATCACAAAAAAATACACAAATAATAAAGCAAGAAATCCAAATTATAATGATTACAACCCATGACAAAAAAAAAAACAAATATCCTTCCAAAACATCTGCATCCATCCATCCAAAAGCCTTGACAAAGCAACCTGCATTCATCTGTCCAAAAATATACTTGTATCAGTCAACAATCAATCACCAAACATATAATTTCAGTACAAATAGAAATGAATAGTTTGCTTATCTTCAAAACCCTTCAAAGTTTAACAAACGAACATGTCAAACATCATGAACTACTCCTGAATAAGAAATAGATAAACAACAAAATTATATAACCTTATATTAGAGCTTTATAAAAGTAAACATATGCACCAGAAGAAAATTATCATCTATCTTCATATTGTTGAATGTATATGTAATATACAATCCAAAACCTGCGGCTCTCACATATGCAAAACCAAAAACTTAAGATCCACACTTACAATCGAAAACCCAATACAAAATTGATGAAAAAGGGCAAAACTTACAGAATAAAATTGACAAAAACCCAAAACTAAAAGTGACCCCCAGCTTCCTTTGTTTCAAGCTGAAACATCAAGAAAACTAACTAATTAGACACCCCACAATTGATCATAACCCATAACTAAAAGTCTACTAAACTGCAAAATAAGAAAGAAACACAACACTACATAAATAATAGACCTATCGTGGAAGTTAAGTTTTTGTTTTGTTCTTCCAGTTCTACATTCTTCCTTTCCAAGTCTTTTATCTGAGGAACCAAAATGCCAACGTCGCTCTGCACAAGCCACTAAAATTACATGAGAATTTAAACTTGACTTTCTCAGCAACCAAACGAAAGCTGCAAAAAAAAAAAATTCAGAATCTTTTTCTTTTCTAAAAAAAATACAGAAACTAGCTCCTCCTACCTCAGATAGCCGACTTGCATTCTCAGATTTTCTCATTCCTACATGGTCTGTGCAAAGAACGATGTTAGCAGTAACTCACAATCATTTTAATAGAGCTTAATAGATATTCATTTTAATCCCTCCTCTTTAGAGTTTGAATCATACAAACAAAAAAAGTTTGTAAAAGTAAACATAGATTTGAAGACCATGAACATCACTACGGTTTAGCTTAGTTATCCTTTGTTCTTATTTCATAAATTTGACTTTGGTGAACTATAAACCAAGGGATACAGTTAGAATACAAACTGGCTCTCAAAACTTACCTAAAATGATCTAATCACCTACAGCAGCTCTCAAAAACCCATAAAAATTCCAATATACAATCCAAAACCTACAGCTCTCACATATGCAAAACCAAAACTTAAGAACCCCATACAATTGAAAACCCAATACAATATTAAAATTGACAACAAAAAAACGCAAAACTAACAGAACAAAATTGACGAAAACCCAAAACTTACATAACAAAATTGACAATTTTTTTTAATTACCGTTTTCTATGAAAAGTCTTCGGTGCTGTCGAGCCAGAGAGAGAAGAGTCAGGCCGAGACAGAGAGAGAAGGTGAGGTGGTCGAGCTCGAGTCAGATAGAGAAAGGGTGAGGTTGAGCGAGACAGAGAGAGAGTGAGGTCGGGCTAGAGAGAGAGAGAGAGAGAGAGAGAGAGAGAGAGAGAGAGGGTGAGAGCTTGAGAGAGAGAGCGAGCGATGGCGCGCCGTAGCCGTACTCGTCGCCGTCGACTTTGTGAAGACGAGGAATCTTGTCTTTCAGAGCTAGGGAGACGATAGAGGTTGAGAGAGGTCGAGAGATGGAGAGCGGCAAAAAAAATTAATTGAGATGGAGGCTGGCTGCGAGTTAGGTCAAGAGATGATGCTTATATTAGGTTAGAGTAATCCAGTGCAAGCAAGCGCGCGGTACAAGTTCCTTTTGGCCAATAATATCATGCCATGTGTCAAATTTATATATAATTAAATAATGGGCGGTTCGGTTCAGGTCCACCGGTTCAAAAAAAATTGGAACCGGGGGCTGAACTGTTGACTTCGGTTCAGGTCAGGTTCAACATTGACTTTTTCGGTTTGGTCAAAAAAACCTTATTTTTCGGTTCAGTTTGGTTTGGTTCGGTCGGTTCATTCGGTTCATCGGTTTTTATGCCCACCCCTAGCAAATTCTAATCAACTTGTTCAAATGTGCTAATGTGGAAAATTGGAAGTGCATGTGATGTATGTTTTTTTTTTTTGGAAAACTTCTTATATCTTTATTATTGAGAATTAACTCACTGATTATTAAAGTAGCATACCCCACGAATAAGATTCATCCTATCTTTGACCCATTGTACATTTATCACCCCACCAAAATATATGCTTTAATTCACCAGATAGATACATAAATCTTTTCTTGGTTTTAGTGGTCTGTAACATGCATGATATTGAAGACTCTACAGTATGCAAGATATATATCAAATGTAGCACTTGAGAATTATATATCACATTTGTGAATAGATTGCATTGCATCGCCTTCAACTTTTTTTATGATAGTAAGGAGTTTTATTCCTAATAATAACAAATGTAATGACTCTTTATAAATTAACATGCAGCTGGAGTTTGATAAACGTGAGGTAGAAGTTCGTGAGCGAGGTGAAGATGTTAATACTGAGGTGCGCAATCAAATATTTGCTGATGCAATGAGGCCAATAATGTGAAACACTGTTCGTGGTTATCCCTTGGAAAGATGTACCTAACATTATAACTGAGCATAGAGGAATTTCGAGCGAAGTTCAAGAACTAAGAGAAGCATATGAAGAGCAAAGGCAAGCAGCTGTAGAAGTGCAACAAAAGATGGAGAACATAATACAATAAGCGAATAAGAAGGCGGATCGTTTGAAATGTCGGCAAGAAGAAGGTATTAAAAAAACTATGAGAAGAGTAGGCAAAAAATTTGAGCCTCATGAAGATTCAAATGGCTGAACAATTTAAATCAATGTTGGCAAATGTGGGAATATCTGTAGATGTTAATGCGATGGCAAGTGCACAATTTACTTCAATGACCCAACAGTAGTGTGGAAGTTCTCAAGCTCAAATGGCAACACAAGAGTATGAAGCACATCTTGGAATGCAATGTGCAACAAATGCTCCATAATCATATGCAACTCATGACGCTACGGATTGTCATAGTGCAAATTCTGGTTAGTTTCAGACTTGATGCATATTTTATGTTTGGCTTTGATAGTATTATGTGTTGGGGGTTGGATAAGTTAGATGACTATTGGGTGTTGGATAATATTTTGAAGCATAAGTTAGATGAATGTTTTATGCTGGGGCTTGGATAATATTTTGTGGAACTTGAAGCATGAGTTAGATGATTGTTATGCTAACTTGGTTGGAGACTATGCCTTATATTTTAGGTTGCTATTTTGACCACAAGTTAGGCCTTTGCTGGCCAAGATGTATATGATATTAGGCAAGTGTTGTGAATTGCATTTAGATTGTAGACCAAGTTTAGAAGATGAAGAGGTACATTCAAGTAGATGTTTTGGTAGTATGTAAAGGTTTCCTTTGTAGATGTATCCAACTCTAATGCTACAAACTAATGAATTTTAGGGGGGTGTATTTAATTTAGATTTTAAAATATTTTAAAGAAGTTTAAAAGTTCAGGTGTATTCAATCACGATTTTATAGAAGTCCATACAATTCTGAGTGTATTTATTTCAGACTTTTTAAACTCCATTCAAATTTAGATGTATTCAATCACAACTTTAAAAGACTTCATAAAAATTTGGGTGTACTCAAAAACTCATTGATTTTAAAGAAAATACAAAAAGTGGTGGATTATTAACCACCAATAGCATCATCACCATCACTGCCACTATCACCTCCACCACATCCACCACCGCCCTTACCCCGACGGCCACTACCACTATCACCCCCACCATCACCACTACCACAACAATCGTCAACATCATCACCAACACCACCACCTCACTCCCACCACCGTCACCACTACCACCCCCACCTCCTCCACCACAACCTCCCCTAGCATCACCCAAAAACCATCATTGCCACCGCCATCATCACCGTCATCACCCCTAAACCCTTTGTTTTTTGAGTGCTATAAACTAAATTAAAATCAATAATAAAACTCTAACAAACTCAGTTAAAATCTATACACGAATTCATTCAAACTCAATTAAAATTCATCAACTTTATAACTCTTTTTAAATAATTTAAAATCTAGATTGAATACACCGTCCTTAAGGTTATACTTATGTACTTGCAACCTATAATGTTAATATGTGTTGGGATGTTTATAATTTTCATTTCACTGCAATATTGGACATCGTTAAAGTGATAATAGTTTATTGCCTTTTATGTACAAACACAAGTTCATATGGTTTGATGGTATCCAGTGGCTTTATATGGTGGCATTGATAAAGTGCTTAAGGGCTAATATGTGCGATACTTGGGTAAAACGCTAAGTGTATAAGATTCGTAAATGTTCAAATAGACATATATTTTTCCTCTTGATTAAATTATTCAAATAAACAAAAATTATTGATTTTTATTTTTATTTTTGCCAAAAGTATTGATTTTTATTGACATAAGCTTATTAAAAAAAAACGAAATTGGGAAAAGTTAATTGGTTGGAAACATGTTCATTGTTCGTATGTTTTCTCTTTTTATTTTAAAAAAACTTATTGTATTGAGCACGGTTTCAATTGTGCTTAGTTCTTTTTAGTTTTAAAAAAACTTATTGTATTGAGCACAGTTTTAAATTATGCTTAGTTTTTAAAAATTATAAAAATATATAAATACATACCCATTGAGCACGGTTTTGAAATTGTGTGCTTAGTTATACAATATATATATATATATATATATATCAATCCTATTTTATTAAGGGATCTCTCAAATAATTTTATTTGAGGGACACCCTTTAGACAAAATAGAAACAGTTCGACATCCAATTGTATCCTACAAAATTAATGAATACGGTGCTTCAAGAAAGTGCTAAAATTTCAATAACACAATTGAGTGGTCATATGATATCGGATTCAAGTGATTTTTTTGTAGAGATGATCTTTGAATGATTATCTAAAACGGAGACAGTTTCGATTAGTGAAATACAATGCGGAGTGAGCCCAACAAAGATGTCCCTCAAATAAGCCAATTTGAGGGATCCCTCAGTGGAAGCTCCTCATTTGGGCACGATTTTGAACCTGTGCTTAGATTGCACTTGTCAAATCAATCTTACACTTCCGTCAGTTGTCAATATAAAAGTAAAAATGCTTGGATTCGTGCTCTAAATATTTACCACGAATCAACATATTTGTGCTCTATAATCAATAGAAACCCCTATACAGGAGACCGAACACTATAAAGTGGCTGCACTGTGGCTATCTTCAAAGAGCATGATTATCCGTGCTGTTTGAAACAAACACAAATAAAATTCGCGCTTTTAGCCTAGTTTTTTAGTTGTGGTTATTTGTTTGGTCGAGATTTGGAATATTGGTTCAATTTCTAGGCTTAATTTTTAGTCACTAAATTTGTCTTATGGAAAATTGATTTGGGTATTGTTAATTTTTCATGCTTATTTTGTTTCTAAGTCTTGGATGTGTTTGATTTTGGGTTGGAATTCTAGATTTTAAATGTTGGTGTAAGGCATTGGTTTGTAGTTTGAGTAGCCGATTCGACATAAGTAGCAAGAAGTGAAGGAAGTATGATAATTGAAGGTGCCTTTCATGGGTCTTATCGGTGTGGGTGGTGGTTGTGGTGTGGAGGGTGGCTGGGGTTGCTCAAGGGGGTAGCTCATGGGTGGGTCAGAAAGAGGGGGAGAGAAGGAGAGAGTTTTTTTTTATAATGGTATTTTATTACTATTTCACTTAATTTTTTAGTTTTAATAATATTTTTATCTATGTAGAGGTGGTCTCCACATGCCACGTCACCCCTCAATTGTGAATAATGATCCATGTGTACGAAATTACAAAAGCACTCCTACCACATCATCATATTTAATAGACTTTTAGACGAAGTTGACGGAAAGAGGCAAAATGAGTCACCAAACCACGGTCCAATAGGGCAAGTGGGCCACTTTAAGTTTGGGGGGGGGGGGGGCACAAAGATTTGACAGGAATTTTAAGGGGAATGGGGGTAAAAATTCTTTTTTAAAAAAATAGCATATTTTAAATAAATGTAAATCAGATCCAACCCCAAAACTCACTCCAAACTCTATAAATACTCACCCATTTCTCAAATAATCCACCAACAATATTTGTGGAATTTCAATTTTTTTAGGTCAAATTGTTCAAAATAAATAAATTATGAAGTTCTTTAGAAAGATTAAATGAAGAAAAGTTATTCATTTAAAAAAATACAAATTTATAAATAAACCCAATCCTAGACATGTATTTATAAAAAAACCCAAGCACTATTTAAATATAGAAACACACCCAAAATCAACCTCAAAGTCAACTTTTTGGGTGTGTTTATAAATAAGTTTTGAGTGTGTGTAATGATGGGTTTTGGGTGTGTTTATATGTTTTAATAGTGCTTTGGTTTTTTTATAATTTCAACCCCCATTTTGGGTGTTTTAGTGAAACTCCCT
>NC_024127.1:21616020-21671929 GCF_000346735.1 Prunus mume
TGAGAGAAATAGTGGGATTTGGGGAGCGGGAAAGAGAGAGGAGAGGTAAGAGTAGAGAAAGACATTGAGAAAATGGTGGAGTTATTTTCATTTTAAAAACGGTATCACTTTGCACGACGAAACATGTTGTTGGTCGCGCAAAGTTTTGCTCGACAAAAAAATTGGAGTATTGGTTGCGCAAAGTTTTGCGCGATGAAAAAAAATTGGTCTCGCAAAAATTAGTATATTGGTCGCGCAAAGTCAAAAAAAAAAAAAAAAAACTCGCGTCCCATTTTTGGTACCCGCCCAAATTTTGAAATTTTTGTGCAACGAAAAATACATATTGGTCGCGCAAAGTCTAAAAAAATTATATAAAAAAATTCCCGCGTCCCATTTTTGGTACCCGCCAAATTTTTGCACGACGAAAAATATATATTGGCCGCGCAAAGTTTTGAGCAACACAAAATATTGGTCGCGCAAAGTCTAAATTTTTTTTTTTTAAAATCCCGTATCCCATTTTTGGTACCCGCCCAAATTTTTAGAGTTTTGCGCAACGAATTGTGGGTCGCGCAAACTTTTGAGAGACGAAAAATTGATTTGTAGCACGATATTTATAAAAATAATTGTTATGAATAATAAAAAATAATTTTTTTTTTTTTACGATTTAAAATATAAATAAGGTTAAAGCTACTTAATAAATGTATATACCAATTTCTTAAGTGTTATACGTACAAAATAAATAAATTTAGAGCCACTTAATAAGTAAATAAATAAATATATATATATATATACACACACCATTCAATGATCCAACCGTCAGACTTGTTTGTATATACTTCAAGATCATATACCCCAAAAATAGCAAAAAACAAACATTCGGAGACTCAGTAACCGGACAAAAAATTTCAACGGTTCTAAATGAAAAATCACAATTTAACAGTTATTTTAACTCCGATTTTGATGATTTTTTTACAGCTACACTCCTTGACCTTATACGAATACAATGAACTAATTCGATCGTCAATTGAAAATATTTACACTAGTGGATACCACAAAATTTTATATTATATTTAACAAAAGTATAAATAAACTCTTAATTGTTAGTGAATATATTGTTTTGATGGCATACGCATTCTATGAAACTAGTTTGAACGATCCAACCGTCAAACTTGTCAACCGTCAAACTTGTTTGTTTATACTTTCAGATCATATACGCCAAAAATCGAAAAAAATAAACATTCAAAGATCAAATGACGGGACAAAACTTTTCGACGGTTATAAATGAAAAATCATGATTTAACGGTTATTTTAACTCCGATTTTGATGATTTTTTACCGCTACACTCCTTTACCCTATATGAATACAATGACTAAATTTGATCTTCAATTTAGAATATTTACACTAGTGGATACCACAAAATCTGATGTTATATTTAACAAAAGTATAAATAAACTCTTAATTGTTAGTGAATATATTGTTTTGATGGCATACACATTCTGCGAAACTAGTTTGAACGATCCAACCGTCAAACTTGTTTGTTTATACTTTCAGATCATATACGCCAAAAATCGGAAAAAATAAACATTCAGAGATCAAGTAACGGGACAAAACTTTTCGACGGTTATAAATGAAAAATCATGATTTAACGGTTATTTTAACTCCAATTTTGATGATTTTTTACCGCTACACTCCTTTACCTTATATGAATACAATGACTGAATTTGATCTTCAATTTAGAATATTTACACTAGTGGATACCACAAAATCTTATGTTATATTTAACAAAAGTATAAATAAACTCTTAATTGTTAGTGAATATATTGTTTTGATAGCATACACATTCTACAAAACTAGTTTGAACGATCCAACCATCAAACTTGTTTGTTTATACTTCGAGATCATATCTGCCAAAAATAGGAAAAAATAAACATTCAGAGATTAAGTAATGGGACATAACTTTTCGACGGTTATAAATAAAAAATTAAAGATTTTAAAAAATAATTTTTTTTAATTTATTTATTTTATAAGGACTTTGCACGACGAAGTTTTGTTGTTTCGTCGCTCTAAGTAGCTTTGCGCGACGAATTGATTTTCGTCGCGCAAAGTAGCTTTGAGCGACTAATTTTTTTTGTCGCGCAAAGGCACTTTGCACGACGAATTTTTTTTCGTCGCACAAAATTTGGTCGCGCAAGGGCTATTTTGTAGCAGTGCTCATGGATGTATTATGGGCATGTAGAAGAGACTGGCGGCGTTGATGCAAATCGGATAAGTTTTTTATTAGAGGGTTTGAATCGGTGGTGATCAATCGGAGAATTTGAGGCTTGCAAGCCTTTATTTTGTTTATCATTAAAGTGAACTTGTAATTTCTTTATTTATTTAAAACAATTACACTTTTTTTATTAACTTTTAAAACTTTAATGAATTTTTTTTAACAATAATTTAACGGAATGGACAACTTTAAGTACAGAGTAAAACACAATGACTAAATTAGCCAAATTAAAAATACGGGGACTAAATTGGCCAAATGGTTAAAATACAAGGACTATTTTGACATTTAAGCCAAATTAAAATTAAAATTTTTATAAAAATTAAAACAACATAATTGACTTGATAACCAATCACATTCTTTGTGTCCCATAAAGTATTTAATATTGGCAATTATTGCAAATCCTCGCCAGGGTGGCACCGCCCTCTCCCTATGTAAAATTACTTGTACATGTAATTAGGTCAAACAAAGCTCAAGGCTTTGTGTCCCATAAGTTTCTTCTTTCTTTTGTTTTTTAATTTTTGGACAATGTTACCTTCCATGGTTTGAACTGAAATTTCTTTCAACTCTGGTTTTTTGTTGGTTCGCAATATTTTTTTTGGGTTAGTTTTGATTTAGTACTCTGAACTCTTACCTTTAAAGTACATATGTTCCTACATTCTCAATTTTAACGATTACATACCCTAAACTTTTCAATTTTTTGCAATCTAGTTCCGATGTTAACTTTGACATCAAAATTTTCGTTAATTGCTTGCATAGCAGGTATGGGTCTCACCTATTCGCTTATTTCGATGTCAGTTGAAGAGTATTTTCAAGTAATTGGTGTCTTCCCGCCCATGAAGAACACATTACATACATTAATACCAAACCATTTTTTAACAAAATACCCTTCAATTCACATTGAAGTAAGTGAATAGATGGGACCCAGACTTATCACGCAAGCAATTAACCAAAATTTTGATGATGAAGTTAACACCAGAACCATATTGCACAAAATTGAAAAGTTTAGGGTATATAATCGTTAAAATTGAGAGTTTAAGAGCAAACGTACCTTAAAGATAAATGTTCAGAGTACTAAATTGAAATTAACCCCTCTCTTTTTTTAATCAATGTGTGGATGTCTTACTTCAAGACGCTATTGGTTTACATTTTCCCCAATTATTATATGGGTTATAATATTGGTAATCATTGCAATAATGTTTGATAAAATAATATTTCTTACTTTCAAGTTCGCTTTCAAGATAATTTTAGATCCCAAATTGTCATCTACAACAATTGGGCCTTGAATTTTTATGGTACTTTTCTCTCAAATGAAAATTCCAATGTTTTCAGGATCAAAATCTCAGGGTTTCTTTCCTCCCAATGTAACTAAAAACAATATATTTTCAATATTTTGTTTTGCATTTCTTCATTTGTACATTAATTAACATCTGGACGCTAAACGAACGCGTAAAGGGATTTTCATATTGATCCGTACCATCTCGTAGTCCTACATTAATCAGCATGATTACCAAAATTGTACATCCATATAAACTTCTTTGTCTTTTACCAAAATTGTTTATCCATAAATCTTCGTCTGATTATCTTAATCCTATGATTAAGTCATTGACGGCATACCATAAACTGATTTCCACTAAAAGACAAAAAATCTAATCCATAATTTACTAAAACAAAGCGCACGAAGGTTCATATGCAGATAAATATGTACTAATGTCAGAAGGAATACGAGAGAACATGCGACTTTGTGACCCCAACACCAAACCCCCTACCGTGGAAGGCGGTCAAATTTCTAAATATTATTGCTCATTTATAAACAATACGAGTAACTGACACGTCTACACGAATATACTTTTGCAGATGGATATGGAAAAATAAATTAATAAGCTAACAGGTCACAAGTGTTCAGAGTCCAATGCGTGTTTGATTTCGCCTATAAAAACATGAGGCAGTGTTGAATTTTAAGACAAGTACCAGAAGAAGAAATGGCAGAGAAAGTGGTGAGCATGAGAGAAGGGGAGGCAGAATTAACGAACCAGCATCTGAAGGAGAGGAAGGCGTCATGGGCTAAGTTGCGCCGCGTGGACTCTCTCAGTTTAGAGGCTGGAAGAGTTTCCACGACCCAGAGCCATGGCTCACAGGTCTATTCTACCATCAATTTCACAGTGTCCATTAGAGTAGTTTAAAATATCGCACTGTCAAATGAAAAAAATCACTTCTATGACCTATTATTTCGTTAACACGATATATAATCTCGCTTAATTTCTACTATTTATTAAAGACGCGGTATTTGATCAGGTAAGATGGTACAAATAGCAGCAACTAATAATACTTTTGTTTCAGGTAAGTTGGCAAAGAACGTTGAGTTTGGCGTTTCAGAGCATAGGGATTGTGTATGGGGACATAGGGACGTCTCCACTCTATGTGTTTTCGAGCACCTTCACAGATGGTATTGACAACGTCGATGACATTCTAGGGGTATTGTCTCTCATCATCTATACCATAGCTCTCGTGCCCATGCTCAAGTATGTCTTCATCGTCCTCTGGGCCAACGACAACGGCGATGGTAAGATAGATAATCATATGTTCGATCCCAAATCACATAACAATGTTTCAGTTTTTCAAGTTCAACTAAACAAATAATATACTAACATGTGTCGAGGCCGACTCGTCATAGTACTACTTGTTATAAATAAACCAATAACTTTATGAATTAATTTGTCATTAATTACCCTGAAAAACTAATTAAGTGCACATTAATTTGTAGGGGGAACGTTTGCACTGTATTCATTGATGTGTCGGTACGCGAAGGTGAGCTTAATTCCGAATAACCAGCCAGAGGATAGGGAGCTATCCAACTATAAACTGGAAACACCATCCGACGAGTTAAAACGAGCCCAAACCATCAAGAAGAAGTTGGAGAATAGTAAGATGGCCCAATACGTTCTTTTCCTTGTGACCATTATGGGAACTTCCATGGTCATTGGAGATGGGGTTCTTACTCCATGCATTTCAGGTAATTAGTACACTTCAATTGGCAAAAAAACATAAAATAAAATAAGGCACACAATTCTGGCTTTCATGTTTGGTTTTGGATGTTCTCATTATTTCCGCTGTATAATCTTATGGTGTTCTAATAAAGTATCTTTTCCAACAACAACAAAAATAGGTAATTTACCTATGAGGAATTTTCAAACACATCTCAATATGTGATTTCATAATCTAGACTTCTATTTTTTATTTCTCGTAAAAAGATCATCCTCGCAAATAATTATAAAAATCAGAAGTCGATTGGTCATTTGTCTATCATCATAATCCTTCTACTCAAATTGTAAATGAAGTATCATCTATTTCGATTATAGATGATCTTGATAGGGGCCTAAAAATTTGACAATGATCCAGATCATAAGACTACATTGTGGGTCTGACCCAAAAAAAAAAAAAAACAACATTGTGAGTGAGTGGACTTTTTTTCTTGGTTGGAACATTGTGGGTGGACTTAAAATGTGGTTTGTGTCACACAGTGTGTGTATTTGAAAACTTGTACTAATATATATTTTCATGCAAGAGTTGAATATTAACACAAATTCTATGTACATATTGCGTGCAGTCCTTTCTGCAGTGAGCGGGATTAAGTCTTTAGGCACAGGTAACATATATACATGTTTTTTTTGTATTTTTTGCTTTGCTTTGTTTTGTATTGCCCCAAATATCGTGACCAAAACAAAAGGGGAAGAAAACAGAGGAGAATTGGATGTGCAAATCAGAAGACATTCATTTTAGCGGTTTTCTAACATTGGCTGAGCCTGAGAATTGGTACAGATGCTGTTGTGGGGATTTCCATAGTAATCTTGATCGTTCTCTTTTCTGCTCAACGATTTGGGACTGATAAAGTGGGCTACACCTTTGCACCTATTATTCTGCTGTGGTTCTTGCTCATCAGCGGCATTGGTCTCTACAACTTGTTCGAACATGACGTTGGTGTATTGCGTGCTTTCAACCCAAAATACATCATAGATTTCTTCAAAAGGAATGGAAAAAAAGGATGGGTTTCCCTTGGGGGAGTTTTCCTCTGCATTACTGGTATGTGACGGCGCGCGGTTATATATAGTTTTAACATATCTGATGTCCTTCACTCCTTGTGAATGTGGATTTAACTAGTGGCTTAAATTAACCAGGGACTGAGGCCATGTTTGCTGATTTGGGTCACTTCAATGTCAAAGCAATCCAAGTAAGAGCAGAGCAAATACCCTGTGCATATTTTTTGTGTTTTTGGTTGTCTCCTCAAAAAAAAAAAAAGGTTCTTACAAGTTGCACCATAATGTGTTGCAGATCAGTTTCTCTTGCATCACATTTCCTGCATTAATAACTGCATATAGTGGGCAAGCAGCATTCCTCAGAAAGTTCCCTGGGAAGGTGGAGGACACATTCTATGACTCAATACCAGGTGAGTTTTCACTTCTCAATGTAATTGCACTTTACCACTGTGCTTGAACAATTTAACTAAGTTAATAACTATCTTCATTGGTATGCAATGTGCAGACCCTTTGTATTGGCCAACTTTCGTCATCGCCGTAGCTGCTGCTATTATTGCCAGTCAGGCTATGATATCTGGGGCATTTGCAATCATCTCCCAGTCCCTAAGTTTGGGTTGTTTCCCGAGAGTTAAGGTTGTTCATACCTCTGCCAAGTATGAGGGTCAGGTGTACATACCTGAGATCAACTACCTGCTTATGGTTGCTTGTGTTATAGTCACTGCAGCATTCAAGACCACCGGAAAGATTGGCAATGCATATGGTAATTAAGCACAAACAATGCATTTTGAATTCGTACAGCACAAATTTGTTGATTTCCAAAATGACATGTACCTGTTTGTGATGCAGGAATTGCTGTGGTCAGTGTTATGGTCATCACAACATGTTTGCTTACTCTGATTATGTTGGTGATATGGAAGACGAGCATATGGTTGATTGGTCTGTTCTTTGTGGTGTTCATCTCCATCGAGGTGGTTTATTCGTCCGCCGTGCTGTACAAATTCGCGCAAGGTGGTTTCCTTCCTCTGGTCTTTGCTTCTGTCCTTATGGCAATCATGGGGATTTGGCATTATGTGCACAAACAAAAATACATGTTTGAGCTCAACAACAAGATTTCCACAGAATACATGAAACAATTGGCCTGTAACCCCAACATAAATAGGGTGCCAGGCATTGGACTTCTATATTCTGAGCTTGTGCAGGGAATTCCCCCTATATTTTCTCACCTTGTCAACAATGTACCCTCCATCCACTCTGTTATAGTGATTGTCTCCATCAAGCCTATCCCATTCAGCAAAGTTGCACTGGAGGAGAGGTTTCTGTTTCGACAGTTGGAGCCAAGAGAGTACAGAATGTTCCGCTGTGTAGCAAGGTATGGTTACAATGACAGAGTTGAGGAACCTGAAGAGTTCGAGCGCCAACTGGTTGAGAACTTGAAAGAATTCATCCGCCACGAAGTTCACGAACACTTCGTAATTGATGGAGGAGCAACAGAGAAAACAGAGGAGGCAGGGAAAGATGGGGAGTCATTCAATGGTGAAGAATCAGCACAACAAGTTAACACGCCTCGGGTCTCAACGGGGTCCATTCAGTCGTTCAATGCTGCAAGGTCGGTGAACTCATCCAGCAGAATTGTCTCTGCACCCATCAAAGGAGCTGAGGAGGAAATTCAGTTTGTGCAAGGAGCTATGAAGGAAGGCATAGTTTATCTGCTGGGAGAGACAGAAGTGTTGGCCGCACAGAACTCATCATTGTTCAAGAAGTTTGTTGTCAACTATGCCTACGATTTCTTGAGGAAAAACTTCAGGCAAGGGGAACAAGTCATGGCAATCCCAAGGACTAGGCTTCTCAAAGTTGGAATGACGTATGAGATATGAGATGACAGTGTTTGTGAGAAGGAGTGGTTTGTGTAATGTGCTTCTCAATGTGCTAATTTCTGTGCGGCTCCAACACCAATTGACAAGCAATATATATATGTGTGTTCATATCATACAAGGCAGAGGCATGCATTGTAACTTAGCTAGGAAGTGGTTGTGAGCAATTTGATTTTATATACGTATATACTTTCGTGTGAATTTTTCCACTTGATGAAGATGAGCCTTTGCCTTCAGTATGAAATTGAATAAAGAAGTCCAGCACTGCAAACCAATTACAGTATAGAGACCCTGTTGAATGCCACAGTATCCAAGTAGAATCATGCTAAGTAAATTTCTGTTTTGGAGTTGAGCATGATGCTTGTGTGACTAGTTAGATGAACATTCATAAGGAGAGAGAGACATGGTTAAAAATATAAACTGGATAAATTAGATATACAGTATACTCACCAGCAATGCACAGAAGTAATGAAAGACGTACAAAAGATATTGGATTGAAAGCACAGCGTACAGGAACTTCATGTGTGATTACGTGGTAAGACTAATGCCACTGAAGAACAAGAATCACAAGATGATAATTGTGGGAACACATATTTTACCGGCCAATAAGAAGACAACACGTGGAAAATGGATATTCTTTAGGTCAACTAATTACCTAATTTAATTAGGGAAATTATCTTTAATTTAATATGGGAATATCCCCCTAAATCAAGAAACCAAATTTCCAGTAAATCCCTCTTATTAATTCCTATCATCTTTTTGGGAAGGAATAATCCTAACCAAATAAGGATTATACTCTCAAACCCTAGTATATAAGGAGCACTATAAATACATGGCTACACAAGACACTCAAGGTAATTCTTCTCTAATTTTGAAACCCTACACAAATTCTAAACGTAATTCTGAAACCCTACACAAACTCCTCTCTCTCTCTCTCTCTCTCTCTCTCTCTCTCTTGCCGCCATTCTCTCTCTCTCCTCTCTCCCACACGGCTCCAACCACCCTGCTCTCCCCATGAGAGCAAACTCCATCCACTTTAGTTATTGTCGTATCTTTCTCAAAATCCAATCGAACTAACTTAGGCATCGGAGGTCTTTAGCCAATACCCCCCCAGGTGTGGTCTGTTGGCCTAGATTTGTTTTACATGAACCAAGGGAGAAGAAAGAGAAGGACGTTCAAGGGTCAAAGAATCTACGTGTGAATATTCCCCGTGCGAAAATTTGCTCAAACATATTTGGTGCTTTTATTGAGAGCACGAGTTATACTCAACGCGTGTTCTTGACTCAAAGGAATCTATTTCCTCATATTCATCCCTCAAACGAAGCCTTCCAAACAACCATGGTTGGAAGCAAGCGCACAAGACGGGTCCAAGCCACCACAACAGGGTTGTGTCAAACCAACCGCCGCAATCCACCGTCGAAGTTACAGCTCCACACGCCACAACCGTGGCTTCCATCATGGTTCCAACCAGCGCTACTCCTCCTCTCGACCCCGTGGTCGAGAGTTCTATGTCGCCATCTTCCATCAGGCCTCCTCGCGGCCCCGCGGCCCCACGGCCAGCACCACCTTGCTGCCGCAAGGGTTAGTGATTGGCTCCAGCAACCACCTCTCTCACGACTTCGCAGCAGGATCCGATACACACCTCCATGGCACCGCCGCGATGCACGGCCCAGTCACCAGTCATGGCAAACTTGGTATCGCCACCAACTTTCGCTTTATCGTGGAACAATTACATCTATTCCCTCATTTGCCTCCACACTTGACGTATGCACCCGCATATACCTACAATGAAACCCTAGTTCACATGCAATTGGGCTCCACACAATTCTCTCCCCTTAATCTAAGCAATTAGGCATACCTCAGTCTTAGAGTTGACCAGTTGACCCAAAGAGTAAACGACCAAAACAACTTGGTTGGATAGCTCCTCAAGTATATCAACTTAGTTCGAGACTTTGGCCCTGAATCTCAAGGTGAAGAGAGAAGGACGAACGAACGCATCGGCAAGAGGTTCGAGAGGACACAAGCAGGTCGAGCAAGAACCAGCAGGCGATGAGAAGGACAAGAGCGTGTTGCCTAGTAGGCAAGCATGTCATAAGCATCTGCGAGCTCCAACTAAGGTAGACCTAGTAGGCAAGCATGTCACTTCCATCATATACCAAAAAATATACTACCCAATCCCTAGGGGCGGTGTCGGGCACATCAACAATGATTAGGCGATAGAGAAAAGATGCTCAATTCAAGGGCTAAAAAAGAGTAAGCAAGTACAGTTCATACCAGTGAGCCGAACAGAACAGGCAATGGAGGAAGCATATCTTGTTCCTGACATTTGAGCAAACTAGAAGGGAAAAGGAATGGTCATTCCCTAATAGCAATTGAAGAACCAGGACCAAGACGATGGAATCTGTCCGGAGATCTTCCCTGAAGCATGATGAAAGCTGAAGGAGGACGTTAAGCTAGTACCCCTTAATTCTAACAAACTAGTGAGAAAAGAGCGGATTGGCTTGCATCTAAGCCCAGAAGAGAATGTGGAGCAACAAAGGCGTGTTTGCATGGTCACCATCTAACATGTTAGGAATCGACCCTATCATCTGCCACAGGCTCCATGTCAACCCAACCAGCAGACCAATAGGACAAAATAGATGCAACTTCACTCCCGAGCGAGTTGCCATCATTGAAGTCAATATTGACAAGCTCCTAGCTGTCAACTTCATTAAGAAAGTCTTCTACTCATAGTGGCTGGTCAACGTTGTCATGGTGGCAAAGAAATATCAAAGCAAGTGGAAAGTTTGCATCGATTACACTGACCTCAACAAGGCATGCCCAAAGGATAACTTTCCATTACCCAAAATTGAACAGCTTGTAGATTCAACTTCCGGTAACCAATGGCTTAGCTTCATAATCGAAAGAGGCACATACTACTACAAAGTCATGCCCTTTGAGCTAAAGAGCGCCAAACAACATACCAGAGGCTCGTGAACAAGATTTTCAAAGAGCATATCCGTAAGACTATGAAGGTTCACATAGATGACATGTTGGTCAAAGCTCCATAACGGGAATCCTATGCAAAGCTAGGCTTGTCAACCTTTGGACGAGATGTTTGAGTATCCGAAGGACCCTTTGCCCGAGCAAATGATTCTCTGACCTGACCTTCTTAGTCGTAGCCATCCTCGCCTCCAAAGGGGTCAACGATGTTGTATCAGTCCCAAGCTTGACTGCTCGTGGCTCGGCAGATGGATTCGATGGCTAAATGAATGAACAATCCTCTCAGTTCGACCCTTATCCCTTGACTGGTACAGACAACTCAAAATTTGATAGGGAATGTTAGCAACCAACCACAATCGACAGCCGCTAACAGGTGCACGGCCAAAATCTCTAGCACAGACCCAAGCCGCAGACAGCCCAGACTAGGGCCAACATTTCTCGCCACTTCTCCGAGATGCAGTTCAAGCTGCAACACAGTAGAAGAAAAAAAAAATTGCCACAACAGCAGCTGCTGCCAGTGACTGCCACCACTGCCGTGGTAGCTCCAACTGCTGCATCATGATGACAATTAACTAGTCAAGCCAGCCGGTCTTTGCAGCGAAGAAAAATCAAAGAAAAAAAAATAAGTTTGACATACTTTAGTATGCACAGCAACGCCTCTTCTCAACAAGCAGTACAATCCTCTAAGATCTCTCTCACAAGCTAGAAAGTAGAGGAAATAAGTTTGCAATGTGAAGAGGAACGAAGAGAAGCTTTGTATTTATAAAGGTTGGGCATCCTAGGTCAATTAAGAGCCCAACTCCAAGAAGAAGTTAAAAGCCTACTACAATTAGGAGCCCAACTTGCAAAAGGTGCCCAACTCCAAGAAGGGAGCCCAGATGTAGTTGGAAAGCCTGATGGATATTTCTCATCTCCTCCATTCCTCATAAGCGCCATGTAGAAGCTGGGGGGAATTTGTGGGAACACATATTTCAACGGCCAATAAGAAAACGACACTTGGAAAAATGATATTCCTTAGGTCAACTAATTACCCTACTTAAATCCTACTAGTAATTATCTTTGATTTAAGATGTGAATATCTCCCTAAATCAGGGAACCAATGTCCAGCAAATCTCTCTTATTAATTCCTATCATCTTTTTAGGAAGGAATAATCTTAACCAAATAAGGATTATTCTCCCAAACCCTAGTATACTATAAATACATGGCTACACAAGACACTTAAAGTAATTCTTCTCTAATTCTGAAACCCTCTCTCTCTCTCTCTCTCTCTCTCTCTCTCTCTCCCTTCCCCCCCCCTCCCCCCCCCCCCTCCCTCTGCCACCTGGCTCTCCCCGTGAGAGAAAACTCCATCCACTTTAGCTATTGTCGTATTTTTCTCAAGATCCAATCAAACTTAGGCATCGAAGGGTTTTTGGCCAAGACCCCTAGGTGTGGTCCATTGACGTAGATTTGTTTTACATGAACCAAGGGAGAAGAAAGAGAAAGATGTTTGAGGGTCGACGAATCTACCTGCGAATATTCTTCGTGCGGAAATTTGCTCAAACAATAATATGAACAAAGTTGAAGCCCCCGTTATCACGTGCCAAATCTTGGTGATTCTGTTTGATGTTCAAAAATTTGGAACTGATAAAGTGGGCTTCACCTTCGCTCCGATCATCTTGTTGTGGTTCGCCTTCATCAGTGGCATTGGTGTCTACAACTTAATCACACATGGAGTCACTGTGTTACGTGCTTTCAATCTAGATTTGCTTGCTCACCACCAGTTTCTTTGTAGGATCCCTTTATTTTTATTCTTGAACTTCATTCAAAGCTCATTGCTTTGGTAGTTGGGTTGAAGATCAAGAACAAGAAAGCATAAGGGTTCATGCAAAGAAAGCTCATTGCTTTGGTAGTTGGTAGTTGGGACATAAAATACTCTAACACTATTAATTGCATGGATCACTTGAAGTTGTAGGGTACCAGGGGCCTTCAAAAACGGGTTGCAAAAAGCCATCTCCAGCACCCACGTAACTCCGTCTCTAGCAGCAAACCTTTTGGCATTTTCAGCAGAACAAACAAGGGGAAAGGCCCTATCAGCATTCAAGTTCAGCTTACCTGACGCAGCGAGATTTAAGGGATAGGGAGATCGAACGATAACCATACAAGTAATAATGTCGGAATCTACCAACAAATTGGAACCCACCAGATAAATTGAGTAAACCTCAAATATATTGATTGAAAATAAGATGAATAAACTGACAAACAGGGACGGACCCAGGAATTTTATGTCGTAGGGTCATAGTGTAAAAGGCGGCAATGGAGGAGTTGGGGCTTAAAGGCTTGGTAGGGGAGAGGGTTAAAGGTTTGGGGGGGGTGGGGGGGGGGGGTGGGGTAGGTTTGAGGGTTTAGAAAATGGGGGCTTTGGAGTTGAAAACTCAGGTGAGATGGAGGGTCTGTGTATATACAATCTGTTCTCTTTTTTTTTTTAAGACCTGGACCAAAACGACGTTGTTTTGGCCAGGTCTTTTAAAAAAAAAAATTCAGTGCTGGTCCAAAACGACGTCGTTTTGGCCAGCGCAGTTTTTAAAAAAAAAATTCGCTACCAAAACGACACCGTTTTGGCAGCGGGTTCAAAAAAAAAAGTGCTGGTCCAAAACGACGCCGTTTTGGCTAGCCTTTTTTTGAAAAAAATTAGAAGCTGGGCCAAAACGACGCCGTTTTGGCCAGCTTCTTTTGAAAAAAAAAAAAAAAAAAAAAAATTTTCTTTACCTTTTTTTTCTGCGAGATATAAGGGATATAGAGATTGAACGATAACCCTACAAGTAACAACGTCGGAATCCACCAACAAACTAGAATCCACCAGAGAAATTGAGTAAACCTCAAATATATTGATTGAAAATAAGATGAATAAACTGACAAATACAACGCCATGAGTTGGCTTAAATAGAAAACAAAGAAACCCTAATATCGTAGGACACCCTAGGTTCTAAAATATTCCTAAACATATCCAACAAGAAAATAATAAAAATCCTAGCTAAAATCATATTAGGAAAATAATATCCTAATAGATAACTTATTGTTAAAAATATAAAATTAAACATTAAATTAAATACAAATCTCGACATAATCATAATTGCTTCAAACTTTCTTAATCGATCTGAAAATCCCAACGATACACCTTCCTTCTTTTCATAGCGCCATAATTGACATTTAATTGGAATTTTCCTCTCTTACACGATTTCCTTCCAACTTTAAGCCACTTTATTTTAGGGAGACTTTGTAAAAAGAAAAAGGAGAGAGAAATTTTTTAAAAGAAGTAAATGGACAAAATTGCCCTTATTTATTTTTGGATTTCCTAAGGAATCATTTACATTTGTATGTTTTTTATTTGAAAGTTGAGAGGTTTTTCTGTCTTTTTTGAAAAAGCTTTGGCTTTTTTCAAAAGTGAAATTTTTTTTTTTAGCTAAAACTTAAATTTACTTTTATTTTAATTAACTTTTCACACCATAATTGACCCATATTTCATGCTACATCATTGCCTCTTGTGGCCTTTTAGCTATTTTAAACTAGTTTACAAGTTTGTTCTTCTATTACCTCTCTCCTCCCTAGAGTCCTCAGTGTCTTGGTGTGTTAAGAGATAAACTGTCTATATATTACACAAATCTTCATAGGACATTGTTTATACAAGTCTAATTTCTGGACGAAAAATTAGTTGTCTGTTCAATTTTTTCAACTTAAAAGGTACAACAACTCACATATACGTCTATTGATCTCAAATGCTCACATGAATCAAAGCCACCACCGGAACTCTTACAGCAATGAGCAGGCTCTTCCGTGATTCGATCAAGAATAAGGACTAAATCAGATGCGGACCTTGGTTTGCTGAGGGCTTTTTAGCACTACACTTGGCCCCAAGTATCCACAAAGAACTGAGTGTGACAACATCTTGCCAGTGGGGGAGGGGAGTTCAGCACTATGTCAATAACCAATTTCAATTATCCAGGTTAGCAGCTATCATCTTGGCTGTAAGATCAGAACATACAATTGCTCACCAACCATTTAGGTCTTAAGGTCATTAGCCCCTTCAATTTTCTGTCTACCTGTTGAACCATGCTCCATTCCAAACTCAGCAGCCAACATTTGTATATCAGGTGAGCTCTCCCAGTTGGTTTTGTGATCCCAGTTTGTATGTCTTGGCTGGGTTCCACACCTCTCCAATCCACCAACGCTATCAATCTGACTCTGTATATCCTCCAGATCTTCAGCAGCAACAGCTTGTCGTTTTCCCATCTCTATGTCAGAACTTGTTTTGGGAATCTCTGGGCTCATGGGATGGCGTAATGACATTGAACTGGCATAGACAGAAGACGAATCACCCTTAACCATTTCCCTGAAGTTCTGTTTAGATCTCGGAATTTTAGAGAAGAAGACTTCCCCAACATTGCGAAAACATCCACGATTGTACGGGTTCATCTTCACATTGTATCGATACCGAAAATTCTCATAGGTTGTCTGCACACAAGATGAAATTTTACTCTAAGAGAGATAAATAGAGAGCGAACACCAAGAAGCAACAAAAGGTAAAGAGCAAGGAACCTGATTGGTGAAAATTAAATAGAGATGGAATCCAGTGAGACCTCCAACAAACCAAGCAGCTCCAAATGTATAGAGAATTAGAAATCCTGAAACAGGTGACCTTGATAAAGCTCTCCAGAGATTGCAATGGTAAGCATCCATTATCTTCATTATGTTTACCCAGCAGAAGGCAAAGACATAGAGGCACAGCATGGTCGTGGAGGACACAAACATGAAAAAGAATCTGTAATTCCTCTGTGAAAAATAACTTCAACCGTGTAAAGATTATGAAAAGATTGTAATTAATATAACTTATCCCCTTCAACTCAAACGAGGAGAGAACCATAGATTGTGATGCAGGAGTATGCATATATGCTGGGCAATAACTTAAGGTACGGATGAAGTGAGGGTTGAAAATCCACAATCCTAGATGCATGCAGCGTGCAAGTAGGAAGTGATACACAGACACTCAACTCAACATGTCAGAACTAAGAGTTTGTCTGATAGAATAATAGCGCAATGAGATAACATTGTCATCATTTTTGGGAATCAATGTATCACAATTCAAATTTTAATATGTAAATATATGTATTAAATTTCTTTGAGAGCTTCTTCTGCTATAAGGTTGTACTTTACACCACATTACAAAAGAAATATGAAAAAACTATGTAAATTCAAGCTAAAATGCGGGTTTAATGATATGAAGCATACTTTCCCAATACATTGCCCCACCCATGGGCAATGGTGATCAAAACGCTCAACACAGTTGTTGCATATAGAGCAATGAGAGCATCTGGGTGGACGATATAGCATGCATGTTTGACAATATTTGATCTTGACTATCACGCCATTAACCATAGTATCTTTTGTGGGTGGTACACCGGGAGGTCCATTCTGACTTCCTGGCCAATCAGAAGAGATACTAGAGACATAGCCGTCATCTTCTGGTTCTGGAGGATGCAGGCTACGAGGAATAATGCCAGGATCTCTTGCAGATGTAATCAAGAGAAGAATAACAACCTGCACTAGTCAATAAGCCAAAAACCTTCAGTTATCAAATGTATACAGAAGTTCAGTGCGGCAAACATCAACATGTGTCCAACATAATATTATTTCAGAAAATCCCATATTGGGGCTACAAACCAATAAAACTACCATTTGTCTCTCTCTGCCTTAAAGCATAAATAAAATTCTTAAGTCCTTATGCTCCATCTGAGTTTCAAACCTTATATTGCGACATTCTGGATTTCGAACATTAAAATAATAGTTAACTTATGCAATTACTTGGCAGAGTGATACAGAGAATTTCATGTTCTTAGTATATCAGTAGAAGTTTCTTCTCCTTCTCTCAATTTTTCCCCTTAGCGTAATGTGATTACAGATAATTTTGGCAATTTTCACCTGGTAGGAGAGTTAAAAGGGAAATTGAAAAACCAGTCATGTAAAGAGGAAGAACTCACATATACTGCAAACAGGGGACAGAGAACCACAATAAGATTGCCAATATGGCGTGGGAATTGCTCAACTAGTCTTTGAGAAACAAAAGCGCAGAACAGGATCACTGGAACAACGATTAGGGACACGGTAAGGAATAATGACCTCGAATCTGGACCCAATATAATTCTGCCATTGAAGCAAAATCTCTGCAAAACATCAAGCAAAACTGAGTTCATTGTAAGGCCATGAGACACATACACCTTCTTTTAAAATTCCACCAAGTGGGATTCTAAAACCATATACACAAAATTCAATCCAAAGAAAGCCCAATCTACAACATATGACATTTAACATAATCAACTGATAAATATACAGATTTGCATTCATTCCCTGTTGTTTTTACATGTAATGTAAGTAGCAATTGACGTCATCACCTACATTGTTTCCTTTCCAAACTTGATAGAGATGCAGGGACGGGCCAGGGGTGTCGATAATTCGACTGTCGGAGTCAGAATGCTGAGGAGGCAGAGCAGTTGTGTACATTCTTTCCTGCGTTCTGACCATGTCGTTTTTTCTCATGGCCCCCCCTACAATTCCTGAAGCTCAACACATTTGATTCTGAGCCACCACCATCTGCAGGATCTGCAACGCACACAACCCCAACCCTCAACGACGTCCCAACTCGGTAAAGACAATGCTCGTGGCATCAACCAGGATCAAGAACACTCAGCTCAACATTTACAATCTATAAAATGAAGACATGACATGATGGCAGAGATAAATCAAATAAATTCTCAAATTCATACCAATTTAAGAAGGAGGTGAATAAAAAATCAAATCTTTAACACACCTTTTAATCATGTGTGTTTTTCGTTTTCTGGGTTTTGTTGAAATGGGGAGAAGAGAACCGAATCCGGAGCTCTGTCGCCGTAAAAGTGGGAACGAAGGGTTCGGGTTCAGTTTTTGAAGGCGTTCATATATTTTCCCTTCAATGCATTTGAAACGCCATTAAAGCTCTCTTCGAAACTGAAACGGATCGGGGGACGAGACTGGGAATTCCGGTGTCTCCAAACCCAAGAGGTCTTTGAAGAGGCGGGTAGTGATTACAAGTCCGAGAGGGACAATGCTCTGCTCCCGTGGCGATTTCCCTCCCAATGACTCGGATCGCCGATTTTTCCGATTATATAAATATTTTATTTTTTGCACCCTTTTACACTAAATTTTGTTTCTTTTTTTAATAATATCACTTAGACTGAGGACAGGAGGAGGAGAGAAACAAAGGGGAACGTGGTCTTCGCCGGAGCTTTCTCTTGCTGTAGGCTGTAGCTGACTGCTGATATGTGAGAGGGAGAGAGAGATGAGCTTAGTTTAGGAGGATTTGCTTTGGCTTTGTTTTGTTGCTTTGCCACGAGGCAGGCACCAACTAACATGAAACAAACAACCCCAAGTTTTATTAAATTTAATTTGCAATTAAATCGCTAATTAAAGTGTTTTAGTTGGGACCTGGCTGGCCTGCCTTCCCATGCATTGAAATTTTGGCCCCTCATTTCCCTTTAGTTTTTGCTTTGTTTTTGTCTTTATCTTTTTTCTTTATTTCCATGATTTGATTTCACGTATTAAAAGAGAAAGAGCTGCCCAATGGATCCATTTTGAGCCTATAAATTGCAGCGGCAAGCCGGCAACCACTTTCCTAAAGCTATCATGTTTCTTGGTCTTTTTTTGGTCATGTGACCTTTTTTTTTTGGGGGGTTAATAATGTGACCTTTTTCTTTTCGTTTTGTTTTGGAGCCGGTTCCAATGAGAAATGGTTGAACTCTTGACCATGAAAACAAAATTGGTTGAATGCTTAACTCAATGCTAGGGTCTAGGGTGGTACAACAAGAACCCAGTTGAGCCATTTGCCAGTTGAAAGAAAACTCATGTGATGTGCTCCTACATATGTGAACATTCATACCTATATTAAAGGTGCATTTGGATTCAATAACTAAAAAGAAAAACCTTTGAATTTGACCACAAAATTAAATTAGTTACAAAAACGAAAGGATGTTGATTTTCCTACTTCTCTTTTGTCCACTTATATTTCCTTTTTTTTATAAATATTTTTTACTATAACATACAATGGAGAGTAAGTGAGCAAAAGATTGAGTAGGAAAACAATTTTCAACAAAATGAATGTAAGTACACAAAAAAGTAAGAAAATTAGCTCCCAAACGAAAAGCACACGATACAATGTATTGAAAACAACTAGACAATATATCACTTTGATATTTGAAATTACTAGAAATACTATTAGTCAATATTTATTTTGCATGGTAAGAGTAATTATTTCAAATTTTATACATAATACAATAAGAGAGTACGATAATAAGGATATATTAAGTGTCTATTTTCTCAATTGCCCGAAAATTTTCGCACGTGTGTGGGGTGTGGGAATAGCCCGATGAATACTAATTTTGGATAAGTCTAATCTAATTTACCTTAATAGTGCTTATATCTTTAATAAATTTATGGCCTAATATGTAACTTTGGATGATGTGAAAGGTGAAAGCGAAAGAAAGGAATAAGGCATGTGGCTCAAGGCCTGAAAACAGAGCGAAAAAAACAAACAGTCAAAAGCAATTACATGACTGCGACGCATTTGCAATTTCCGACGTGCCTCCAAGAATATTTGCCTCCAAAACACCTTTTTCTATTTGGTCTCAAGCTCACGCAAGACCTTAATTAGAGACCACAACAAGAAGCAAAATGTTCATTAACATCTCCTTGTCTTACGCATTTATATTGCAAAGGCTTGTAATTCAAGTGGTTATGAGTATTTATCTTTGTATTCGAAGTTCTAAATTCGATTCTTCCTCACTCAATATCGTTAGTATATAAAATATTTATAAAAAAATTAATAATAAAAAAAGGATCTTGAGCATGACTTGCAATCTTGCAAACTAGTGGTCTCAAATTCGAATTCCCACTGCATCATAGTTGTGTATGTGAAAAATCTCCTCCCTTATAATTTAGCTATCACTGGTCCCAAAAAAAACCTAATAATATGTTCGTTGTCAATCCCACTCCCATTAATGATTAAATTTAATCCCCAGATAGATATTTTTGGACCCCTTTTTTCGATTCTCCCTTGCTTTATTCCCAAGTTGTATGATTTTTCAAAATTCCTTGTCAGGTTTGGATTGGATGCTCATGAAATAGTAGACACTGGGTTTGTATAGTAATAGCAGCCAGTTACTTAACGCAATGAATCAGAATTGTGAACATAATAATAATAATAATAATAATAATAATGGGAGTCGGGGATTCGATGACTGTTCAGGTTCTCAACCTTTCTCCAAGAACAACTCTTGCAGAGTTGAACACCTTCTTCTCTTATTGTGGAACTGTTCGTCAAATCCAGCTCTTGAGGTAATTAAACAACCTCTTATCGCATATATTTACTATATCTTCATATTTTCTATTGATTAATTTCATGTTTTTCTTTTTCCTTTTTTTTGGATCGCAGAGTTGAAGATCAATTACCATATGCTTTGGTGACTTTTGGCCAGCCTTATGCTTTTCAAACTGCTCTTCTCCTTAATGTAAGCCAAGAAAAAAAAACGAACTCTGTATGTGTGGTTTTTTTTTTTTTTTTATTGCCTTTTATTTTAGTAGTGTGTCTGAAAGGAAGGAATGATCACTTTGCAGAATGCTATCTTTGAAGGCCAACCAATTTGCATATTACCTGCATGTGCTACAAAAATTCCTATAGTTTCAGGAGACATTGATCACACCCAGGTTCATCTCTCTCTCTCGCTCTCTCTCTCTATTAAGTAATTCTATGATTAGTTCCACTGATTAAGCACCCAGCTCTATCAAATTGCAACATTTTGTTCACATTTGAAGGAAAAAGTTTCACTCTAAATAGCATTACTTCACTCCCAAAGGCTTCAAAATCTGTTTGAATTGCAATAAACAAGCTTCAACTGTTTTGGCCCTAAAAGCAATGGCATTATGGCATAATGAGTATCTATGTGTGTGCTATTCAGGCCAAAAGCCAGGGGGTCATCCCAGAAGCTAATATGCTAAGAAAAAAACAAGGAAGATCTAGAGAAGTTGAAGCTGTCGGAGAAAGGCAGAGTGCTCATGGGACAAACAAGATCAGCAATTTATGTTGTCGAGCAGGCAGCCGGGCACTGCCATTATGAACAATAACTACATTTCAACCGGAGCCGCTCGCTTCTCTGATGTTCTTGACAAAGCCTCAAGGTCTGCCTCTGAGTTGGGAATTAGGAGGAAGGGTTAAGTATTAAATATAACCCAACTCTACAAACCACAAAATAAGCTTCTTAATGTCGTATGTGTATCGTAATCTGTTTTGGATAACCCTTTGCATTATTCTATGGTTGAATAATACACATCATGTAACATGTATCCATGTGTTTTCAGGCGAGAACTAGTTTTTTCTGTGTCACAATTTTCACACTCTTAGTTTGGATATTTGCATTTTTCCCATATTTTGATAGTTTGGTAATTGAATCAATGAAAATGGGAATGTTTGCAAAATGGGAGTGCAACAGAACTCATCCTAGTTCGTCCTAAGATCAACCATGTTAACTTGGACAGAAAAAAGTGAAGACTAAATATCACTAAACTAAATCGTTATCGCAGATGTGAGTTAGACCAGTCAATTAAGACAATATATTCGAGTTGAATTCCCTAATCAGATAGCGTGATAATGGGCTTATTCCAAATTGGCCCATTACAATATCTGAGATCGAATCCAAAAGAAGTTTAAAATGGAAAGAAAGGGACGAGTCGTCGTATCTGTTTTTGGGAGTCTTTGATTTGACTTGTTTCGGAGTGTACGAGCGAGCGAGCGAGCGAGCGAAAATGGAGGGGTCTGGCTCTGGGATTTATGAGAATCATCCATACGTACCCAGAGATCTAAAGCTACCTGGATTCGTACCTGGGTTTCTCTCACAGTCCACCATTCTTGGGGTCTATGGCCTCTCTTCCCTCCTCGTCGTTTTGCTGACGTGGCTCTTCTCCGGTACTCTCTTCACTTATTTTCTTATCAGATCCAATTTTTTCAAGTTACTTCTGTGAATTTCTTAGTTCACTGAAGCAATTGATGCTTGAAGTGGGTTATAGATAGACTCATAGGCAGAGCATCAGATGAGACTCTAGAGAGTCTGATATCCAAAAAGTTTCGAACTTCATACAATTTTTGTGTCTGCGTGCGAATTCATCATCTTGGTTTTTGAATGTGGTAATTGCTGATGGTTAGATGTTAGTTACAGGTTGTTATTCATAGCTAAGTTTCTATCTTGTATAAAAAGTAAACCTACTGCAATTATCATTATTCAAGTGAATGAAATCAGAGGAAAATTCTAGATTTACTTTTCTGAGCTAACTTTCTCAGCATCCAAACACACACAATTCCAGATTTCTCATTAAAAAAACTTGACAATTCTCTCATTAGAAAGACCCAATATCATTGCTAATCACATTTTGGATTCATGGGTTCATTTTTGAAGTCCCTTGCCTGCACAAACAAACCCACACTCTTATTTGTTATTGACAATCTAATGCTCTGTATCTGTTATTTTGATGGTTGCCATGTATTTGTTATTGGCAATATAATGCTTTGTAGCTACAGATGTTTTGTTTTTGTTCAAATCAATCTAATGGTCTAATTAACAATCTAATGTTTTATTTTTTACTTCCTGCTATGTATATAACAGGGCGGTCTCCAAAAAAATCAAAAATTGATAGATGGCTAATGTGTTGGTGGGCCTTCACGGGCCTCACCCACATGATACTTGAAGGCTATTTTGCCTTCTCGCCCGAGTTTTACAAGGATAAGACTGCTTGTTACCTTGCTGAAGTTTGTAAGTTCTGTTTCTCATTTTCCCTCCATCTCTATACAATTAGCATTTGTTGCAAATTGGGTGGGTTGTATATAGTTATTAAACTCATAGATGAAAATTGGGTACAGCAAAGGTGATTCAAGATATGCAGCTCGGGATGCAGGCGTTGTTGCTGTTGAAGGACTAACTGCAGTTTTAGAAGGTCCAGCTTGCCTTCTTGCAGTGTAAGGCTTTGAATTTTGTTATCATGAAGTTTATGCTTTCATTCATAATGTAAAGTTTTGATTTTCGAATTCCAATCTCTGGTTCACCAGAGTCCAGACCGTATGTGCAGTCCTCTTGTCCTTTGTAGTGCTAAATATGATCTTTATGATGATTTGGCAGATATGCGATAGCTAAGGGCAAGTCATATAGCTACATACTTCAGTTTGCCATTTCGTTGGGGCAGCTCTATGGAACTGCAGTATACTTCATAACATCCTACTTGGAAGGTGACAACTTTGCTGCAAGTTCATTCTACTACTATGCATACTACGTTGCTGCTAATGCCTCCTGGGTTGTAATACCGACGCTCATATCCGTCCGCTGTTGGAAGAAGATTTGTGCAGCAGTACAAGTTCAAGGCCACAAAAAGAACAAAACCCGCTGAGGTTGACTTCAGATTCCTATGCTTTGAGATTCTTGTATTTTCGAGTTTTGTTTGTTATAATTTCTTCAATAATAGTAATAATCTGATTAGTTTGTTTACTCATGGGATCTTGAAACAGTCATCTAAGCATTTCAGTCTGTAAAGAAAAATATTCTTTTGGAGTTCTGACCACAAAGCTTTACAAATAATCAATGAATGGTTTCTTGCACTGAGATCAATTTTATGGACGGGTCATGCTAGGGAGACCAACTTTAGATACCAACTTGTGTACCAACTCTCTAATAGAGGTGGAGTCCACTAATACAATGGGTCTCATGCTCTATTAGAGAGTTGATACACAAGTTGGTATCTAAAGTTGGTATCCCTAGCATTTTCCTTAACTAAAACCCAACTTTTTTAAAAAAATGCACAAGTAAGCTAGATTCATAAATTAATAAAGCCATTTGCAAACTACAATGAGGAACACGATACCATGAGCATGATTGTTTAGGCATGGCTTGTGTGTGCACGGTGCAAGCCCAATGCACATGCATGTCGAGAATGACACCCTTAAAACCGGTGATTCCCATGAAAAGCCAAATTCACTTTTCTTGAAGCTCTGGTTTTGTTTTTTTGCCTTTCGTCCCAAAAAAAAAAAGGGTATTGTTTATTTCCCTAAATTAAGTATGCTTAGCAACTAATTTAAACATATTAATTGAAAGGCTTCTTTTTGTGTTACGGAAACCTAAAGGGCCACTGGGGGGAGGCGGCTCTCTCAGTAGCCTTAGAAAGAAGAAGACGCCAAAATTACAGCCTGACCATACACTATTTAGAAAAAGGTTATTCAAATAATCCAAAAGGAGAGGCTGCCCAGTGCCTTCACAAGCTCAAAATAATTGAACAAGGAAATAAAGTGCCTGGATAAAATAAATTAGCATTAGAAACTAGGTCTATGCTAAGCTAGCACCAAATCTCAGCTGCAGCTGCCATTGCTAGTCCCCAAGTCTGGAACTGGAAGGGCCACTTTTAGTCCCTGGACTATTAATCCTCCATCCATCATGGCCTTTATTCTCCACCATCCCTAATTGTCCAAACCCAGCTGGGTTCCCACAGAAACTGTAATTACCATAATTTGCCAACTCTGCTGGATGCCAATATGACCCTGGAGACTGTAGAAACGGCAAGAGCTGGCATGGATGGCAATGCACATTTGGTGCAGGCACAGCTGCAGCAGGAAGAGTAAATGGCAGGGTTGATGGTAGACTCATAGGGTAAGATTCTGGTCTCCAATGGAAATTGAACTCTGGAGAAGGAACTGAGACTCTTGGCAAAGGAGAGGTAACTTCAGCTAGTGAAGGATAGGATATGTCCCGGGACTGGTTTTGTGCTTGAACTTCTAAGGTGGGATAAAGAGATTGGACTGTATTATTAGCAGGATCAGGAACACTGGTTACTGATTCAGAAGAAGAACCAGTCTCCTGAGAATCATGAACTCCAATGTTGCTTTTGTTCTTTTTCTTCCTAATCACTTTGGAAGAAAAATTCAAGACCCCATTAGGCTTACCATCACAAGTCCGAACCTGATAGCTCAGAAACCTGACTGCCTCATTGACCTCATCAAGCAAATCCGTGAAGGGCACCAGGACTTTTCCCAGGCTTTTCTTGCCAAAAAGGATGCCTTCACAGCGCATGTCGAATTTGACGTAAAGATGATCCAACTTGTCAACCAGAGACATGTCTTTGGTGTCGAAGTGCACCGTGTGGTTCCATTCTGGGTTGCCTTCGCCGTCTCTGTCAACCGGTGTTTTCTGCCGCTGCAGATGTTGTTGCTGCTCATCTTTCTTCATTTCGTCGTTGAAGATGGAGACCACGGCGTAGACCGACAGCTTCTTTAAGAAGTTGAAGGCTTTGAGATCCTTACATGAGATGAGCTTCAGTTCTATAGAGCTGCAATCTGTCAGGTTCTTGATTTTCTCAGCTGTGGCCATCCTGAAAACATAAGACAGAGGAAAGAGAGAGCTCTGTTTTGGGTTTACAGCCACCAGCAATAATAACTTGTACGGAGCAAGAGCATTTGGAAGGTGGGACCAAATCGCATAAATAATTCAGAAACGTAAACTCCAAAAATGGGACAGGCGGCATACAGAAATTAGGTGTGAGTTTGCATCATTGACCATTTACCGTTGATTATACGATAACGACCACCAGCTCTGTATGTGAACACAAAGCTTTTAGTGACACTAGTCTCTCGACTCTTTGCCCATTTCGACTACAAGAACACAAAGCTTTTAGTGACACTAGTTGCAAAGCTTTTACCGTTGATTCGTAATGTCCATGAAGATAAAAAATGGTCAAGGTTGTTTACGGTCGTGTCCAATATTGGCAAACAAGGAACGACCAACAACCATGATATGAAGCTCCCAAAACAAGGTCGCTTGCTAATGTCATTAGTAGTACGTGAAGATTTTACAATGTATGGTCACACAGTCATAATAAAACTTGTGACTTTCAACCTTCCAAGTACCAATCAATCCCATGAACACCGGACAAGAAAACTTATAAATAGAAGGAATCTTCCCTTTCCAAACATACAAGAAACAGCAGAGAATCCATTCTATAAAGGAAAATACTAGGGAGATTAACTTTAGATACCAACTTGTGTACCAACTCTTTAATAGAGCATGGGGCCCATTGTATTGGTGGGCTCCACCTCTATTAGAGAGTTGGTACACAAGTTGATATATAAAGTTGGTCTTTCTAGCATGACCCTTTAATTAAACCTTCTAGACTAACATTAATTTAAAGAAATTAATCAAAATTAGTGCAAAGTCAAGACGCGTCCGAATGCATTGTCATGGTCTCTCTCACTCTTCTTGCACAGGGTGGACTAGAAGAAGTTGACGGAGCATGCACGATGAAGGACTTGACTGTTATTTATTTCTTTGGTCATTGCTGTTGGACCAAGTCACCAAGAGGCAAGGCAATTAACTTGTAAGTTTGATCAACTCCTATGACTTTTGACCATGCCTCCCCATTCAATTTATTATTGAAAAGATTCACAGTTAATGAACTTGACCACCTACCAACAATGGGAAGATATTTTTATGCTCTAATTTTCATGGCGTTAATTTTTTTTAAAAAATTAAAACTTACAAGTGATGGTCTAAATTACGAAGGAAACTGAAACTTGGTCTAAGGGGGTCTAAGGGGTTTGGCTCACTGTTTTGGCCAACTGGCCTAACCCATCTTTGCATTATTTTTCTATTAAGATGGGTTCTATATGTTAGTGATTGTGGAGAAAGATTTATCTTGAATTAGTCTCAATTATATGTGCATCATCATGTGCCTAAACATAAAGTTACGAAATATCTAGGGCTAGCAAATAATTTCAACTTGTGTTATTTTATAGAAGAATTAAAGTAAGGTGTTTGCTTTTGTCAAAGACAACCATAAAGCTTCCATGGTTCAGTCTTTTCCATTCCTTGGATAGAAAGAAAGCCGTCTCTGGGTTGGATATTCCCCCCCACCAAATATATCCCTCCTCATATAAGTTGGAGTTTTTACATTCCTACCAAATAGGAGTGTGACATGTGTATAAAAAAATTTCTTTTTTTGTTTTTGATGAATTATTTTTGTATATATGTCAAATTGTGATTCGCATGAAGAATGAGTATCTCCTTATAGGTAAAGAGGCAAATAGTGTTCTTTCCAAAAAGGACTCAAAAGGGCACACAAATAATTTCTCAGACAAACAATGATAGCTCTAGAGAAATTCACAAGAATGCCATTACTCAATGCTTTTCAGTATAGAAAAATTTAAATAAAATTTCATGTGCATGACTAGTCAAATCTCAGTTGTTATTGTTTTTTCGATACAAATAATAGTCTAAACTATTCTAAATTAATTTAATTTATATTGAAGAGGACTCAAACTTCAACACACAAAGTCGAACTCATTATCATGGTCAACTTACATAACTCATATATACAAATCAAGTTTCAATTCTAAAGAAAGGAGTTCAAACCATATACGTGACATACGCCATCAATTTACAAGAAGATCATTAATATATTCCACCTTCAAATTCCCTTATCTATAAAAATATTTCAATTTCCTGTTTTCTCACATACACACCAATGGGATAGCTTGAGTGTGTGAAAGGAGAGACCATGATGTTTAACTTACCCATGAAAGTCTTCCCATGCGAAAGACTCTCGTTATTGATTTCAATATAACCAAAGGCCTCGATATAATAATCTGACCATATTTGTTATATATTATTCTCTCATCCAAATATTCATATATTATTATAGTGTTGATGTTATTGTAAGCAAAAAAATAAATACAAATTTATAAATAAACTCAATCCTAAACATGTATTTATAAAAAAACCCAAGTACTATTTAAACATAGAAACACACCCAAAATCAACTCCAAAGTCAACTTTTTGGGTGTGTTTATAAATGAGTGTTGAGTGTGTGTAATGATGAGTTTTGGGTGTGTTTATAAAGTGTTTTGAGTGTTGGGTTTTTTTATAATTTCAACCTCCATTTTGGGTATTTTAGTGAAACTCCCAAAAATAAAATACGATAATAAAAAATAAATGGCGTTTGCATGTTGTCTAAATAATATTGACGTCACTTTCGAAACGTCATCACTCATATCATAATCACTAAGTTGACTGTCAACAAAGGCTATAACAAAATGATTTATTTATGTAGGCATTAACAAATCTCCCACTTCTATTCTGACCACATATACTTTCATATGGTGAAGAATTTAGAGGGATAATGCAAGCACGCCAGAACCCCACAGGTTTGAATCTGCGACAAACTGGTTCTGCTGTCAAATCTATCAATTCTTGTTAAATTATGTCTCAAGTTATCAAAACTTTTTTTTTTTTTTTTTTTTTTCGGTTTAAAACTTATTTATTTGTTTACAAATAAGAAAACCAGCACGATGACATTGACAGTGATACTTTACAAAAGAATCCATTTAAGCATTAAATATTGTAGGCATAAATTAAAATTACATATTGCGTTACAATTTAGAACAACAAAAACAAACAAAAATATATAGAATAAACAAGCATGCATATGCAATGACGTACAATATGGGACGTATCTGTAAAAGCAAATGACACATCTTATACGCGATCCTAATTAATCACATATTTTGCAAATGAAAAATATTAAGAAGACCACATTTTATACCACATTATATATCGCATCTTTTATTACACTTACAACATGAAACATGGATAATACTATTTTATTTTTATTTTTTCAATTACAGTTTGTCATGCGTGATAATTTTTTCACATGACAATCTGTGATTTGTCAAGGATAGCAAAACAGTGTTATTCTCGTTTCATAAAAGTTGTTCTGTTCTAATAGAAGTGAGACCCATTGTATTGGTGGGTTCCACCTCTATTAGAGAAGTGATACATACAAAGTAATTTTTGTATGTTCCGACTAGTTGCACATAGGACATAAAAATAAAATATTTTCAAATATCCCATGTAATTAAATGATACACCATACAAAAATTTATCGTACACAAATTGGTATATAAAATGCAATCTCCTCAGCATGATCGCTTGCAAATTTCCAAACAGGGTACATAGCAGTAAAAGGCACATATTTTCTTATAGGGTAAACTACAGTAAACCTCTCAACCTATAGGGTCATTTAAGAGTTCATACCCGATTTTGGAGATATTTACGAGTACATACTCAACATCGCGGAAAACTTACAATTTGCCCTCTCCGTTAGCGAGATCGTCAGAAAATCTATTATCTGCCTATGTGGCATTTATGAGACCCATTTTTTAATTGACGTGGACTTACAAGTGGACAAATAAATAATAATAAATTATTTTTAAATTATTTTAAGGACAAACTACAGTAAACCCCCCAACCTATAAGGTCATTTACGAGTTCATACCCGATTTTGGGGACATTTATGAGTACATACTCAACGTCGCGGAAAACCTACAATTTGCTCCCTACGTTAGCAAGATCATCAGAAAATCTGTTATCTGCCTACGTGGCATTTGTGGGACCCTTTTTTTAACTGACGTGGACTCCACATAAGACATAAAATTAATAAAATAAATGAAAAACAATAAAAAAATCTAAAAACCCCAACCACAAAAAAAACTCATCTTCTCTCTCTCTCTCTCTCTCTTATCATCTCTCCCCCTTCCGTCACCCACCTCCAAACCCAACTCTCTCTCTCTCCCTCTCTCCCTCTCTCTCCCACCCCAACTTCTCCAGAAAGCTCATCCTTCTTCTCCTCAAATTTAAACCCATTTTACAACAACATTAGGAAATACAAATCGTGAAGAAACTTGGAAAAGAAGAATATTGGTAAAGTACTGTGATAGGTTGATTTCCAAATTACCACATTTGAAACAAGATTAATTTTTGCAGATAATTCCTCTTGATTAATTATCAGTTTCTGGGTAAACTGATAAACCCAGAAACAAGATTAATTTTTGGAACAAAATGATAAAGTTCAAACAAACATAAAATTGAAAAAGAACATTGCCCAAAAAGGCAGATCCTTCACTAATAACAAACGACTATCAGAACACAAAAAACGCAGATAATTCCTCAACTTTAAACTCATTTTGCATATCCTAATATTGTTCTAGCTCCGGCGAGATCTGAAGAACGACGACGAGCTCGCGAGGTCTTGAGAACATTCCCCATGGCGTGTTGCGAAGACCCAACCACCTGGGTTTTGCAGATCAGCCTCGTTCATTCTCGACAAGAAGGACCAAGAATGAAACGACGCCTCATCGGCCTTGAAACCCAACTCCCTCACTCTCTCCCCGCCACCACAGTCCTCATCCATGGCCGACCCCTCGCAAAGCCCTAACCCTAAGATCTCGGCCTACTACCAAACCCGAGCGGCGCACCACGGTATCGTCACGAGCGACTGGCTGGCCCAGGCTCAAGCTGCCGTCTGCAAGAACCCCGACGAACAAGGTCTAATCGTCGGCGAGGTTGAAGCCAAAGCCGGTTCTGCTTCCGGCAAGCGGAGACCACCACGATTCGGAGCCATCTTAGGGAGGCGGTGATTTGCGAGGGGTCGTCGGGGAACGCGAATGAGCAGAGCGACCAGCAATCGCCGTTCTATTTGCAGCTGATGCGAGTGATGGACTTGCTGGACTCGAATCTGGAGGGGAAGGCGAAGCTGTACAGATCAACCCAGAGAAAGAGAGAGAGAAGATGAGTTTTTTTTTTTAATGATTATATTTTCCGAGAGAGAGAGAGAGAGAGAGAGAGAGAGAGAGTGTGTGTGTGTGTGTGTGTGAGTGTGTGTGTGTGTGTGTGTGTGTGGGTGTGTGTTTTAAAAATAATTTAAACAGTAAAATAATTTTTTATTAATTTTTGGTCCACGTGGAAGTCCAAGTCATTAAAAAAAAGGGTACCACTTTTGACACGTCGACACATAACGGATTTCATGACGGAATCGCTAACGGAGGGGGCGATCTGTAATTTGTTGCGATGTTGTGTATGTACCCATAAATGTCCCTAAAATCGGGCATGAACTCATAAATGACCCTATAGGTTAGGGGGTTTACTGTAGTTTGTCCTTATTTTAAATATATATATATCTCTCTCTTTCTCTCTCTTCCACAATAGCCTCTACCACCAAACCTTCCTCCATCTAATCCATTTGTATCACCAAACCCTCCTCCGTCTGATCCTCCTCTACCACCAAACCCTCCTCTATCTGATCTACCCCTACCACCAAAGCTCAGTCTCTGCATCTTGAGCATCCACGTCAAAGAAGTAACTGTCGTTGAGGAAGCTGACCACAGATTTTGACGACGGGGACTGAGTTGGTGGCCGAGTTAGCTGAGTCGTAAAAGGGCGTCACGGGTCCCAGTCTTGACGACGAGGGAGAAGGAGTTGGACATGTCATTCGGGGGATAACCGACTCAGATGGAGGGTCTGGATCAGAAGAAGGTGCCGAGAAATCCCACCAGACTTGAGATAACCGACCCGAAAAATCCCACCAGACTTGGGAAACTGCAGGAATTTTATTCTCAACAATAACCACCTAACTGGTGAGATCCCATTTGAACTGTTCAGATGCACAAATCTCAAACGGATATCACTCACAAGCAAAAAACTAAGTGACGAAATCCCGAAAGAATTTGGCCTTTGGACAAGACTGGTTGTTCTGCAACTTGGGAACAATAGCTTGGGTGGGCAAATACTAGGAGAAATGGCCAATTGCAGCAGCTTGGTTTGGTTGGATTTGAACAGTAACAGACTCATTGGAGAGATCCCACCTCGACTTGGGAGGCAGCTTGGGGCCAAATCCCTGAGCGGAATTCTCTCTAGAAATACTTTGGTGTTTGTACGGAATATTGGGAATTCTTGTAAAAGAGTAGGAGGTTTATTAGAATTTGCCGAAATCTGACCTGAAAGGAGGTGAAGATTTGGGTTTGGGGGTGGGCAATTTTTTATTATTTATTTGTCCACCTGTAAGTCCACGTCAATTAGAAAATAGGTCTGTTGAAGGAAAATTTGAATCTCCCAACATAATTTCACCACCACTAATTAATTAATGAGGTTTTATTATTTTAGGTTCGACCCATTTGACACGCAAGTCTCTTAATTATAATCCCTTGCTACAAGGGAAAACCCTTTGATTCCATCATAAAAAAACAGAACGTGTGTGTTTGGTTTTACTGCTGCTCCCAAGTCCAACCTCAGGATGCCTACGTATCCCTTGCGGGAATCAAGCCACTCGTAGTTCAAAGATTCGCAATTAATAGATGACTCATTGCAAAAGGAGAAATTTGATTGAGGAGTGTTTGAGTGAATTTAGCTGAATGAACCAGGAATTCGATATGAAATTATGTTTGGGATGGTTGCATCTAGATTGAATCTCTAGATTGCCTGCATACCCTTTTAAAGGGATCAAACCAACGTAGTTCGAAATTGATTTGTGTGGTGATTTATGAATTTGGTTGATGTAACCAGTGATTCAAATTTGGTTGCGATTACGTCTATTGAGATGCTAAACTGCCTATGTACCCTTAATTGGATCAAACCGACGTAGTTCCAAAACTTGGAAATTAATGGGTAAGTGTGACCTACTAATTGAAAATTTGTGTTTTTGAGACAATTTGGAGATTTTCATAGATAGATGACCTATGGAAAAAATTAGGAACTAATGGGTAAGTGTGGTCCACTAATTAAGAATTTGTGTTTGAGATATTTGAATTTAATCTCATTGGAATTTTCATGGGTAGATGACCCATGTGAAAAAAATCAGAAATTAATGGGTAAGTGTGGCCCACTAATTAAGAATTTGTGTTTGAGAGATTTGAAATTCAATCTCATTGGAGTTTTCATGGGTAGATGACCCGTGAGAAAAGTTGGATGGCTTTGTACCATTTTCCATATTGTCAATGTCCAAGAAAAAAAATGAGCAATTCTGATGAACCCACTAATTCTCTACAATTGACATTTGCATTTGGGAAAGTATTTGGACGAATTTGGTTAGGATAAAACCAGGGATTTGAATTGGGTTGCAGTTGCGTCTATTCGCCTACGTACTCTTGACGGGATCAAACCGACGTAGTTCCAAGATTTAGTAATTAATGGGTAAGTGTGGCCCACTAATTGAGAATTTGTGTTTAAGATATTTGAATTTAATCCCATTTGAATTTTCATAGGTAGATGACCCATAAGAGGAATTGGAAATTAATGGGTAAGTATGGCCCACTAATTGAAAATTTGTATTTGAGAGATTTGAATTTCATCTCATTGAAATTTGCATGGATACATGACCCATGAGAAATATTGGAAATTAATAGGTGAGTGTGACCCATTAATTGAGATATTTAAATTTAATCTCATTAGAATTTTCATGGGTAGATGACCCATGAGAAATTGAAAATTAATGGGTAAGTGTAGCCCACTAATTGAAAATTTCTGTTTAAGAGATTTGAATTTAATCTCAATGAAATTTACATGGGTAGATGACCCATGAGGAAAATTGAATGGTTTTGTACCATTTTTCTTTTTGTCTATGTCAAAGAAAACTAATGGGCAATTTTGATGAACCCACTAATTTAATTTGATCATTAACAAATGCATTTGTATCCCTACATGATTTGGAGGATTTACGATTGAGGGTCTCTCATGATCGACAAAACCCGTTAATCCATATTGATGCTCCTTTGGTATCTTTTGGGAGTTGAGCGTGATGCTCGGAGCATGACCAATCATGTATTTGGACTGGAGTCACCTTCACAGAATGGTTGAGTCGCTTGGCACTCCTTTCTAAATAGTCTCTTTGCCCTAGTGATTGATTCCCATATTTCTTGTCGGGATTTTGTGGGCATGTTTGGTAGCCGTCCTGCATTTGAAAATTGAGGCAGATAGACTCGAATGCCGTAGGCATTTTATTGAGCCTTCTTGACCATCAATTGATTTAATTCTCGTGAACCCTTGCTGACATTTTTGTGCACTTGCTTGCATAGCTTGGTACTGCAAGTAATGAAATACCCATATTTGTTTTCAGGGTAAAATACACATATTTGGTACTGTATCCCAGATATTTTTAGGGTGCAATACCCAAATTTGTTTTCAAGGTGCAAACCCATATTTGTTTTCAGGGTGAAATACCCAAGCATTGTTTCCGGGGTGCAAACCCGATGCTTTGATTTAAAGGTTTATTACCCAAAGATGGATTTCATATCCAATGATTTTTCGGGTTACTCACCCATGGATTTGCATCCAAATGATTTCGAGGTTACTCACTCATGGATTTGTATCCAAGAAATTTCAAGGTTTCTCACCCAATAATGGATTTCATATCCAATAGTTTCGGGGTTACTCACCCATAGATTTTCATCCAAATAGTTTCGGGGTTACTCACCCATGGGTTTGCATCCATATAATTTTGAGGTTTCTCACCCATAAATTTTTACATCCATATCATTTCGGTGTTACTCACCCATCATGGAAGACCTAAAGAGAGAAGCCTTATTGCAGATGCATCTTTGATTGCTTCTGTCTTTTTTTTATCTCCAGCCTTTTGGCTCTCCTCCTATGCCTTTGTGGCCTTGCAGACTTGTTTTATTTCTCTTTGAAGCCTTCTCTTTTATTTTTGTATCTGCAACCTCACAGCCTATGTTGCACGGACACTCCAAACTGCTGGAGTGTCGGCGTGTCGGCGGGACACGATCAAGACACGGCTCCGACATGGTCAAGACACAGCAGGGATCAGTTTGAAATTTTCAAAATAAAATCTGGGGTCTAAACGTGATTTTTGAAACTTTTGGTGGACTGATTTGAAATATTTTTAAAAATAAGGGCTAAAAGTGGGAAAGACTTTTTTTATACCTAAATCTCACTTTTTTCTGCTGCCAAAGTTTATTTCCTCCATCATAGCTCTTCTCCTCCCCTTCTCCTGGTTTTGCACAAGGTAACTCTCTTTGCAATTTTTTTTTCTCTATTTTCAAATGCATTTATTTATGTTCTCTATTTTCTTTTCTTATCTCTCTCCACAGCAGTAGAAGAGTTGGACTTGGTGGTGAGGTGACAATTCTTTCTTCTGTTTTTTTTTTAAGAGAAACACAACAAATAATAACAATAACAATGAAGACATAGACGCTTGAAGAAGATTCAGAATTAGATCATTTATGTTTTATTTTATGGTCTATTAATTATGATGTATGGATGATGAACATGAGTTATTTGTTTTGTTTTATGGAATTATGTGACATTGAAGTATTAAGAATAAATTATTATTTTAATTACCGTGTCCTAGCCGTACCCGTGTCCTAATTTTTTGAGATTTTCCGTGTCGCCGTGTCCCCGTGTCGCGTTCCTGTGTCCCTGTACCCGTGTCCATGCAACATAGCTCACGGCTGCCTCCTCGCCCCCTTTGCTTCTAGGCGTCATGCCTCCTATAGAGGCTATATTATGACGAGTTTGAATTCCGGCTAATGACCACTTCTCAACTGAGATGCTTATCTCTTGGTGTTTCATATCTAACCAAATACATCTCTTTTGTTTTATTTTTATTTTTATTTTTTTTCTTGTGAAGATTGCAGGGACAAGAATTTCAATTATATCCCAAGTCAAATTCCTGGCTGATTGCTTTTGTGAAAATTTCCCGTTCAACAGGGTCCTATAAAAGCCACATAGGTAGATAACGAATTTTCTGACAATCTCGCTAACGGAGGGGGCAAATTGTAGGTTTCCACGACATTGAGTATGTACTCTTAAATGTCCCTAAAATTGGATATGAACTCGTAAATAACCCTATAAATTAGGAGGTTTACTGTAGTTAACCATTTCTCCTATTCTATGCATATTTATATGATTAGTATGGTTCACACTCAGCATTGCATTTTGCGGCAGGAACTCCAAAACTTAGTGCTTGAGGCAACGAATAGTTTGCTTTTTTCTTGCCAATTAAATATCATTTTTTTCACTGGCTTTAATTTAACTTTCACCGTCCAAAGCCCTTTTCAACACCTTTAATTCCTTAGCACCAAAATAAAGTGAAATATTTACCCCCAACTTGAGAGATCTCGCAGTCACTTTATCCGACCAGCACGGCTAAGCTCAGGGGTATAATCGTCTTCGACCATTAATTAATTAATATAAATATCCCTAGTCACCAAGCTTTTGTTTCCAAAAGACAATCGTACCCACTGTTTGTCCACTAGTTTGTCTACTAGTCATGTACGGCGAGGATGGTTCCATAAGGATAATAATGAACTTGTGTTTCTAATTTTTTTTTCACTTTCTTCTTCGCTTTCACTCACTTTCGCCCCACTCCACGACCGAAAAGCAGAAGCCTTTCGCTTTCTATATAAACCCACCAAGGCCTCTTGAATTCCTTCATGCAAATTGAGCTTCAATCTCATACAAAACCACTAGTCATACTATATCTTTCTTAATTTCCTTCTAATTAATATTCAAAGGTTTGTTTTTGTTTTTGCGAGTGTACGTACTCAATCGAGCTAGAAAATCATGAAGAACAAGGCTTCTGTTTTCTTGAAACAGATAATGACCTTGTTGAGCTCCATAGTCAAAGCCAAGTCCTTGGCCATCAAGAGCAAAACCAGCGCGGTGAAGGCCCGCCTCATAATGTTCTCTTTGGTGAAGAACAAGAAGGTTTTGATGGACACGGTGTCTCACAAGATCCACAGCCTCCTCGGCCACGACCACCGCCACAAACAAAGCAGCGATGAAGAGGACGACGAGGGATCGGACAGAAGCAAGGCCCTCGTTCTCTACAACACCATCACCAACGAGTACTCGCGTTCGGCTGGTGCTTGTTCGAGCTACAATGCCATGGCCGAGGAGGACGAGGATGAAGACAATAAGTACCCGGATCTGAGGCACTCGATGTTCGACGAGGACGAGAACTTTGACGACGTGAAGAATGGCGGGTCGGTGATTGATATCGTGAGGAATTCCAAGGAGGAAGGGGAGGATTTCAAGCTGGAAGATGAGATTGATCAGGTTGCGGATTTGTTCATCAACAGGTTTCATAAACAGATACGCTTACAAAAGCTTCTCTCCTTCAAGAGATATCAAGAAATGCTAGAGAGAAGCCTCTAATTAATTTTTAAGTGGATTTGTTTACATTAGTTAATTACATTAGGGAAGGGATCGATGGATCGAATCAAACCCCCTATATAAATAGGTATGTATGTGGTGTGTTTTGTTGCCTCATGCATCTATTATTGGCCCGGCTTTTTCAGAGAATATTGAGCATGGCTGAAAAGAACTTTAGGGCTTTTGTAATTTTTACATGCATAAATGGCTGTAAAGCTATTTGTAATGTATACTTTTGAAATGGAATAAAATATTGGAGTGACCTTCCAAGTTCCAATCATCTGCTAGCCAGAGATCTGTGTCTTGTTTTCTAAAGCCTTATAGCCTTCTGCATGTCAAGTTGGGGCTTAGTAGTTTGATTTGTTAACACAACTGTTTTTTTTCACTTTCTCAATCACAAGTCGATTCTTGCACTAATGGCCAAGGTTGCTGGCTTGCACCATATATATGTGTAATAAAGGGGAACCCACGCATGTTAAAGATCATTGTTACATATTAATTAATTATATTTATAGTATATACGTGTAAGGTTAGTTGATCACGGAGAGCATTTTTGCTTACCACTTTAACTTAATGTGTATGCTCAATACCTTAACACGTGTCCATAAGCATAACCATATCTACATAAATCAAAATAAAAAGTTAATCCTAGTCATGCCTACAAACAAGTGTCAAATATTAAAAAGAATTGTGAGTATACACATTTGATTAAAGTGATAAATAAAGATATTTCTGTTGATCAGAATAGTGACCCGCCCCTCCTCTTAAATTAGGTTAATTTAGGAAGGGTTGCTTTATTATACAAGAGGAGTTCTAAAGGCCTACGCTATAGCACATGACTTGCACAATTTGATGAGATTGGACGGTTTACAGATGTCCCAAAAGAAATTGAAAGTATGTAATGGAAAGCCTCATAAGAATCTTCCTTTAATCTTTGGAGGTGGAGCAGAAACGGTAATAATTTTTTTTATTATTAAAAAAAAAGTGGCTCAATAATAGACGAAACGACAAGTCGTCTTCTCGACGACGAGAGATGAAACTGCGCCCAATAGAGGCTACAATTCGTGGGCTTTAAGTGGGTATCATCACAAACTGAGCCTGCCAAGAAGTTGAGTGATCAGGCGACGTGGCAGGCAGCCCATGTGAGCCAGAATGGAGGGAAAGTTTCCCGCCAAAAAGTAGAAGCCTGAAGTAGAGTAGCCCTAAAATCAGTTTTTCAGCCGCAGAGAAAGAGAAACAGACAAGTTCAGAGAAGTTGAGAGGACGAAAGAAATTTAATTTCAAGAAATGGCCGGAAATGCCGAGAACCCACCGTCAACGCCTGACTCGCCGACGTCAGTGGGGTTCAACACGGATCAGCTGCCGCACACGAGCCGCACATCCGAGAACTTCTCATCATCGTCCGACGACGACGAGGCCTCCGTCGACCCGGAAATCGTCCGGGATGAGCCCGAAGAAGACGTCCTCCTTGAAGAGGAGGAGGGAGAGGATCTCTTCCACGACAATTTCCTGGAGTCAGTACTTCAAAATCTATCAATTGTTGTTTAGTAATGATAATATTAATTATAATAATAATGATGCTTTTGAAATCGGTTTTTTCAAGTAAAATTTCGTGATTTAGTGTTCACGAAATGTTTATTGTGAATGTGAAATTAGTGATTATCGGAGAATGGATGAGCACGACCAGTACGAGTCGTTGGGGCTTGATGACTCGGTTGAGGACGAGAGGGATTTGGATCAGATCATGGCCGACCGCAGAGCCGCCGAAATCGAGCTCGATACACGCGACGGCGTACAAACAACTCGCAAGCTCCCTCATCTTCTCCATGACCAAGGTAAGCTCTTATCCAAACTTAATTTCCGTCAAAATTTAATGTCTCCGTACAATTGGGAACCAAAGATAGCTGTATTAGATTGTATGATGTTGTTGTTGATGATGTTAGTTTAATGTTGATTCTGTTGGCATTTTGGTTGCAGATACTGATGATGACAGCTACAGGCCTTCAAAGAGGGCGAGGGCTGATTTCAGGCCTCCAAGAAGCTACGAAGATAATGATGGAATGCAGAGTTCACCGGGAAGATCACAGCGCGGAAACTCCCGAGAGGATGTCCCAATGACTGACCAGACTGATGATGATGGCTATGAGGTTTAGTTATACAAATCATGCTTCTGACTTGGATGACTTTTTACATGAATTTCTGGAGTAAATATCTTCAAGCTTTTCTCATTTTACATGAATTTCATGTGCAGGATGATGATGACCAAGAAGCCGAGTTTGAGATGTATCGTGTTCAGGGAACACTCAGGGAATGGGTTACTAGAGATGAAGTGCGAAGATTTATAGCCAAGAAGTTCAAAGAATTTCTGCTCACCTTTGTGAAGAAGGGTTCTTCTGACATTGAATATGTGCGCCTCATTAATGAGATGGTATTAGGTAAAGGCTTAGCTTTATTTAATCGGCTCTTATGCTCTGTTAACCGTACATTGGCCATTTGTACTTTTTATCTCAATGTGTTGTGCAAGCTGCAAGCTACATAATGCCTCGGATATTTTATTTGAATTTTGAATCAATTCACTGTTGCATTTTGTAGCCAATAAGTGTAGTCTGGAGATTGATTACAAGCAATTTATTGGTACTCATCCCAATATTGCCATTTGGTTGGCTGATGCTCCCCAGTCTGTCTTGGAAGTCATGGAAGATGTTGCCAAGAATGTGGTGTTTAGTTTACACCCCAATTACAAACGTATCCATCAAAAGATCTACGTTAGGATAACCAACTTACCTGTTTATGATCAGATTCGCAACATTCGGTATTGTGGAGATTTTTCTTTTTCTTTTTTTGCTACATCTTTGCTACCTTTTTCCTTTGAGGTGTAAATGTCATCTGCTCTTATGGTGTGCAGGCAGATCCATTTGAATACCATGATTCGTATTGGAGGCGTTGTGACCCGACGCTCTGGGGTCTTTCCCCAGTTGCAACAAGTAAAGTACGATTGCAATAAATGTGGGGCAATATTGGGGCCATTCTTTCAGAACTCTTATTCAGAAGTTAAAGTTGGTTCTTGCCCTGAATGCCAATCAAAAGGACCGTTCAGTGTCAATATTGAGCAGGTGAGTTTTACAAATTTACATACATTTGCCTTCAGTTTTCTTTTTGGCTGGAAAAATCTGAAGAGAAGAAAGGGGATTAACATTGAATGTTGTGGAGGCTGTTATGGGAACTTATAATTAATGTTGCACCTCAATTATGCTAAACTGCTGTAAGAGGCTTTGCTGAGTTAAGGTTTTTTGTTTCGGGTCCAGCATCTCTGTAAAATTAGTTACTTTTTTTTCTTTTCTTTTATTTTCTTGGGTTTCCATGCGTTTTCTCAGACAAGAATATAAGTAAAACACAAATTGAACCTCATATGTGTCCATCTATTTCTTGCTTCAGACCATATACAGGAACTATCAAAAGCTTACACTCCAAGAGAGCCCAGGAATTGTGCCTGCAGGTCGGCTTCCAAGATACAAGGAAGTGATACTGTTGAATGATCTAATTGATTGTGCTCGTCCAGGGGAAGAGATTGTAGGATCCTCATCCTGGTCTTGCTCATTTTTTCTTGTTACTTGTTTTAGTGAATTCTTACTAATATTCTGTTTTCCATTCTATTTGATTTATTTCAGGAGGTCACTGGCATTTATTCAAATAATTTTGACTTTTCTTTGAATACAAAGAACGGGTTTCCTGTATTTGCCACTGTGGTTGAAGCAAATTATATCACAAAGAAGCAAGACCTCTTTTCTGCTTACAAACTTACCCAGGAAGATAAAGATGAGATTGAAAAGTTGTCTAAAGACCCAAGAATAGGAGAAAGGGTTGCTACTAAACCCTTGTATCTTTCTCAACTAACCATCTCTTGTATTATCATGAAATAACTAAATGTTCTATGAACGCAGATTGTCAAGTCCATTGCACCATCCATCTATGGCCATGAGGACATAAAGACTGCAATAGCTCTTACCATGTTTGGAGGCCAAGAGAAAAATGTTGAGGGAAAACACCGACTCCGAGGGGATATAAATGTACTTCTCCTAGGTGATCCTGGCACGGCAAAATCACAGTTTCTTAAGTAAGAGCTACTATCATCGGTTTAGAAGTGAATCAATTGCTTGGCTCTAAGGATCTAATTAATTTATCAATTTCTGTCTCACAAGGTATGTTGAAAAGACTGGGCAGAGAGCTGTGTATACTACTGGTAAAGGAGCATCTGCTGTGGGACTCACAGCCGCTGTGCACAAGGATCCTGTTACAAGGGAGTGGACCCTTGAAGGAGGAGCTCTTGTTCTTGCTGACAAGGGAATATGCCTTATTGATGAATTTGACAAAATGAATGATCAGGATAGGTATGACAATGCTAGTATGTATGTAAATCTTCCAATTATGAAAACTGACACCCACCCTCGCCCCTTTCCAGCTTATTTTGAGTATTTGAGCATTTACATTTTCATCTCAATTAGGGTGAGTATTCATGAAGCAATGGAGCAACAAAGTATTAGCATATCAAAAGCTGGAATTGTCACTTCTCTCCAAGCACGCTGCTCCGTCATTGCAGCTGCAAACCCTGTTGGTGGAAGGTATGATAGAGGATAAATGACCAAGAGTAGCCAACTGGACATACTTTGTTGCATTTGTAAACCTGGCACTATCTTCTATTCTCCATTGAGCCATTCACTTGCATTTCTAGGAACAAATAACAAATCTAACCTGCATGTCTGTATTCCAGATATGATTCCTCCAAGACATTTTCACAAAATGTCGAGTTAACAGATCCCATCATCTCTCGTTTTGACATCCTCTGTGTTGTTAAGGTTAGAATCCTACAAACTCGTCTTCTTCTCCACATTTTTGTTTCCGTTCATTCTCACAGGGAAGGAAATTGATAACATGCAGGATGTGGTTGACCCTGTCACTGATGAAATGCTTGCAAAGTTTGTTGTTGATAGTCATTTCAAGTCGCAAGCCAAGGGAGCTAACATGGATAATATGCCCTTAAGCAATTCCGAAGAAGATACGTCCGACAGCCCAGTGGATCCAGAGGTTTATACTTCATATCTACCCAGTTTATCCACTTGTACCTTCCTGGTTTGTTTGGAATTGAGTTTCTTTCTTTTTTAATCTCATAGAGTTTTTTGCCTGAACTTTCAGATACTTTCTCAAGATATGCTAAAGAAATACTTAACTTATGCCAAGTTAAATGTATTCCCAAGGTTGCATGACGCTGATCTGGAAAAGCTCACACTTGTTTATGCTGAACTGCGGAGAGAATCTTCAGTTAGTTTCTCGTCCTTTTATTTGAAGGTTTGTGTTTTCGGTTGTCTTATAGGAAACTTACTCTTTCATTTTTTTGTTTAGCATGGACAAGGAGTACCAATAGCTGTAAGGCACATAGAATCAATGATTCGAATGTCTGAAGCACATGCAAGAATGCACCTTAGACAGCATGTAATACAAGAAGATGTGGATATGGCAATTCGTGTATTATTAGATTCGTTTATCTCTACCCAAAAATTTGGGGTGCAGAAAGCTCTGCAAAAGGTATCAAAGAGTGACATCTTCCCTTAACTTTTCCCCCCCTACTTATGGTGTTCTGATATTCTTCCAAAGCTTCTAATATTGTGACAAAATGGCAAGTCTAGTTGCCACATTGAATGGTTCTGATTTTTGCTATTATTTCTCATAGCAGTGGAACTTTACATTATAGTTAAAGAAAATAAGTTCTCATGAGAATCATCTGTAGCTGTAGGTCTTGGCTGAATAAGGACGTCCTAAATTTTTGAAGACTAGAACTCTCTGTGCGTTTTCATGATTAAGCATCACTAAATTATACCTGATCTTGTTCCTACTCTAACACTATAATCTGATAATTTTCTTATGCTTTCCTGAATTAGAATGTGTAGAAGATTACTTGGTAAAATCTTTGAAGCTCTTTAGTGGTTGATTCCTGAAGAATTTGTTTTGTATTTGCAGAGCTTCAGAAAGTACATGACTTTCAAGAAGGATTACAACAATGTGCTCCTCCATTTACTCCGTCAGCTTGTGAAGGATGCAATTCACTTTGAAGAAATTGTTTCTGGCTCTAGTTCAGCGCTCACCCATATCGATGTCAGAGTTGGAGATTTACAGAGAATGGTAATGCAAACATGAACGGCTGATATTGGAAATCTACTTTACTTGCATAAACAAAATAGGCAGTTAACCATCGAGCTTTTTGCATTGGATTTAATCTTGTGCAGGCACAGGAGCATGAGATCCTTGATCTAAAACCCTTCTTTACGAGTGCTCTTTTTTCATCAGCTGGCTTTGTGTTGGATGAACAGCAGGGATTGATTAGGCATCACCTTCCAAGATAATGCAACAAAGTATCGATTTTGAATCGGTTGAAAGAGTTTTTCATGTTAGACGGAGACTGTATTAGTAACTATGAACCACATAATTTAGCAATTATAGATAGATTATGGACAAATCTTACAATTTCCATTTGCTTTGAATGATGCTACCTAGTCTCATGTTCTTTACATACATGTCTACCCAATATGCATGTGCTTTGCTTGGTAGAATTCGTCTGTCAGAACTTTGCTCACGCATAACCTAGCTTATGGTGAAACTTCATATATTGCTTCATGTCATACAACATATGGCATTGATTAATATACGCATATAAAATACAGTGTTCGAAAGTGAGTAACCATTTTAAGCAGCCTTTTTTTCAACAGAATTTAAATAAAAAGCCTTTTAAAAATAGCCTATCTTAAATAGAATTCATGGATGACTTATTTAATGGGTGTATAAAGAAGCTCTCACAAGCTAAAGGGGTGGCAATTTCGGATACGACTCGATACACGACTCGAAACTCGTATGATAAAAAAACAGGTCAATTTCGGGTCAACTCGCTCTGACCCGTTTAATAAACCGGTCGTGTCAATAGTTGTGTCAACTCGTGTACAACCCCCTAACCAGCTAAAAAATAAAGACAAATGGAGACTTCAACACACACACAAGGGGTTTTTAACCCCTACCACCCTCATTTCTCTCAAACATCTTATCCACCATGCCACAAACAACTTTGTGATTTTATGGTATGTCTTTTGATATTTATAATGTTTCTTTTTCTTTTGTGTTTTCCTTTCTTTTCCGTCTCTCTTCTCTTCTTCTTTTTTTCTTTTTTTTTTTCCTTCTTTCTTCTTTCTCCTCTCTCTTTTTTTTTTCTCTCTTTTCCTTTCCTCTTCTCTCTTTTTTTTTTCTTCTTTCTTTTCTTTTTCTTTAGTTTTCTCTCATCTCTCTTTTTTTTTCTTTATTTCGTTCAATCTTCTATCCTCTCTCTCTCTCTCTCTCTATTTTTTTTTCTTTATTTTCCTTCTCTCTTCTCTCCTCTCTCTATCTTTTTTTTCTTTTTTTTCCTTATATTTTCTCTACTCTCTCTATTTTTTTAAATTTAAAATTTTTCAATTGTGAGTTTCGTAACACACATGTTATTATTTATAAACCTGTTACACGACTCGAAACCAGCACTATAAAAGATGACCCGAACCCGACACGACACGTTTATTAAATGGGTTGGGTTCAGGTTGAGCATTCTTGACATATTTATTATCCCGACACGACACGAACTTGACATAACACGATCTATTGCCAATCCTAACCCTTTAAAATGTCTAAATGACCCCAACACTACAATACACCGGCGACCTTGATTTAACGGTGAGACCGTGCAGCCACCTATCCATCTCTCTCTCCTATCTTCCACTTCTAGTATATATTATTCTTTTGTCTTTTTCATAGAAAATCAAGCCCCTTTCAAATCGACTGTTGCATTTGTAGTGGTTTATGCAAAATCGAAGGCGGCTTTAGGGTTAAGCCGATGGTCCTGATGGAAGGGAGGCTTAAGATCACTGAGCTTATGCTGCTGCTGCTGCTGCTGCTGCTGCTGATTGGTTGCTCTGCTTCTCAGATCCAAGCTTCTTCTGAAAACGAACCTGATGCGGTATCATATTCTCTTTCCTTATTATTATTATTCATAATTTATCAAAATTATCAAAATCCACTGCCCCCTTTTCTTTATCCTTTAAGAATTTTGACAAACAGTTGATGATTGACAGATCTTCTACGAGCCATTTTCTGAGTCATTTGAAGGTCGCTGGATCGTTTCTTCCAAGGATGAGTACAAAGGTATTCCCTTTCAGCATTTACTGTCTTTTGTTTTGTTTTGCTTATTATGTAACAATCTTACGTTGTTGAAGAAATAAATAGTCGAAACTTGTCCTTATGGTTTAAATGGTTTTATGTGATGTGAACAAGAAACTTGTTCATATTGTAATTCAAGTAATTTTGAACTCATATCAATTGATGCTACTGTGATTAATTGCTGTATGTTTTCGGCAACTTCCTCATGCATGTAGGCCACACTTGAGAACTCTCTGAATGTATTGCTTTGGCAGTGAATTTTGTGTACTGATATGTTTATATAATTTAGGTGTCTGGAAACTTTCCAAGAGTGAGGGACATGATGATTATGGTCTTTTGGTCAGTGAGAAGGCGAGGAAGTATGCTGTAGTGAAAGACCTGGGTAAGGCTGTGAGCCTTAAGGATGGAACCATTGTCCTGCAGTTTGAGGTTAGGTTCCAGAATGGGCTTGAATGTGGCGGTGCTTACTTGAAATACCTCCGGCCCCAGGAGGCTGGATGGAAACCAGAGGAATTTGACAACGATTCTCCCTACTCCATTATGTTTGGACCTGACAAATGTGGCTCCACAAACAAGGTTCATTTCATCTTTAAGCACAAGAACCCCAAGAGTGGAGAGTATGTTGAGCACCATCTCAAGGACCCTCCATCTGTGCCCTCTGACAAACTCTCTCATGTCTACACTGCAATACTGAAACCTAACAACGAAGTTAGAATTTTAATAGATGGGGAGGAGAAGAAGAAGGCAAATTTCCTTTCAGCTAAAGATTTCGAGCCTGCCTTAATTCCGGCGAAGACAATTCCTGACCCAGATGATAAGAAGCCAGAGGACTGGGATGAGCGGGCAAAGATTCCAGATCCACATGCTGTGAAGCCAGATGATTGGGATGAGGATGCACCAATGGAAATCGAAGATGAGGATGCCGTAAAACCTGAAGGGTGGTTGGATGATGAGCCTGAAGAGATTGATGACCCTGAAGCTACAAAGCCAGAAGATTGGGACGATGAAGAGGATGGTGTATGGGAACCAACAAAAACAGATAACCCCAAGTGTTCGTTGGCACCTGGTTGTGGAGAATGGAAGAAGCCAATGAAGATAAATCCTGCTTATAAAGGAAAATGGAGCCGTCCTCTTATTGACAACCCCGGTTACAAGGGTATTTGGAAACCTCAAGAAATTCCAAACCCTAGCTACTTTGAGACTGAGAAGCCTGACTTTGAGGCCATCGCTGCTATTGGCATTGAGATCTGGACAATGCAGGATGGCATATTGTTTGACAATATTCTCATAGCTGATGATGAGAAGGTTGCTGAATCTTATAGGCTAACAACATGGAAGCCGAAGTTTGAAAATGAGAAAGAGAAACAGAAGGCTGAGGAAGAAGCTGCTGGTCTTTCAGACGGACTCTCAGGCTTCCAGGTAATCAACTTTTTACTTTATATTTGAGTTTCCTTAATTTCTATTGACTTTTGGTACTTCGTAATCTAACAAACAAACTTTATAAACTAATACTTGCAGAAGAAAATATTTGACCTTCTCTACAAAATAGCGGACGTTCCTCTCTTGGATGCATACAAACCCAAGATCATTGTAAGTCTTTGCCTTGTCATCGTTTTTTTTTAATTGAGAGCTATTGCAGCATCTAACAGCCTTTGTCATTTCTCTGCTAGTGAGGTTGTAAATGGTGTTAACATTGTATGCTATTACAATTGAGCTTGTAGATTATGCTTAATTGAGCATGTTTATGCAATGTTCATGCAGGACCTAATTGAGAAGGGAGAAAAACAGCCGAATATTGCAATTGGTATCATTGTATCCATCGTGGTTGTTCTTTTGACAGTTCTCTTTAAAATCCTTTTTGGTGGCAAAAAACCCAAGGTATGCTAGTACACCCTGCATATGTTTGCATTTTTCTGTAATGGTTGTGACTTCTGATAGCAGTAATTACATGATTGCACTTGTAAACTCTTTTGTCCCGGACTTTGCAGGTCACTGTTCCTGAAACAGATAGGCCTGCAGCTGCAGAGACTTCCAACACTCAAGGAAGCAGTGAGGAGAAGGAAGATGAGAGTGAGAAGGAAGATGCTGCTGCTCCTCCCCGCAGGCGGCCTACCAGAAGGGAAACTTAAGTAGTATGTGCTTGTTATGTTTGCAAAATTTTGAGATAGAACCTAAATGGCTGGATCTGTTACTAGTACGTTTCCAGAATTTTCTTTTCTACTTCTTATCAGAACACTTTGCATGAGTATGGATTGGCTATACTCGCATGTGCCGATCGTTATTTTACGTTTTCTAATGTGTTCTGTTGGAGGTAGATGTTGTTCCACTATATTACAGTTGTACTCCCGATTTACCCCCCCTAGTATTCGTTATAAGTTATGGAATGCTTTGTGTTTCTGATGTCTCATTTCTACTAGAGGTTGTCAACTTGTCATTATGAAATTCGTGTTTTGGGACCATATCGCCTTTAAGAGCCCATATGATAACAGCAACATATAGATAACTAAATCACCAAAAATCACCGCATGAACAATAGCCATCCTTAAAATGGTGGAAACAGTTTGGGTCCTTAAGTATGATTTCTCGTCCTACCATCTGGGATATAATTTTTGCAGAATCATGGCAGTTGCAGCACACGCGCAGATTCTTTGTTATGCGTATCGTCGATCCGGCTTGTGTACTGATGAGACCAAAAGAAATGGCCAACAATTCACTGTGCCCAATTGAAATGCACTCACGCTCTTCATCCACATCATGGAAGCTAAAATCCGAATCACGTCTATGTCCTTCATCTTCCATTTTCTGCATCAAACACTGCAACTCCCAGTATATTCCCTGTGATCTTGGGTGAGAAACATCCCCCGTCCCAAACACATGAACTTTGTTTCTCAATTCCATCCAAGTATAAGCTCTTTTAGTTTTCAAACCCATATCTATAATCGTTCCTCTTACTTCCTCCACCAAGTCCCATTTTGCATAGTGAGCATACCAGTTGGAGAGTAAAACATAATTATCAGCATTAAGAGGCTCCAAATCACAGAGCTGCTCAATGACCCGCTTGCCCAATTTCGATTGCTGGTGAATCCTACAGCCATCTAGCAGTGCTCTCAGCACCTCAGCATCTCCTTCAATCTTTTTGTCAGCAATGAAGTTCTTTGCGTCATCAAACAACCCAGAACGAGATAGAAGAGTTACCAACAAAACAGAGTGTGCAACTGCAGGCGTCTTGATGCAGTTGAAGTAAAACTTCCCTTCCGCAACCATGAGCGCAGCAACACAAGCACGAAGGACAGCAGCATACGTGATTTCATCTATCTGTATGCTTGAGTCCTCCATTTGGCGGAACAAATCGACTCCGAGCTGCCCTTGTCCATGTAAGCTGTACCCCAATATCATCACGGTCCATGAAACAACATCTTTGTGCTTCAACCGGGCAAATATTTTCGAAGCAGATTCGATAAATCCTGACCTGACATACATGTCCATCAGAGCATTCAAGACAGTGAGATTCATACGGATACCATTTCGAATCAAGTATCCATGAATTTCTTTTCCTTGTTTACTTGCAGACATTCTTGCACATGCTGGGAGAACGCTAGATACTGAGAGAGAATCCGGCTTCACTCCATCCGCAATCATCTGCCTAAACAATTTAAGACCCTCATTGAAGCCTCCTCTCTTCACGTTGGCATGAATCATTCCTGTCCAGGAAATGACATCTTTCGAAGGCATTTGATCGAAAACTGACCGAGCATCATCAATACAGCCACAATCCATGTACATTTTCAAGAGGGTATTGCTCACCAACACATCAAACTCCAATCCACGTTCCTTGGCAACCCGGTGGACCTTTTTCCCATCAATCACCGATTTTAACATGCCACAGGCACCAGCTGCTGTTGCCAGCGCCACAGGATCTATCTGAGCTCCAGATTCAACCATTCCGTCAAACACATGAAGCGCCATGCTGGGCTTACCTTCCATGATGTACAACCTGGCCAGCATAGTCCAAGAAACAGAGTCCTTGACAGGGGACTTGTCGAATAGCCCTTTTGCGGCGTCAACGCTGTGGAGACGGCCGTACAGTTCGATGAGAGCAGCAACCACGTAACGGTCATCGGAGCAGCCCAGCTTGAGAGCGTGGCCATGGAGCTGTTTGCCGAGAGGGAGATCAGCGGAAAGGCGGGAGGCGGATAAGATCCGGGGGAGAGTGTGTCTATCGGGCCGAACACCGCGGAGCAGCATTTGGTGGTATGTGGAGAGGGCGTTGTCGAAATGGGCATTGGCGATATGGGTTTGGATAAGATTGTTCCATGCAAAGGTGTCTGAGTGGGGCATTTTTTCGAGCAGCTTGCGGGTCACAGCCACCTTCGTGCTGGTCTTGGAATTTCGGGGATGCTTGTACTGGGCAGTGTCGATTGGTTTCTCGGTGACGATCAAACGCTGAATTTGAGCTGATGCAAGGACTTCCATGGCGATGATTGAATCAAACCCAATTCCGCATTGCCTGTTGGGAACTTGGAGAACCCTGGTGGTGTTGTTGGTGGGGAATATACACTGATTACTACGATGTTATCGAGGGACTGTTTCTGGAGATAGGTTTCAGTTGAAGTTTAGTTGAAGAACGACGACATATCGTCGTGCTCGTTATCAGGATTCTTCTCTCAACATAATAACGACACCTTTGGTAGAAGCGCTCACCTATTAACGAATTTTTTTTTTGACCTAAAAGCAATAATAATAATAATAACGAAAAAAAAATTGTGAATGCTTTCTTTCGTTGAATCCAATCCAACGGCAACCAATTTTTATAATGTTTTTTGTTTTAATTGCAATGGATGGATTAAATTCAAACATTGTTGTTGGAAGAGTCTTGTCTTGGGTGTGGCTGCTTAATGCTCACACACGGTCGGATCTAAGTGAACCTCAATTCAGAGTTTTGCTTTCGTGTGATTGTGTTGTCGCATAAGGTAGCAACACTCAAGACTTGCTCATGCCGCCTACAAGCATTTATGTTAGCCGCTAATGTGGGAAATTTTTCTTAGCTAAACATGATTCAATGTTCAAGCATACTAGAAGATGAAATGGAATTAAAAAAACATGATTCAAATGTTGATTTAGCAAACCCAATACCACCCTATACAATCTTTTAAACAAGGTACTCTGCATATAATACCATGTTTCAAAACATTGAACGTCAATTCAGTCTTCCAAGTAAACCGGCATTAAATTTATAGCCGCGGGAATCCCACGGGGCTCTAGAAAAACAAAGAAAAGAAAGGCACACAAAAATTCACCACCAGTCAAAAATTTTGAACGAGTAGAGTAGAAAAAGGCCAAAAGGGACTGTAGGGTCCACTTGGGAATTTGATATATAAAGCAACAGGAAATGGATCTAAGGAAAGAACCAGCCCAACTTTGACCAAAATTTCATGCTCTGTTAATACTTGGAATTGGACGATGTGTATTGGCACGGCTGAGCTGGTAGCTACTGTTGCTGGTGCCTACTCGTGGGGTCAGCTGAGAATGAGAGTACACGTGCAAGTCAAGGATTGGTCTGCGAATTAATTCATTCTCATTCACGTAACGCAATTGTAGATAATGGGAGTTTGCAGAAATGTGTAGATTGAAAGCTAGCTGACCTTTTTGACTGTTATTTTGTCCATTTCCCCCCATCGTCTCTCAAATCCCAACCCACAGCAAGTTATGAGTGGCACTGCCAGTTCGTCATCTATCTAGGCCAGACAGTCCAACTATGCCAAACCCAGCCACGCACCTGGCCTCTCTACCCTACCTACAAATAACGCCACCATCTTCCACTCTGGACATTTGCAGAAAACCAGCTATATTTCTCAGACATACAAGTGATATTGGAGGAGGGGAATTCAATCACAAGAGATGCAAGGATGACTGCTCTTAACCACTTGAGTTACGAGTTTCTTGTTAGTTAGGTTAATTTTTTACATGCACGCAATCAGATTTGCAGATTCGCATCAAGCACTTGGAATCTGGATGATTATAGATAATGGGAATTAATTAATTAACATGGCAGAAGAACCCAAGAATTTAATATTGATAGCTTTAGCAATAAAGATGGTGATCATTAGGCAAAAAGTGCAATGAGAAAGAGAGTAATTTGTATTGAAAAAGAGCATGAAAACAGAGTCATGTATTTACATTGCTGTGTGATGTGAGAAATCAGTATGAACTGCAGAACATATATTCACTTCATATCAATCAAAATCCAAACAGAGGACCCTCCTACTTAACTCCTAACTAATTAACAATCCACGGAATCATCATTTCCTGGATGGTTTGATCTTGATCTTGATCTTGGCTTTGGAAGTAGCAGTACTAGAACTCTTTTGGTTCTGGGACTCCTTTAATGAGTTGGGTTGAGATTTCTTCTTGGAAGATCTTCTCATCCCAAACGAAGACAGCCTTCTGCTCTTCTCCCTCGTCTCTCTGATGGGCTCAAGCCTCGGCTTCCATTGCCGTGACCCAACAAGCTGCGTGTAGTCTTTCTGCAACTGAGCCGTGGTGCAAACCCCGCTCTTGGCTTTGGCAAAATTATTTGCCTCATCTTCGTTATTTGCTGCTTCCTCGTTGAGCTTCCCTTCCTCCAACATCTGGGATATAAACTCGTCGGAAACGCGTATCCTCAAGCACCCAGATGGCGTTTTCTGAATATCAAACGGCTCGCAATTCACAGCCTTCCTTAGAAACGCGGTTTTTGACGAGTCTTTGGTATTGAACGAAGCAATGGTCACGAAAGAAAGCACCGACTGGAACAAGTGTTGAGGTAGCAGAAAGTACTTGTGGCCGAGCTGAAGCTGGTCGTCTTCAGAGAGAGCCGGGATCTTTTGTCCGATATAGAACGAATCGGACCGGCACACAAGGTGTTTCGGAAACTCCATCATGAGCTCGGAGACATAGATTGGGCTGTGGTAGATCAAAACCAGGCCGTCGGATTTGACGAGCTTGATGGTACCCACAACCTGGCGCTGTTGATGGGTGTGACGAAGCTGCACGCGAGAGAGATTGTGGTTGCCCATCAACTGGAAACACCATGGGATCATCTGGAGAGTGAAAAATCGCAACCTCATTTGTCAATGTGTGAGATTAAGAGAGGTATAATCGGCTGTGAACTTTCAGCTTATATATGAAGGGCAGAAAGACGATTGATGATAAGGCGTTTGATTAAATTATTGAGGGAGGGGAGAGCAAAAAGGGCTGTGTCTTTTGTGCAGGTGGTGTGGGGTTGAGAGAATTGATTACAAGCTAACAAGATTTGAGGTGGGTTTCTTAGGGTATATATATATATATATATATATATATGATTTGGCGAATGTAAAAGAATAATATATCTCATTTAGGAGTAGAAGACTGAAGACTGAAGAGAGAGAGAGAGAGAGAGAGAGAGAGAGAGAGAGAGAGGGGCGAGAGACCCGGGTAAAGCTTTGCTTTCTTTTGTGGCACATCACATACATAGTAGTTTGCATCCACTTTTTGTTTATTAATTTTGAAAGTTTGACAGTTCGGGGTTGGTTTGACTGCAATTTCTTCTGGAACGCCAATTGAGGCCAAAGCTAGGCTGGAATTTTAAATCTCAGATCCCGCCTTTCATTCATGAATTATGGATAGTTGTGTGGTCCAAAACCCTTTTTAAACTCCCTGTGGAAAAACCCATAAATGCCCTTTGAAAAACAAAACAAGGAAAAAGATTGGTGTAATAGTAAATTGGCTGGAGATAGATGCCTAAATTGTGGATGTGCTTTATGCTATTTCTCATTCTTTTTCTTTTTCTTTTTCTTTGGAAGGATTTCATTATAATGGAGAGAGAGAGAGAGAGAGAGAGAGAGAGAGAGGGATAGCAAAAGCATCAAATATGCATATCCAGTCCAGAGTCCCGAGTCCCGAGTCCCGAGTCCCGAGTCCCGAGTCCAGAGGCATCCGGCTTTATCCATCTTATGATCTTATCTACATGCAAATACAAAATGAGTATATAATTAATTGAAGGGGGATTCATTTGGTTGCGTAGAAAAGAAACAAAAGAATATCTCTTTTAATTTTGTGTGCGTTTGGTCCTTCATGTGTTGCATGGTCTAAGGAAAGCGTGACGACATATTACGTTTCCCTATGAGCGTAACAGTAACACTACCCATACGTGACGCACACACCATTCCCAACTTCAATAAACTACTTTGAGTTGAGTTGAGTTAGAGATTCTCATTCATTCTAATTTCTATCCAAAAACAAAAACTTATTATTATCTTCTCTTATTGGCCTCTCTGAATTACCATAATGAAAACAATCAAACTCATTGTTTATAGGCTTCATTCTAGTCAACTCATTCAAAACTACATCATTTTAAATATGACCGCAATGCTAAGGATCGTGCATAAATAAAAATTTCATGTAACAAGATTATATGACAGTGTATAAAATAGCTTGAGATTACACCATGGTCTTATCTTCGATGTAGGTCAGCTAGCTAGCATATTATTTCAGTAATCTTTTTAATTCTTATCAGATTTATAATCGAAAAAAGTACCTGCAGTAGTATTTAAAAAGCAAATGTTAGTGTACCAATACGTGCACGGTTGTGTTTGTGTAATGTGATGGGTGCGTAACTTGGTATTCAAACTAGTTTCCCTATAAGCTTCACTTTAACCAACACATTGATTCCTTCGGTTTCAGCTGCCCTTCATATACAAATCAGAATTCAGAATTAAGATTGCGTACGACAGGGATTTGTGTCTCTTTGTTGGTACTCGGCATAATGCACTTAGCTCTGAAGGCTTGAAGATAAAAATAATATTTTCTCTTTAATTTGATCCCATCATGCATATTTCTCGTCCAAAGACAAAAAGTTATCTCATCAACTGCTGAAAATTTGTTTTTCCATATACACAGCACGAACAAACATGTTCGAAACCCTTTAACAACACACATTGCGCATCGTTAAAAGACTTTTTTCTTCTAGTAGTGTTGAATCTTCAAACCCGTCCAAGTTAGTTTGTAATTATTTTCCTCCAACCCTAGGCTATAGCTGGCTAATTTCCAAAATGAAAGCACTTGCAGAGATAGAGAGAGTTTGACTGCTAGTGTTTGAATTCCAGTGGAATTGAGCCATGGACAATTTTTAGTGATTCTTTTCTTTTGGTGGGTTATCTGTCACATCTGATCATCAATCAGAACATGGATTTTGAATATTATACAGTCTCATGTAGGTCATTTTGATCACCTTTCATTTGTGATGGTGCCTCCTGGACCCAGCATTACCTCCAAAAACTTGTAAGTCAAAGAAAAGTTGGCAAGGCCTAAGTGCCCATCTGCATTTCTAGAATATGCCCCATACAGATACAGATACAGATACAGATACAGATACAGCAAAGCCTAAGTGCATCAGACCCTACAGAAGAAACATTTTTGTTCCACCAAGTTTTGGTCAAACAATGAGTACCCAACAAAAACAAAGCGTTAGGAATGATAAGAGACGAGAAACTAACTGGTGGTGTTCTTAGTTTCTTTTTCTTTAATTTTAGAAATAAATACAAATTTGGAAAAGAAAACAGTAGAAAGTACGTAGTACAACAAAACCAAGCGTGTCTTGAAATATCAATTTTGATCATTCCATCTTTGACCAAGATCGTGGACGGAAACGCACGTGTTCAGGTATTGGAATGAAAATGACTGGTAAGGAGGTGGGCGATTTGGTTAAGTCCACATCTGTCGGTTTCAATTGCCCAAACAGTGTTTCCATGTGATTCATGATCTCATAATTTCAAAATTAGGTTGGTTAACTTTACTTTACGTACAAATTTAACAAGGAAGATAAGTACGTGAAGGAAAAAAATAACGAAAATTATGACAAAAGCATAGAAATGGTTAATCAAACTTTGGAATGAGTATTAAAACACACTCTAATCTTTTCTATATTTATAATAATTTATTATAAAAAATTTATACTTTATACTTTTCAAGGCAAGTTACAGTAATTCTAATAAGGTTCAATCTTTTCGCCATCTCAATCATCTTCAAGTCTTATAGTCATCACATTAATAAATAAAAAAATTATTTCCTGCAACTATAGTGGTATTGATTTTTATAGTATGTGTATGTTGTGTCCTTGAATAATTATCATATCTAGAAGGAATAAATACAAGAGTGTGTGAGTCACTCATGGGTTAGGGAGGAAGAATAAGGTTAAGTCCACGATATTTTAGAGGGGTGTATTCAATTAAGATTCTAGAAAGTTTAAAAAGATTTTAAAAGTTCGGGTGTATTTAATTTAAATTTATACAAACTTTAAAAGAGTTTCTACAAGTCTAAGGGGGGTGTATCCAATTCTAACTTTCAAAGACTTTTTTTAAGTGAGTGACTTTCCTAGAGTTGACAAATTCTTAATGACTTTAATATACTTGATAAAGTTAAGTGACAAACTTTCATATACTTTTGTCATA
>NC_024127.1:21696793-21720508 GCF_000346735.1 Prunus mume
GGCATGTGTGCAAGCGCATATGATGAACTTTCGCATGCCCAAATCGGGTTTCTTCTTGGTAAAGCATCACATTGGGCCGAGAATTTATTTGGGCCGAACCGTGAATATTTTGGGCCTCAACGACCTCATTATTATTAGAAGTGGAACCACTTATTATAAGTTGTAATTTATTTAGTCCAATTTTCGATGTGGGACTTTATATTTTTCAATAGGCTGGGTATATTATTTTGGGCTGGGAAAAAAAAAAAGCCATAGGGGCCGCTCATCCCTGTTCATGATTGCTAGAGCCCAAAGTACCCATTATGGAGAAATTAAGGAATTGAAATTGAATTAATTATTCCCCTATTTGATTCTATTATTGATTTTGAGGGTGCTTGATTACAGAGTTTTCCATCTCCTTTTTGATTTATTGTGTGTTAGTTTGAGAAACATGAATTAGAATCATTATAGTACTCATTCACGATGAGTAAACATGCTATAAAATCAACCAGAACGAACCAAACAAAAATAAGAAAAATAAAAGTGAGTGGGCCAAATATGACTAATTATCCTTCATGACACAAATAGGCACATTAATAAAATGCAGGGCCCATTACATGGATCCGGCCCATGAAGATCAATCTGGGTATTCAATGCCGTAGCCCGTATGGTTTAACAGAAGAGTGAGAGAGACAGAGACAGAGAGACAGAGAGAAAAGAGACAGAGAAAGAAGGAGAAATGAGGAAGAGATGGTGGACGATAGGATTGGTGGTGGGGATAATTGGGATAGGAAGGGAATTGACAAAGCTGTATGGATGGGACAAGGACGCTCTGCTGAAGGTGTTTGGTGAATTGTCTGATCGGCTGGGAGTATGGGCCATTCCGTTGTACGTGGCGATCCATACCCTCACTCTCGCTCTCTGCTTGCCCTACGCCATTTTCTTCGAGGCCGCCGCTTCTCTTCTCTTCGGCTTCTTCCCGGCTGTCCTCTGCGTCTTTGCCGCCAAGCTGCTCGGTGCTTCCCTCTCCTTTTGGATTGGCAGGTACTTCTTCAAATTCAATACTTGCCCTTTTCTTATCAACAGTTCGGCAAGATCTGGGGGCCATTGGAATTATTTTAATATAAAAGTGTAGGTATAACTGTTAGAATTTGGATTTTGTATCAAAGAGGCACAGGACAGGGATCATTTGTCAATCACTGTGAGATAAAGTTTTGTGCTTTTTGAAGTTTTTTTATAACAGGTGAAAGGTGAGAAATTTAATGAAAAATTACACAGGAATCACCCCCACTACAAAAAAAATTTAACTACCCTTTTCCCTTTTTAATGAATTCATGCCTGAAATGAAAGAGCTATAGTCAAAAACAGTTTACTGATACAGGTATATGTTTAATGCTCTGTGATAGAGGTTGTTTCTGAAATGAGAATATTTGGGTGGATGAGTTACAGCATGAGAAAGAATAAAGTATGAAATGTATGGTTTTGTGAATCTAGTAGAGGTGAATCTCAGACTCTATCATAGGATTAGATAGAGTTATGATTGTTATCTTGTAAGTTGAGTCATTGACTACATATGTCTAGAACTAGAAGTGTGATTTAAACTTTTTGAGTGAAAGAAAAGTTTTTTTTAACTCTGATTTAGATGAGTATGAGGGCTTCTGCAGAAGAATTAACCTAGGTACCTGTAATGCGGAATGCATAGTACCGTTATCAAATACCATTCATAATATGATCAAAATAATATGATACACTAACCTAGTAACCTATGAGCAGCATTGCTTGCAACGTTTTACATTCTTCATATGACAACTCCAATTGCCCCTGTGCCAATTTGTTGTGATTAATGCTCTGTTGATTAGGTTGCGGTTCGTGTGCGTGTTCAATAATTGCTTTTAGGAATGCTTTGATGTTGTGGATTCTGTAGGTTAATATTCAAGAGCTCAAGTTCAGCAATGGAGTGGGTCCAGAGGAATAGGTACTTCGCTGTCCTCTCCAGAGGAGTTGAGCGAGATGGTTGGAGATTTGTTCTACTTGCCCGCTTCTCGCCAATGCCCTCCTATATCATAAATTATGCCCTTGCTGCAACAAGAGTTCGGTTTGTTGTGGATTTTCTGCTTCCAACAGTTATTGGCTGCATGCCTATGATTTTACAGAACACATCGATTGGTAGTTTGGCTGGTGCTGCTGTTTCTTCAGCATCTGGCTCTCAGAAATCTCAAATTTGGTCATATCTTTTTCCTGTACTAGGAATTGGCTCTAGCATTCTTATTTCCTTGAGAATTAAGAAGTACTCTACTGAAAATTTAGTGACTGAATCCCCTACCAGTGAGCATATTAATGATTCTAGTAACATTGCCGATTCTAACGAGGACCTGAAAAAGGGTCAATAATAGATTTGTTAACCCTAAAACTCCAAAGAATGGTTGTCTTCTCCAATTGATGGAATTTTTGCAGTTGAGACTCCTCCTTGTTATATACAATCTTTGTTGTTGTTGAATGATGTGCTATTTATTGTTTCCCTTTTAGGTCTTTCTTAGAGCAAGTCCACCGCCAGGGGCTAGCCCAGGCAGGAGGGGGCCCTAGGCCTGGAAGGAGACTCCAGCGCATCCAACCCGAGCAAGGCACGGGACCCACGAGCCCGGGCAAGCCTACGAGGAGATCTGACCAGTCTTCTTGCTTTCGGGTTGCTGATGTCAGGCTGGCGTCAGTGCAAGAATTTCAAATTTTTATTTTTATTTTTATCGTTGGCATGTGCATTGCTGTCAGAAACCAACAGCTGCAAGCCACGTGGCTTCTCCTGGAGCCTTGGATTCAAAAATCTTATCAAATCCAACGACTTTCCATTTTTTGGCTTGAAAAAATTTGTAAAAAATATCAAAAAATTCTGGAATTTTTTTCTATAAATACCTACTAATATTATTCACTTTCCACACCAAAATCTTCATACAAATTCATCTCCTTCTAATATTTGTAACTTTTCATACAAAATTTTCTACTACTAAATTCCATTTGTGTAAAAATACAAATGGTCTCTTCCATTGAAGCCGAAGGCGCGTGGACAACAATGGAAGATATTTTGTTGTGCGAGTGTAGGGTCAAAGTTGGTCATTGTCCGCAATGAGATGAAGTCCTCTCATATGTGGAGAAAAATTCATGGAGAATTTTGTGAAAGATAGGGTTCGGCTTGTACGGAAATGACTTTGGCTAGTAGGTGGAAAATTTTGAATAAAGAGCTAGGGAAATTGAGAGATGCTTGCCAAAAGTGAGGGAGAACATTCGAAGCGGTCAAAATCTTGGCGACAAGGTAAAATATTTCTAAATGCAGTTTTATTCAATTTAATGTCACATTTAAAAAAAAAAAAAAATTTCTTGCATTTCCATTTTTATTTGATTTTATTGCATTTCCAAAAAAAATTAATATTTTATTGCATTTCCTTTTTTTTTTTCTTGCATTTTCATTTTTTTAAATAGATTATTCAAGCACAAATGTGGTTCGGTACCATTGTCCAAGGCAAAAAAAAGTTTAATCAATCACCAATGTTTGGACGTTGTGAAAAATTGTTCGAGATTCAAAATTATTTCCATTGGTCTGACGGTTGTGTTGAATGAAACGCCGATCCACGATTCACTGGTAACTGATTCGCCATTGGACTTCCCAATGGATTAAGAATCACCAATCCAACGTGAGCCGAGGCCTATTGGGAGAAAGGCGGCAAAGGCCAAGAGAGGGAGCACTTCGAACACTGAATGTGCAAAAATTTTAGAGCAAATTGCTAAGAACAACGCACTGAGAATTTAGAGACTTGAAAAGAGAAGAAGCTAACAAGGCACGATATGAAGCATATACAATTGAAAGGCATCAGGCACAACAACAAGACATGGAGGACAGAGAGATGAAAATCATGGCCATGGATATGAGACATACGTCTCCTGAAATAAAGTCTTATTGGAAGCTAAAACGAAGGGATGTTATGAGAAGAAAGTTTTTCCATAATGATGGACCTAGCAACACAGATTGATTAAATGATCAAAACCATTAGGTTGTATTGAAAGAGTTGTCATATGTATTAATTTGTTGTATTGTTTCTCTTTTATTGAATCAAGAAAGCATTAAATAATATAGCTATTTATTAAAAACATTTCATACATCAAAACAAACCTTAATTCATTACAAACCACACGCAAAACAACCCATAATTAAAAACAAAGCATAATTAAAAACAAACCATTAAACTTGACTTCATCCACCGTGATTGTCTTTCATCACCCATAAGTACTCGATCAAGTCAACTTGACGTCTCTCGTGAACATAAGAAGATTGCATTTCCATATAACGATCAATCATATGATTGTTGTATCGACCGCCCCTAATCAGCGGTTTGTGCTCCAATGGTTGTCCATTTGCTTTCATGGGCCGTTCATAAATTCTTGTCAATGCTGTGTTAATGGGATCGGATTCGAACATCTCTAGGCATCATAATCATACTCATCCTCCACAATCATGTTATGAAGGATGATGCAAGTCATCATAATGCTCTGAAGCACCTCTTCATCAACCATACGAGCAGCACCCCAAATAATTGCCCAACGAGCTTGCATGATACCAAAATACATTTCCACATCTTTCCTATAACCCTCTTAAAAGGCAGCAAAGCTTTTTTCCTTCTCTAATTAGGGATTCTGAATTGTTTTGACGAATGTTGTCCACCTTGGATAAATTCTGTCCCCAAATAATTGCCCAACGAGCACTGCTAAAACAACGTCATCCTCATCTTCATCCAACTCACGATCTTCTTCAGCACGTCTGTGCCTGATTTCTTCTTCTTCTCACTATTGCCTCTCCAACACCCTCCTCGGGTTAGACATTGAGAGTAGAATATGTTTTTTAAAATCTGAGAAATGAAAGGATAGAGAGGAAATTGTGTGAGAGGTCTGAGTTGAGGGTGTAGTTTCATAGAGGGATTTAGAATATAGAGATGACACATGCCGCAACTTTATAGGGTGAAAATCTTATCTGAAATATGAGATTATAATTTTATAATAAATATGGACACATGGAAACCAAAAATCTTATTTGAAATTTGAGATCTAAATGTTATAACAAAATATGGACACGTGGCAATCGAAAATCTTATCTGAAAATTTTATGCTAAAATTTTATCCGAAAATGTTATCTGAAATTTTATATGATAATTTTATAATAAATAGTGATACGTGGCAACCGAAAATCTTAACAAAATTAATATTTTAAATATTTTTAAAAAAAAAAATTAAAGTGAATAGTAATTGCCCTTGCCCTTACCTATAGGGGTGGGAACAAAATATGCAAGGGCTGCCACTATTCACATGAATAGTGACAAACCTTACCTTGCCCTTGCCGCCAGTCCATTAGATTGAAAGGCCAGGTGCAAAGAAAACTGATGAGACCCTATATGTTAAATTTAAAAAATTTAAATAAAAAAAATTTGTTGTAAATTTTTCAATTTTCAAAATTTATAAATTTATAAATTTATAAATTAAACCAAAATCATCATTAGTGGCATGAATTACATCTATTTTCAAATACTCACATTCACTCAATTGTCTTCTATATCTATTTTCAATTCCATATGATGTTTTCCAATATTGTAACATAATACACGTCATACCAAGCCATACCAAGACAGGCAAAAATGGAAAGAAAAAAATGGCCAGAGAAACAACAGCAAGTCAAGCAAGTCAGACAAAAATGGGGGAAAAAATGGTCAGATATACCACACCAAGCCAGCAAAAATGGAAATAAAATGAAGATGTTCATATGAGGGACATGTAAAAAAATTGGAAATAGTAGGAGGAAGAGGAGAAAAATGTTTTTTTTTAATCAAAAAGAGGAGAACATGGATTCAACCAGAATATATAAAAAAAAGAATAGGAGAAAAGAGAGAGGTTGTTGGGAACAAAAACGTGCTTGGAGAACAAAAACGTGCTTATAATAATAATAGTAATAATTATTTTACCCAAAAAAAAAATAGTAATAATTATATATATATATATTTCTAAAATTGTAATGCAACATTATTTATATAAAATTGGAGACCCCTCATTTTTGGAGGTCCTATGATGTCACACATGCCATGGGCCGGCTCTACTTTAGGGAGAAAATGCTCTTAGCCTTAGCATAATCACATTGTGAAGTGTCTTGAGTGCTATCCAGAGGTACATTGAAAAAAGGACTACAATTACAAAAAAATTAAATTAATTAATTAATTTTCCCGTATAATGCCCGAATATTTTACGTATGTTTTTAATAGATTCGCTGAATAATATATATATATATATATATATATGTATTTTATATGTACTATATACCCTGTTACATATATTACATGACATCATGCATTGATGTGCATTAATCATTATCTTTATATTTAGGTAATAGCTGGTCATTGTTATTTTTGGGCAGAATGTGCATTGGTCATTGTTTTTCTCGATTCTTGATGTGACTTTGCTGCTGTTGATGAAAATGATCATGCATGATGATTTTAAGGTTGGGGTGGGGTTATGACCTCATGATTGGCATAAGATACATATTAAGGTATTGATTACAACTGTTAATCTCCACACAAAGCAATGTTTATATTCACACCCATCATCATTAAGCACAATGTGAACAGCGTTTATAGGAGGGTCAAGGTCAATGCCTTAATGGATGAATCTTTTTTTTTTTTATCAGATAACGCATGAATCTTTAGGAACCGAAGGTCGTTGATTTTATTTTTTTTAGCACTATTCATAATTAGATCAAAATGCTTTGTTTTACCATTAAACACCACAAATTGAAAGCATGGCTATTGGAACTTAAACAATCATAGGGATGAATCTATGTTTTTTTTATAAGTATCTTATGTATTATATGTATTTTGAGGGGTATATGGCTCATTATCAATAAAATCCATTCGTGCCGTCTCATTTCTTTTGTAAGGTAAATTCAGCCTGATTCATTTTAAAATTCTGAATCTATCCTATAACAACATCTTATTAGAATGATGTCAAAAAGATGATCTTCCTTTTGAAATGTACTTATCTTTAACAACACCACCAACCAACCCACGTCGGAAACCCAAATGCAAGCCAGCTTTTGCCATTTCAAAATGGTATTTGAAGGATTTCAAACAAAATCCATTTGCGTTGCACAAAATTGACACACTTGTTCATTTCAAGATTTGGCCACCTTAACAACCCTTTCGGATTTTGTCAACATTGTCCACTTCCAACCAAGGCACCACTTCCAGCGTAGGCAACGTTGAATTGAATACCCCCACGGTGCCTCTTTTACGGTGATATATTCTGCCACTTGCACATTATTTCTGAATTTGTGGTCCATTTGGAAATGAATGGAAGCAAAATGATGATAAAAGCAAAGGATAATGTGCTCTTTTTGTTGATGTGACATGTGTACTTATTCTTTGCACAAAATAAAATAAAAATGTTGAAGTATTATCATATTAAGGTAGTAATTAGTTTGAAGAAGGAATGATTGTTACTTTTGAACCAATTTCTACGCATGACTCACACACAACACAAACATATACAAATGGTCAAAAAGGAAGGTTAGTGTTTGTCTTTGGGGCCTTGGGCGGGGTAGGTTAAGACTTAAGACCAGAGGAAAAAGCATCATGCATGAATCATTGACCTTGGGATAGACAAGTATTTGTTCAACTTCAACACCAGAAAATCAAATCAGAGACCAAATTCTATTTTGTGATGTTTGTGATGTTAAAGCATATTCCAGCTGATCAAAAAGTTTGTGGCATCCGTGCTGTGTAAGACCATCTCTTATCGAGATGTCAAATGTTAAATGTTAAATTTGAACTTGATGTGGCAATTCGACACTTTGAAAAGAAAAAAAAATTAACTCCACTCAAAATGCGAAATATTATATTATATTATTATATTTTAAAAGCAAATAGGGCTCCATCATCAGAAACAAATAGAACTCTTTTAGAATACTGAAACGGCATTATACTCCTCAATTCAAAGAATGACATCCAATAAATAATGTGGACAAAATCCTGATCTAAGAGACAAAAACCCCAAAGAAAAAGAAACAAAAAAGGAATAGTTTTGGTATATGCAATTGGTTGCTGTGGTGATGTATCAAATCATCACATGACTCACAGCTGCCATACTATAAGACTCTATCCATTATTGGAGGTCATCTTTTGCGGCGGGTCCCTTCTTCTCCACTTTCCTCGAAACCAAAGATGGTACTTGCTTGCTGCTGTCAGTGGTAGGTATTATTGCACACCCCACCACCCCATGTGGTGGAGTGGAGACCTTCTTTCCTTATTTTTATTTCCCATTTTGTGTGCGCAAAAAATTTCTCTACCCTCTAATCTACACTTCTTACATATGCATTAGATCAGCTAAACTAGGGATATACAGGAGGCTTTCTGCCACTGCTGGTCTGCATATATTAGGCATGCTATTTTGTTTATAATTATTATATAATTAGAAGTTCTCTTTATGAAATTCGAACTTGGTGGTTGTCTTGTGGGAGAAGTGCAAAGCCAATTCCTTCAAGTCCTTTGTTAGTGCTGGTGCTCCACAATAAAACACGCCTGCACAAAATCATAAATATACATAAACACATATGCCATCATCATTTTCATCATACGTCCACGAATGTGGAATTCGCATCAATATCGCCCGCACGAGCACGACTCTAACATTCTGAATATGTATGAATTTTTCAATTTTTCAAAGTATAATGTGGTAGGCAAAAGTAGGTGAGGTGAGGTGAAGGAAGTTTGTACTCACCCACTCGGCTATCAGGATGGCGCCGAGCAATATCCTTGTAGACTTGGCGCCAGTTGGGCTTGGCAAAGTGGGATTTGACACGTGTCCCTGACACCACATCCACACCATTCTTGGCATGGTGAAGGGACTGAAGCATGGCAATGAGGGCTGACCTCGCATCTCCTTCCTCATACACACTGGTGCAGTAGTTGTGGATCTCAATGACACCCTTCTCGTCCATGTCCGCCACCTCATTCAAGATCCCTTTGAACCATTCAAAGGAGCCTTGCTCCCGCGTCACCCAATAATAATAGGCCTTTCTGGTCTTGAACCCTTTGTTGCTCTTGTTCTTGCCGCTGCTGCCATGGTTAGGGGTTGATGAGTTGCCGCTGACCCTGCCCATTTCTAGGGAAGACTCTAATATCGAGTCGTCGTCGTCCTTGCCCTTCATTTTCATGTTGTTGATGATGTCCTTCACAATGCTCACCATGGGAGTGGCCCCGATTCCAAGCCCCACTAGCAGTACTACGTCGTATTTCTTGTAGTCCTGTGCTGGTGCCCCGTATGGACCGTCTATCAATATCTTGGGAAAGCTGTTCCACCAATTAATCACAATAAGATCAACCTTGGAAAAAAATAAAAAACCATTTGTAAATATGCGTGTGTATCTAATTAAAATATACCTCGGATTGTTTCCTCCTTGCATGTTATCAGCTCTGAGTAGGCCACTCTTCCCACCAGTTGGAGGCTGACACACCTAATTAACCAATGCAAACAAACAATACTGAGATTAATTTTGAAATTAATAAGTTCATGTAATTAATTAAGAAATAAGAATTGTTGAACAACAAACCTCGGAGAAAACAGTTTTGAGCTGACGCGTCCAATCGCCTAGTGTTCGAATGTGGACGCTCAGGTAGTCGTCTCCAGGTGCCGAGGTAATGGAAAACGGGTGCCTGTTGATCATATAATTAGGACATAATTAGAGTGGTTTTGATTTGTCTAATTGGACATGATTAGAAGAAGACTGTATGAACCAGATTATAAATATTTGCCTGCCTACCATTCAAAGGGAGAAACCGCAGCACAGTTGACAAACATGTACTGCCCGCTCTTATATTTGAAGCCCTGAGGCTTCGACATGTGCAGTGCAAGCACATTTCCCGGATAAACAGCAACCTTCAATGATGATTTTAGCAATGTGTCAAACAACTAATTAGAAATTTGATGATACAATTTGAGATAGTAGTTATACTTGAGCAAGTTTTCATTAATCTACCTTGAGAATCTTGACTGGCTTGATGCTTGATCGAAAAGCTCTGATCAACCTTTCACAAGCGTAAAGGACAACTGGGACTGCCAAGTACATCCATGTCTGCCACCACACAAAAGCAAAGTCACTCTCACAATTATGCAGCAGCTTAGATACCAAATGGGAAAGAAATCAAATTTTTGGGGGTTTTTTTATTATTCAGGAAATGAATTAGGAACTGACCGTTTTATGATACCATTCCTTGGTGAGGTAGAGTTTAATGCCGTGGACGATGAGCAAAGCATAGACAATGACAAACAGGTGGTGTGAATACCAGAAGGCATTGAAGCCTGTGAGCTTCTTCAGGGGCTTTGGCAGGTTCAGTTTGTTTCTCCTAAACCAAGGAGTGGCCAATGTGAAAGCTATGGCCATCAACACCACAATTGAAATGCCTGTCCACCCTTCCACCCCCTTCACAAACCACCAGTAGTTTGGAGGCTGCTCTTCACCAAAGTACGGTATCATAGGCTTGTAGTCTTCTTCAGTTGCATGAATTAGTCGTGGGAAATCGCAGGTTAAATGCGCCCCGGCGTGCAGTCCAACCCCGACAGCAATTCCAGCTGCAATGACCTGCATGATCAATTAACTTTGAGACTCAATTTTGTGGACCAAATTGAATTCTCAGTATGAGCAGAGTGACATTTCGTTTCTGTTACCTTGTGGAAGTTTAAATTGTCATCGAAAGGGACGACGACGCCCAATTTGGTCTTGTTTCTGAGCCAAGTGATGGTGTTTCGGCAGACGGGTAGTAAAATTAAGGCCATGTTGAATTTAAGCGTCTCTGCTCCTCCTTTAGCAATGCAAACACAGTAGCCCATCACTTCAAATGCTGCCTTATTCTTGTACTGCAGAAACTTGTAGACGAAGAGACCGGACACTATGCCAAGCCACAGCATCATAACCCATACTCTCTGCCAGTTATCTAACAAGAAGTATTTGGTCTTCTCATACCATCGTGTGATTGGGTTGTTCTCCTGTGTGGGCTTCAGCTTCTGGCTCAGCAGTTGGCTCAGAACCCGGCTTTCGTTTACGCTGACAGATTGGCCAACTGGAGCTTGCAGCAACAGAGTTTCCAAGTTTTCAACCTGTTTGAATACTTATGGAGTCAATGCAAGGAAAGAAAATTGGACAAAGTATTTGTACATTTGAAAAACAGAGTTTCCGAGTTTCATGCATTGTTGCAGCAACACCAGCATACCATGATGTAGCCAGCACCATCCGGGTCTAGCTCTTCCATAATCAAAGCTGAATATTCGTTAGCTTGTTTTTGAATGTTGGAGAGCTTGTTTGCAGAAGCACTCAGACTAATGATCTGCATTAAACAATTAATTTAAAACAGATATTTTAATTAAATGCATGTTTAGCAAGCCACCTTAAAAATTAAGAAGCTAAAAAAATTTGACCGGCCAGTCCTCAACAAACGGCGGTTCACCTACCTCTCGGACTTCTTCCTCTGTGATTCTACCGTCAGCGTCTCTATCCACCCTGCACACATACATTGATTATAGTCCAATTAATTTAATGAGAATAATTAACAAAATTAACAAATATAGTAAGTGAGAATTAAATAGATAAGTAATGATAAAAATAAAATAAATTTAGAGTAGTACATGTCAAAGAAGGTTTGGAGCCTCGAATCAAAGCTTTCATCAGAAATTTGCTCCCAGAACTCCCGGAGCTGAGCCTTGTTCACGGCATCACCACTTATGTTACGCCTCCGAGCAAGCGCGCGGAAAAGCTCTCCTGCAAACTCCTTCGACTCTTTGTTCATCCCTGATCGAACACATTAATCGATTAAAAACAACTTTAACTAATTTAGCATTCCGTTCCTACTTAATTTGAGTGAAAAAAAACACATCAAACACTTGTGGATGTACGGACGGACCTATGCATTCCCCGAAGAGGGAAGAAGGGAGGAGGCCGTTGGATTTGACAGTAAGTTCATCGAAGCGCTTTTCGACGGCAACCCATCCGGCGGAGGAGGAGGCGCCTCCGCCGGTCTTGGCGGTGATAAACTTGAGGCTCTTTAAAGCGTGGGCGGTGGCGGACTTGGTGCGGTCGAATCTCCTCGCGTTAGACGGTCTCTTGGAGAAGGAAGCCAGGCGCTTCAGCTCCTGAGAGACTTGCCTGATGTGCGACGACGTGTTGCGAAGCAGCGAGGACCGAAACGACGACGATTTCTTCCCCTCAAGCGTTTTCTTGGCCAGCAGAGCCAGCTCGGGGTCTTCGTTGCTGGCTCCGCCGGCGGCCTGGACGCTGTGGACGGCGACGGTGTCGTCTAGGATGTCGAGAGTGATCTCCACGTAAGCATCGTCTTCGTTTTGGTCGGTGCCGGGGTTCCGGTTGCTGTCCACGGCGGACTTGTCGAACTTGGCGCTCTTAATCCGGCGCCAAGCTCTGGTGGATTTGGAAGACAATGACGAAGGAGCGTAGCTATTGTGAGGCTCACCGAGCGGACCGCTGAAAGCTCGTCTTTCAAATTCAGCTGAGCCGCTTGCTTCCGCGGCTGTCGACAACTGAGTCGACTCGGTGTCCGAGTTGTTCTCCGAGGAGGTCATCAGCCCTTCCTCGTGACGCCGACTCCCCATTGAAATCTGATTCAATTCTCGCCGGTATCCAAAAAATCCGTTAAGAACAAACAAAACTAACAGAAATGAGAAAGAGATTGGGATTCGAGATTATTTAAGTTTTGGTTTTTGGCTGAAGCGAGAAGTTTTGGGTTTAAAATGGAAGGTGTTTGGTAAGTATAAATAAGAGAGGAGCTCATGGCTGGTGAGGGCATGCAGTAATACGAAGGCGACTTTGAACTGAGAAAAGTCAAGAGCGTGAGAAAAGCGAAGAAAAATAAGGCAAGCAAATTAGCGACAGCAAGGCGGGGATTGCTGGCTCTCAAAACTAGCACACACAGGAGAGAGAGACACTGATGTACGTATACAGATGATGCGGGTTCTTCATCTTATTATTATTTTAATGATGATAATGGTATTTGCGTGTAGAGCTGGAGACGCGATGGATAAAGTGGTAGGAAAACTCAGTAAAAGTTGTAGGAAAGCAATGCCAATGCCGGTCAACTCATTCCTGCAACCAAGGATTTGAGTGCCTCCTTTTTTTTAATTATCTTTTCTTTTACCTCCCAAAATTACATAGCCTTAGTCAAAGCAACTTAAGTGGTAAAGTGTAAATTATAACTCAACTGACTAAACTGATTTAATCACCGAAGACTTAATCTTCGAGAATGTAAATGTGATTTTTGTTCCAACAGACCGAATAAACATATAAAGATATAGATCCTATTTTCTTGTCTTAATTCATTTGTACTTTAATTTTCGTTGTGTAATTTATTGGATCAAAATGATTGAACATCCGACTTAGCCTAGTAATTGAACATTCATTTAAATATTAGAAAGAATGACACGTGTAACGATATTATTTGAGATAAAGATGATAATATCATGACTAAGTAAAGAAGTAAACTAAACATTAGAATTTTGTCTTTTGCCGACCTCTTTTAACCCCAAAAATAAATAAATAAATGAACCTCATTTTATAATGTGCAGATGTATGGTAGTCAGATTCAATGTGCAGATGCTGTGTCGTATATATATAGCCTAGGTGAGTAGGGCGGTGGGGTAATGGTGATGAACCAAACAAAAATAGATGAGTGGGATGCCGGAGAGTGACATTACGAGATTCTTTGTGTACATGCAGTGTAAACTGACTATTCATGTCGACGTTTTTCGAGGTATACATTTGAATTTCGATAACAAATGACGTTTGCTATAGTTTTTTTTTATTTTTTTATACCTGATTGCCCCCAATTACACATGTTCCGACTTTCATATGAAATTTTGGTCGGTCAATGGAGGAAGACTCAAATTATTAATGATGATTATTTTGGTGATATTAGCTCGATGGTTGTAGATATATTGAGTATTGCAACATCATATAAGGGCTTGTAGCACAAGTGATTAAGAGTATTTATTACAATATCTAAAGTGTTAGATTCAATACCCCCTTCCTCCAATATCGTTTGTATAAAAATTATTGTTTTTTTTGCAGTAACCTTCAAAGTTAAGAAAAAAAATATATCAAAAATACTTTTGTAGAGATGATATACAATCGCGAAAATAACTATGAATTGACGACCAAGGAATTTGTGTTAAAAGTGAGATTATCTTTTGGGTCATCTAAGGTAATTAGTTTAGTTACTATGTAAGAAATTATGAAGCATTTTTTTCTACGATGATGACTATTAATCCAACCACTCTACCGGAAATTGGTTGGCGTATACGTAATTTGAAGAATTGACTTAAATAAAAGCTCATCGCAAAAAAAAAAAAAAAAAAAAAAAAAAGAAATTGAGGAAAGAGTCCTGAATCATCCTAAGAAATAATGTAACTAGGTAAAGAATGTATTGGCAAAAAAGTAGAACATACGGCAGCACCGGCATCTACTATTTGGAATAGACCATTTCTTAGAAAGCATCGGAAGGAATGAGTTTTGACCATACAAACCCAACAGTAATTATTCTTTGAATCATAAATTCAGTCGCTTTCCTTCTTCGCCTAAATGTACGTAGCATACAAGGTAAGCATGCATATCTAAATATGACGACAAGTGGTCGACGTTCTTATATATTCTACATAGTTTGCTTGCGCTGATTTAGGAACAACAATAATTAACTCAATACTGCGTACACACCATGAGTAATTACAATCTAATTATTTGACTTCACATGGAGATTAATTAATTCCGAGTCTCCTCCGGCGTGCTCATAATTTGTTGAGCGGTTTAATTCCTCAACCGTAATTTTAATTGATCTTTAATTCTATATGGTTTTGACACTATAATCATCATTTTAATGTGTGACTTGAATAAAGAAAACGGTAACTGATTGATTATGTTTACTTTTGTTGACAATTACCGCCGATAACAATACGATTACCAACTATTAATAATGTTTAGCACAAAGAGTCTTTGCTCCTAACTATGCGAAATCAATAATATATATATAGCAAAATTACCGCTTGACTTCTTTGAGAAATAAATAAGTTGACACATGCAACATTGTGATTTAAATGATCTCACAATATATAAAATAAATAAATAAATTTTTTTGAAGATGTATGTAAGAGATTTGTAGCTCAAGTGGTTAAAATGGCTATCTTAAATCCAAGGGCGGAGCTAGAATTATAAAGTTGAGGAAGTCGAAGAAAATACAAGTATATAAAATACCTAAGTGTTTAATAATTACATGTTTAGAACTAAATATTTTTAATTGAGTCATGTCTAATTTGTTTTAGAATAAATTTTAACTTCAATTATAAGTTGTTTATTACAAACAAACAAACGGAGACAGGGCCACAGTCACTGCCTGAATCTAAGGTCTTGTGTTCCAATACCCTTCATTTAATATCGCTTGTATAAAATTTTTTTTAAAAAAAAAAAAGATGCGCAGATGCTGTCAAGATTGTTGAATTGACCAAGGAGGACCATATTATAGACTATGGGGCTATGTATGTATACGTGGGAATGAGATGGAGCGAAGTGAGAATGGGTTGACTGGGTGGGGCGGAGGAAGTGAGAATGGAGTGAGCGACGCGGCTTGAAGGTGGAACGCGGATTCACTGATATTATACGTCATTTTTTCATTAAGCAACCAAAAAAAAAAAGGGAGACAGGACTGACTTTTACTTTGACTAATTTCACACGTACACGATTCTCATTATTATTTTTTCAAGTTTATACAAAAAAAGCAATAGTGGCATGATTTTCACCTTGTCTTTATTTGATTAAAGAAATATAATCCTCTTTCTTTAGTTGCATAATCGCAACAACACAAAGGAAAAGGAAGTCAGCTGATTGGAAAAAGACAAAACCATAACAGGATCCGAATTTCATATCCAATCAATCATGTTATTATCCAGAAGATGCTCCGTATTCAGTCAGTATCTTTCCTAACTCTAATCTAGTCTATCATATTACTGTAGCGAAAGGGTGGGAAATCAAACACTTGCTTTATTTTATGAGTGGTGATTTCCCCACTTCTATTTCTCTTATTTTATCCACTTACACTCCTTTTTTATAACTAAAAAAGGAGTGTAAGTGGATAAAATAGGAGTGGGAAAATCATTACCCTATTTTATTTCATAAATTACCTCACGTGCATTGGAAAATATGGCAACCAACGCTTAAAAAGAACAAGTTTCATTCATTTTATTAATCAAGTGACACACGAAAGCCGAATTCATAATAACTTTTAACTAAATACGACATATAAATTTGAATGTTACTAAATTAAATGGTCAAATAGGTAATAAGTAAATGAAAATATGACTGTCATTGATCTAAATGGTCAATTGGGTAAGATTTTCGAATCTACGACCGTCTTTTTTTTATTTTATAGAAGAGTTTGACAATCGAGTAAAAAGCTCTAACCACATGGAAAATCAAAATATAGTGTGACAAATTTGATATTGAGATCATCATTTCCTTTGCAGTCTGAAAAGCCTGCATCAAGCCCGCCCAAGGGTTCTAAGCCCATTGGATTTGATCGAATATATTTTCACCCCAATACTTATTACCTTTATACAAATTTATAAATAAACCCAATCCTAGACATGTATTTATAGAAAAACTCAAGCACTACTTAAACATAGAAACACACCCAAAATCAACCACAAAGTTAACTTTTTGGGTGTGTTTATAAATGGATTTTGAGTGTGTGTAATGATAGGTTTTGGGTGTGTTTATATGTTTAAATAGTGCTTGGATTTTTTTATAATTTAAGCCCCAATTTTGGGTGTTTTAGTGAAACTCCCTTAACTTTATTTGGGTGGCCGCGCCGAAGCAAAGCCTAGATGCCAAGCTCAGCCCATCTCCAATCCGACCATAATATTTTAATACTGGGCCAGCTCAATGATGACCCATAATCCATGCGACTTTCATCTATGTTTTTGAAATATTTTCAAATTCATTTATTTTGGGTTTACTCAACATGTATTTTCAAATACTAATAGGATGTTAATTAGATTGGTACATGTATTTGGTTTGCCCCGACGTGGTCATGGGTTTAAGAATCCATGGTACCCGTGTGTATGTGAGTTTTTCTCTCTCTCCTTAACTTTGGCGGAAAAAAAAAAAAATTTATGTTCAAATTGATTTATTTAATACCAACAAATATGTGCTAACCTTCTTCACGTGTCTACTTAATAGGGTAACGGCTGCTAAAAGTTAAAACCAAATTTAGGTTCATGAAATAGTTAGTTAGAAGTAGTTATCTCCTAATAATACTGCTAAAAATGACTAGGACTACCACATTGAATGAGCCAAAAAAAAAAGGGGGTTAATGCTAATAATTCAGTCCATGCATCAATATATTGTACTTGCGCCGAAGATTCAAAGTCGATCATATGAAAAAGCTAGTAGATAGGTTCGTATCTAACTCCGTTAGTCCCTTTGTGCGTCCGCCGCTCTTTTATAGTTACTATTTTAGATTTGTTATTATCATCACCAATCACACAATTTATGCACAAATTTGTACTTGGATTAATTTTTATATATTTTTAGATAGAAATTGAAACCCAAATACCTACGTGTAGCAAAAAAATAAATAAGATATGGCAGTGAGGCAAGAAGATATAGGAATTCTGTGGGTGGCGCCTACGAATTTAAAGCGTAGTTGGCAATGTTGTGAGAGCAGCAGGCACCAAACGTGAACATGGAGCGTGCAGCATGTAATGTAAGTTGCTGGTTTGAATTATTGAGAGTCTCTCTCCCCTCCCTCCCAACAATTTTGGACAGCTAAGCTAATATAATTCATATCATGAGATCATAATGAGTGATTTATTTGTAATTGTGACCCCATTTTGATTTAGGGGAATCGTATCGTATGATTCATCTTCATCTTTATGCATGCTTAATTTTGCTTATAGCCTAATCAGAAAGGCTGGAACCAGATTACACGTCAAATAATCATTAATGCCACATGTGTTGGCTCCTAAATTCAATTGAGTTAAGAGGGCAAAGACTTTCCAGGATAATAATTGCATGGATCGAATACAGCTTTCGGCCTTTGGCTACCAAATTAATATACGTTTTAAGCCTTCATTAATTTGCACATAATAAGTTAACAAAGTCAACTGATTCTGACCTCGTGTTACAACATCAAACAAGTATCTGGTTCCGGTGTTATTTGCTTTGGATATGCATGGGGATCTGTGAAGAGATGCTCAGCGAGCAGTGGTTTCCAGAGGAGGCAACTTCTTTTGATCCCAGGCTTCCATTCAATATATAAAAACTGTAAATCTACGAGGGGTTTCAGATTATTATTAATTTGATTTAATTATCAAGGCGTCGCTGACACTTGAAGTTAAGAGCTGACTTGTAACTTCGAGTTGTATAATTCAGCTTCGGTCTTTAAATGCATATATATGCAAATAAGATTGATGTGGCATGTTGCCTGTTGACTCACTTCTTGGTAAAAAACCCGATAACTCCAATGAACTAGGCAAATAAACTTGACAATACAATATTATAATATTTATTTGGAGTAGTTGCTAGGTAGAAATTTTATTACAACAAAAAACAAAAGAAAGTTGTATTTTATAATAATAAAAATATGTGGGGCGCTATATGCCTATTCATTTTGAAGTAGGCAACGTTATCTTGTTGGGGAGAGTCTGTATACATTGCTTATTTATTTGTCTATTTTATTCGAGCATGAAAAATACCAATGTGGCAAAATAAATAAGATTTGCCTATTCCATTGAAAATGCTTGAAAAAATAAAAACTAAAAAAGTCAGAAAAACGAAACTGAAAAGGATACCGCCTTGAGATTTTGGTGTGCATTAACATTATATTCATTATTTTATACCTACAAGAAGGTGTTGGGTTGGCTAATTAATGAAGGGGGAGCCTACTTGACACGCTAGTTGGAAGAGAGGACAACAAAACATGTACACAAAACAGAACACAAAAAGAAGTAGCAGGTTTAAATTTGAATGAAGGAGTCAATATGGGCATCAACCAAATCTGGCAGATTACAACTGGAGCGGAAGAGGACAGGTTTCGAATTGGATAGAGCTGGGACACAACCCCCCAAAAAAGTTTCAGGAATCAACTGAAGGAGAGATGCACTGCAGGACATTATTTCATTACACATCACATCACATAACAAATTCACAACAACACACATCTCATAGGCATTAGGCAACACGTCCTTTCTCTGTCAAAACCAAGTATAAGTCTGCATTATTATTTAATATTAACACAACATTGTGTAGATTGGGGGGATTCATGTCATGTGCTCAGGTTACAACTGTTGCTAGACCATCCACATGTTGTTGTTCATATTCATGACCTCATGTGCACCCCCCAATCTAATCCAATCCAATCCCATCACACCCTACCCTCCCTCATCTCCTTCTTTCATCCTTTTGTTTTGTTCCTCATCGGTTAAAAATTAATAAAACACTGCTACGATCAGTTGCTTATGCTTATGAGCAATTTCTTACATTACGCTCAGTTATTTACACGTGTATATAAATTTTAAAAGATAAAGACTAGCTGTAGCTTGGAGAGTTGGTCTATTTATCACTTTTCAATTGGCCCCTTATCAAAATATCAAACGTGACACGTCAATCTATGCGCATAGCACACCATATGAAATTTTCTCACTCTAACCAACACACCTCGCATGGTCCATTTCCAATGCTGAGTTGCTAATTTGTGAACCAAGCAATCCTAAACTAATAAATAAATAAACCAACCAAGAAAACTGTTCTGGATGAGGAGAGGCTGTCTTCACCGTAGATCAGGGGCTCTGCATTATGTATAGTATGTGTCACAATCCCTAACGGCAAAGCTCTGAGCGGCAGTCTGCACGTGCATTACAATTATCTGGGCTTCATCCTATGCACTTGTTATTTTATTAATATATATATATATATATATATATTATATCCGATATTAGATGAAGGGGGAATCAAATCTAGAATTTAGAATGAAATGATAAATGTTCTTTTTTTTATTGAGAAATTTAGGATTACATTCATAATTCAGCTAAAAAAATCGTTAGTCACAAAAGATCAATACAAATTAACCATGAATGACCAATACAAACTAACCACAAATAGTCGTTACAATAACAGAACGGTTTAATATCAAAATTAAGACAATTTAATGGGCCTCCATTAACGATAATGTTGGATCGAAAAAACTATGACATATGAATTCCAACTAAAATTACAAACTCAAAATAATGAAAAAGAGATAAGGCTTAAAAAAACTAACTTCAGTTATAACTCATTTACTTCTAAAGTTTATCTTTGGTAATCAAAATCCTCACCCATTTACTTTCTATTGGTGGCTTTGATGGGAGATTTAAATAAAGCAATACAATTAGTTGCTTCCACATATTAATTCCACAATTGGCCAATTTTATCGACCAAATTATGGCTGATGCCGACTCTTCGCTTGGATACAGGCAAGCAGTTTCCAGTTTCACGCAAAGAGCTAGCTGTGTCCAAATGTAGCCCATAGATAAAGGGACGAAGACAAAAAGTGTAAGAGCAGTGCTTTTCTCCATGGCCTCTCCTCAGAGTGGCCCAGGTTCAATATGGCCAGCCAGGCTCTCATTTCTCATTGGCCACAAGACAAAAACAGAGACGGAGTGACGGAGAAAGGGAGAGTAAAAGAAAAGCCATAATTGTATGTTTATAATTTCAAACACATCCTTTTATCTGTGCCCAAAACTTGAAGTCCCTTCCTCTGTGCCGAAAGGAAAATAAAAAATAAAAAATTGAACAGCTGTTATGCTACTGGTATATTTTAATAATCTCATAAATAATTTTTAATTAATTTGACGACAGGTTAAACAATTTTAACATAACCCTTCAATTATGTAATGCAGATAAAATCAGACACTACAAAAGGACTTGCCCTCCCCCCTTTTTCCTCATCACACCTCAAGTATCTCTCTCTCTCTCTCTCTCCCTCTGTGTTGGAGTTAATGCTCTAAAATCTTGAAGACCATACAGTTTTTATGTTGTTAGGAACTTAAAGAACGCTGCTTTTAAAGTCCCAAGCTTTGCTAATTTCATCTTTGGGAACTTTTGTTTTTGTGCAGAGAAATGGCTTCTTACCAACAATGGACGCTGTTTGTGAGTTTGCTGTGTTTGATCTCTGCAACAATGGGAGCTCCCCCAAGAAAGCCTATATCAGTGCCATTTGGCAGAAACTATCAGCCCACCTGGGCTTTTGATCACATCAAGTACTTCAATGGAGGCAATGAGATTCAGCTCCATCTGGACAAATACACAGGTAGGAAAAAAAGAAAAGAAGAAGAATCTTTTGTATTATTTTGTGAACAAGTTTTCAACTTTCATATTCATGTATGCTTACTGGTTCTTGGGTTTTCATTTTTAAAGGCACTGGCTTCCAATCAAAAGGAAACTACTTGTTTGGCCACTTCCATATGCAAATCAAGTTGGTCCCCGGTGACTCTGCCGGAACTGTCACTGCTTACTATGTGAGTATTGTTTCTCAGTTTCTTTCATTTCCGCTTAAAAATCTTTGTTTTGGGCTTACAACTCACAAATGTATATATGTTTGTGTTGTACACTTATGCAGCTATCTTCTCAAAACGCTGAGCACGATGAGATAGACTTTGAGTTCCTGGGAAACAGGACAGGGCAGCCTTACATTTTGCAGACCAATGTGTTCACCGGAGGAAAGGGTGATAGAGAACAGAGGATTTTCCTCTGGTTCGACCCAACCACAGCTTACCACTCCTACTCTGTCCTCTGGAATCTCTACCAGATTGTGTAAGTTCCTCTTTCACCCTTTCTGCCTTAAATTTCCTCTGTTTTCTTATGCATATTAAAAAGTCTACTAGTTTCAGCAAATTTCATGTCTCAATTAATGCACAATTTTCGGTATAAATTAATAACCAAAGTAGTATCTATAAAAAGCTAGAAAAATTCCTTTGAGAAATGAAGAGAGAAAAAAAACGTAGCCAGCCATTCCCTAGTAAATCGAAGTTACTTTTTATTTTGGTACAAGCGATACTCTAAATTATCGAGTTTGAACGATTGAGTGGATTTCCAAAAAAAACACCCATGATTGGACTAAACTCGCGCATTTTTTCAACCGACAAAACTTTTGAACACGGTAGCCAACCCAACCCAAATACCCTATTTCGTTGGGTGGGGGGGAGAGAGTCCATTTTTTCTTCCCACTTTTTCTTTTTTCCAACTTTTTTGATACGGTCGATGATGAAATCATGTTTTCGTCTTATAATATTTGGTAAGATCCCATATGGGGCTAATGTGTCTTTTTATGTTTGTGTATGGTCATGAAATCAGATTCTTCGTGGACGACATACCAATCAGGGTGTTCAAAAACAGCAAAGATTTGGGAGTGAAATTCCCATTCAACCAACCCATGAAGCTATACTCTAGCCTGTGGAACGCAGACGATTGGGCCACAAGGGGTGGGCTGGAAAAGACCGATTGGTCCAAGGCCCCTTTCATTGCCACGTACAAGGGCTTCCACATCGACGGCTGTGAGGCCTCGGTGGAGGCCAAATTCTGTGCCACGCAGGGCCAGAGATGGTGGGACCAGAAGGAGTTCCAGGACCTTGATGCTTATCAATGGAGGAGGCTCAAGTGGGTCCGCCAGAAATTCACCATCTACAACTACTGCACTGACAGAGTCAGATACCCCACTCTCCCACCGGAGTGCAAGAGAGACAGAGACATATAAATTTATCAAACCCATGCATGCAGACACAGTAACACTGTTTTTAATTAAATTAAATTACCCCTAATTAATTAGCAGCTCTGCTCAACACCTACTTTTTTTTTTTTTTGGTCGAAAATGCTCAACACCTACTTGGTGTTTAATTTGGAAGGGGTTTGTTTACATCAATTTAATTTCTTATTGTAGTGGGGGGTTACTTCCACATATGGCTTTCATTAATTCATGGGATTTTAATGTATTGTTCAGTTATTATCGTTAATTCGGTTGTTATTCTGGTTTCAAAAACTATTATATATAATAATAATAATAATAATAATAGTTTTTGTGTATTGATCCACGTATCATGGTTTCATGTGAGCACATGGTTTTCTTGGTCTGATTGATTCCCCACAGCATCATGATCTATAAAAAGGAAAAAATAAGTGGTCTGCCAACAGCAAGAGGGCAGATGGGTCGGTGTGTTTTCATCTGTAACCCCAAGGCCACGAGGGGTTGCTCGAACTTCGAAATGTTTTGGAAGTATTTTAGGGGGATTTACTAAGATAGGGAATAATTGGATGAGGTGATCTCTTCTTGTTCAGAAAAAGAAATGATGCTTCCAAGAGGATTCGTCTCTCCCAAGATTTTTGTACATAAAAAAGTCTACAAATGGTCAGAGAAATGGCCCTCCAGAACTGTGATAACATGCCTCACTAATTTTAAATTAAGTCACTAATTAGCGTTATTATTTCACAGTTGGTGTCAGTAATTAAGACTTCTTTTGTGGGTTATTATCATAAAATAAGTCGAGCAATAAGAAGTTGGTCAATGTGAGTACATGTGGTTGTATCTGAATGTAACAAAATTTATGATCATTATTGGATTGCTCCAAATGGAACAAATT
>NC_024127.1:21720558-21759038 GCF_000346735.1 Prunus mume
AAAGTATTGGTAAGGAACTATAGAGAACCAAAAGAGAAGGGAAAGTCAAATGGCTTAGTTGTGTAGTAGTTTGAAGTAATTGTTCTCTTAGGGAAGGTTCTGGGTTCGAATTCTAGCATTCGTATAGTATGTGAGTTTAATATATTAGGGCTTGTCCAATATAGATCCATACATTTTCTATTTTCTAGACATATACCCATTACTCTATAAATCTATGTGTAAAACCCAATTTCAAATTTAAATGACTAGTAGAATATAAGAGGTCGTAGTATTTCTATGTTTTTACATCGTTGCCACTAAACTTCATATTTTATTTATAATTTATTTCAAGCATTTCATTAACTGTCATAATTGTAATTAATATACTCCCTATTAATAGCATATCAATCACCCCATTTCTTATAGTTGTCATTCCCTCTCACATCTCTCGCCCCCTAAAATTGCAAACAAAAAAAAAATCTGTAAATTACATATCCAATAATGTACTTATGAAAATTATAATATAAATATATACATATAAAATATAGGTATCCAATAAATTGCATATCCAATAATGTACCTATGAAAAATAGGTACATTATTAGAGTCAAAAAAATAGTGGAGAGAGAAAATAGGTTCATTTAAAAAAATTACTTTTAATAAAACAAATAATAGGTACTTTATTCAGAGAAAAAAGGCTATATTATTTATAGAAAAAAATAAATTACATTATTTAGATAAAAAATAGGTACATTATTTAGATAAATAATAGGTACTTTATTCGTAGTAGGTATATTATTCAAATGGTAGGTACATTGGATGACATATAATACCTAAATCCTAATTGTAAGTACATTAAAATTAATGTAGGTATATTGGATGTCAGTAAGCCAAATTTACTAAATATATTATCGTCTCCCTCACTAGGAAATGTCATGAAAAAAAGAAGGAAAAGAAGTGTGAGGCAGAGAAAACGACATAAAGCCAACTCACTCCCGATTATTAATGCAAAAGTTAGCATATTTAGCAGATTTCGCGGGTCAAATTGACTAACATGGAATGGAAGCATAGCAGAGCAGAGTAACAAAGAAATTGGGCAGTGACAGAGAAACCCTTATATTGGAGACTGAGACACCATGAGCAGTCAATTAAGTTTTGAATAAGAGCAGTGAGTGGGGAAAAGCAGCAGACAAGTCATTGTACAAAGTCACAGACGTTAGATGAACTGTATAGTGATGTCTCCGTCACATCAATTATCAAGTAAATCGTCAATGTTTACATGTGAATTGTTACAACTACAATCTATTGCATGGGTACAAAAATTATTAATTGTATTACATACATGCCATCCACCCAAATTATAACATGTATTATGTTTACAATACAAGATTTGGGGTTTGGATATTGGTTACAGGAAGAACGAATGGTAATATCACCCTCGTTGGGTTATTATGGCCCATTGAGTGTTGTAGCAGCATTTCGAAGGTAGAATGTATCACTTAATGAGTCACGATGATTTATTGAATGTGATATTTTTATGTGTTCGTACTGAGTGCGTGAATGTATAAAAGAAAATTAGTGCAAGTGCAAAATACAATATCAACATGTCACGTGATATATTAGATACAAGCCCGCCCTTGTAATAGGGTGGATCAATATTCAAATGAAAACCAGAGTCTTCACATCCACCTCTTCAAGTTTGTATTGGGTTGGGTTTACTTAACCGGAAAATAGGTAATACATTGTACTGGCTTGTAGTGAAGGATTGGGCCTGCTACAAGTGGGTAATAAAAGGGTTTTTTAGGGTTTTGAAGGATAGAGGGAGAGAAAGAAAGAAAGCGAGAAACAGAGAGAAGCGATGCCGGCGGGTCATGGGTTGCGCAGTCGGACGAGGGACCTGTTCTCACGGGCTTTCAGGAAGAAGGGCTACATCCCACTCTCCACCTACCTAAAGACCTACAGAACCGGCGACTACGTGGACGTGAAGGTAAACGGCGCCGTTCACAAGGGCATGCCCCACAAGTTCTACCATGGCCGCACCGGCCAAGTCTGGAACGTCTCAAAGCGCGCGATCGGCGTCGAGATGAACAAGCAGGTCGGCAACAGGGTCATCAAGAAGCGGATTCACGTGAGGGTGGAGCATGTTCAGCCGTCGAGGTGCGAGGAAGAGTTCAGAGCAAGAATGGTTCGAAATGACGAGCTGAAGGCGGAGGCAAAAGCTCGTGGGGTGAAGATTAGCACCAAGAGGCAGCCTGAGGGGCCTAAGCCAGGCTTCATTGTCGGCGGGGCTTCCATTGAAACTGTCACTCCCATTCCTTACGACGTCGTCAATGACCTTAAGGGTGGCTACTGATAAGTTTCATTTAATCGGGTCTCCATTTTCATTGTTTCTTGTTTTTGACTCTGTTTTTGTATCTGGGTAAACTCTGTTCTGCTCATATTTCAAATTTGACAATGCAATTCTTATTGTCCTTCAACTTGTGAGAAAACTTAAACAATGTTACTATGCGAAATGTATCATTTAAATTTTTTGTAAAGCTGGTTGAAACTTGGTGTTCAAGGAAGGAATCATGTCACACTAACATCGGCCTTATCGATCTCCGACTGATACTTTTATTCTATTTTAAATTCTTGGGTAAGAATTTGAGACTGGAACTTTCACTTCCATCAAGAAAGGAATGTTGTACGGTACAGAGGTAGTGTTGTTCTTCAGTCTCTGTAGTTTATGGGAATTCCTCTTCACTTGAGCTTTAAAGAAAGCCTCCAATTAAACAAATCACTGGGTTTTATGCTTTGCTAATTTAGTTTGTCTACTGACCGGATATCTTGTTTGTAAAGCAAGAATAAAGAGATTGGAAACATTGTACAGAACTGGAGATTTGATTCTGATTTTCAAACAGGCATATATAAAAGGAATAAAACAAACTTAGGTGTATCAAGCCCGTCGAACCGTTGAGCTCCAACCAGAAGGTTGCGATGGCAGACACGAAATGGGTTATTCAAGTTAATAAAGAGCTCAGTAAGATGGAAGATCTTACAACGGAGAAGGAACACTGGAGCAAGGGGTCAATCTACAAATTACCAGTTTCCATCACAGACATAAACAAGAAGGCCTACCAGCCCCAGGTAGCCACCTTCGGTCCTTACCATTTCGATCATTTAAATACAACGGAGGTGCACAAGCACCGTGCGCTTCTTCATTTCCTGAAGAGATGTGGGAAACCTCTTGAATTGTTTGTCAATGCACTGACTGAAGTGGTGCAAGATTTGAAGGACTCGTATGATCAGCTTGATCCTGGGTGGAAAGATGATACAGCAAGATTCTTGCAACTAATGATTCTGGATGGCTGTTTCATGCTGGAGGTCGTGCGTATTGCTTCAAATATATTGGATGATTATGCTCTTAATGATCCCGTCTTCAGCAATCATGGGAAGCTCCATATCATACCATATATCAAACGCGACATGTTAATGATTGAGAACCAGTTGCCGATGCTGGTTCTCAGCAAGCTGGTGGAAGTGGAGAGCAATAAGGTATAAGAGTCTGGATCCTCCACTCTTAGTTTCTTGTGCCGACTGAGTAATTAAGTAGTTGTTGATTTTGATTTTAATTATTTCAATAATGTCTACTTTGTTTTACACAGGATGAATTGTCTGTGACCAGGCTCTTGCTCAAGTTCTACTCCTCTGGCACATCAGCCTCCAACATGGGAAAATGTTTGCACGTATTGGATGTGTATAGGAAAAGCCTGCTTCAGTCAGAGCCCCAGTGCAAAACAGGTCACTGCCCACCAGAGCCCCTGAATCGTCACGATGTGATTATCTGGTCTGCAACAGAGCTTAATGAAGCCGGAATCAGATTCAAGAAAAGCAAAACTGGTAGCCTGAAAGACATCTCATTCTCTGGGGGAATCCTCAGGCTCCCAGTCATTCTTGTGGATGATACCACCGAGTCGATGTTCTTGAATCTGATAGCATTTGAGCGCTTCCATGTTGGGGCAGGCAATGAGGTGACATCCTATACTTTCTTCATGGACAACATCATAGACAATGCTAGAGATGTTGCCCTCTTACACTCCAAAGGTATCGTCCAAAATGCTCTAGGAAGTGACAAAGCGGTTGCTAATCTGTTCAACTCCCTCTCCAAGGACATAACACTGGACCCAGAAAGCAGCCTCGATGCGGTACATAAGAAGGTCTATCATTACTGCCGGAAGCCGTGGAACGAGTGGCGTGCCAATCTTATTCATACTTACTTCAGAAATCCCTGGGCTTTTATATCTCTAATTGCCGGCGTCTTCCTTTTTGTGCTCACCATAGCTCAGACTGGATATTCCATAATTCCCTACTACTATCCAAATGATTCTCCTCCCACCTGTACATGTTTACCTGTGGCTCCTCCCCATGCGGCTTCTTCAAACCATGCATACTCCACCTCACCATCAAAATTTATACTTTCTGTTCTTATTTCCGTTGGATGGATGCTTACAAAATGAGGATTTCATAATTTTCTTTCCAGCGATCATCTGTTGGGTTTGGAGGTTGTTTTCATCCACAGTTTCTTTTCCTTACTGATCTTGCCTATTGGTTAATTGAATTCTTTGTTTGATGTCCAGCAATCTTGACCTTCTGATAGATCAAATTGCTCTTCCCCACAGAATTGAGTTTTGTGACCAGCTTTTAAAAGATAAGACGAAGGACAAGATTCATTTCAATAAACTAGTAGGTTCCACACCAATGCAAAAGAAACAAGCTAGCTGGGTCTATTTTCTATATACATATATTCATCAGTGAGACATGTTGCAAGAAAAAGATTTCTCAAAGATCGTATAAATAATTATTGTAATAATAAAAAGTATTGATATTTACAAAATACCCTAATTTTAAATATCTCCATACGTTTTTCAAGCCCATAAATCATAAAGAAAGCTTGGTCCTACACCACCTTCTGTAGAGAAGCTCCAGTCTGTACATGTAAGGAAAGCAGGGGAAACACTGCCTGCCGGAGTCTATCAAGGCCAACTCCAACTTCTCTCTTATCTCAAAATGCAAGAACCAAAATTGGTCGAACAATCTACGTCCGCAGTCTAAGATAGAAATCGACTGCACTTGCGCGGTGCAACGCATATAACCCAACAGAGCTGCCCTTAAGCAATTCATTTTCCAATTCCAATTAAGCTAAGCTGCAAGAGATAAGGTAGATTATGAGACTACAATACCACTAGATAACTCAACATTTTATTGGCACAAGAAAATTAAATCTAACACCACAAGAAACAGAGAAAGGAATTACAATGTTGTTCTGAGGCTTCCCCCAGTAGAATCCATGGATGATAACTGGCAAGAGATTGCAGGCTACAAGCACAAAAATCATCAATGCATGCATTCCCATCCACTCCATCACAATAGTTGGGCGCCTGTAGCCACACACATCAACCTGTGGAAAACCCGATTCGTTATCAACTTAGAAGAAGAGGAAGAGAAAACTAAGCAGACTGAAAATTTAATGTTTCTTTCCCATCACAAGACTAGAAATCCTACCATCAAGTAAATTGCAGTAAAGAGAATGCCAGCAGAACCAGCTGTGATACACATGTAACTGAATGTGTAAAGAGGCTTGTTTATATGCATGCCTGAAAAACCAAATGAATGAGATAATTTAATGATAAATTTTTTTTCAGCAACTTCAATTATTAATACAGAAGACTCATTTATATATTATAACAAAATTGTATAGCAATCACGTACCTAATAAGTCCAAGGCGAGGCCTAAGATTATAAGAGACGAGGATGAGATAGACCAGCGCAGGATTCTGTCCCTGTGACTCTGCATTTAGAGGGGGTAATGGTTAGAGACACTTTGCTGAGGAAAACAAAACAGATAAAACTTGTGATATATGAAGCTTTCTCACCTTAAAATGGACAATAATGTGTCCATAGTGCAAACCAACCAAGCAGGTAACAATGGCCATCATGGAACTGCAACAATGAAAGTAAGTTTTTGCAAAATTAAGACAAAGAAATTACACATAGTGATGCAATAGGATTCTCCAATGAAGTTACACATAATAAGATGCGCATCGAAATTGCTAACACACCTTAAAAGTCCTTCAGGGTCAAAGGGAGCTTGACACCAAGAAGGAGCATCAGCCGGTAACGGGCCATTATCAGGGGAGTTAATACTGCATTGCTGTAAAAATAACAAAATTTAAAACTAATTGTTAGGAATGAAAGTGAGGAACACCAAAAGTAAATGAACCTAACCAACAAAATAGATACTAACCTCTGTTCGTGCATAGATTGGTCGTCTATATAAGTGCCTAAGACCCAATATCTTACGATCAATCATCCCAACAGCATTACATGCTGGTCCTGTGTCACCCCGTACTCCGCATTTAACCTTCCAAACCGAGATGAGTTAGAAACGCCAGTCACATAATTTTTAAAGAAAATCATACTTGAAGAAATCGGAGGACAATTAAAAACAAATGATCAAAACTTACTGAAAATGTCTTTGGTGCGGAGGAGGAAACACCAGGAATTTGGTACTCCCAATCAGGAACATGCAAGCCGTATAAGAGTGACAGATATAGCACAGTGATTATCAATGCTGCCGACCTGAGAATGAGGTTCCAGACATTGTTCAAAATTGAGCAAATGTACAAAGTATTATCATGGTCAAGAGAAAAAACAAAAAGTAGGCACTACGATACGATTGCAAAAAAATATAACTTACCATTGAAATCGATATTTCCTGAGCAGAGAACGTCCTGAGTTGACATTATCGTCACCCTTTAGCCAAATCTCGCACAAAGCTGCTACAAAATAAGCTATTGCAATTCTCTGGAAAACAAACAAGGCAGCTGGTGTTTAAGAGCTAAGATAGAAACAACAAAATGAAATTGAAAACCATAGAGAAATTAGTTCTAACTCTTCTCTCCAAGTTTCGACTAATCTATCAGGCAAAATGCGCAGCTTAGGAAATTAAAACTAGTGATATATAGCATACCTGTAGAATGCCCATCCATCTCATCTGTTCAATATCCACCCCAAATGTTAGATCCTTGATGCCATGAAAATAGCCACCTGGATGCAAAATACACCGTACATTTAGTTTACAGAAGCATATAATTGCAAACAAAACTTGCATTGCAGAGTAAAATTATTTTACACTAAACATATAGAATTAAACTATTTGTATCTTCATGATCAACAGATATACATCAAATACTTAGAATTTGGCATGTTTTAGTAGTTAACCTTGAAGGAAAAGGCCCAATGCTAGAAGCTTCAGTGTCCTCAAAACTGTTTTTCTAGTCGCAACGGTTCTGCATGACATTTTCTGTACAGGAAACGCAAACACGTTTTGGTTAGCTTTGCTTCTTCTTAAAACAATGACCCTTTTGAACATTTTATAACATTGATTGAGTAAAAGAACAAATTAAGGGGAGCAGAAGAGCATGAGATATGGTGTACCTTGTAGGTAAGTGAAAGGGAAACACCAACCATAAAGAGAAAAAATGGCATGACCAAATCTGCAAGGGTCAAACCGTTCCATGGTGAATGGTTAATAGCAGGCAGGATCCCACCAACGTCGTCCACTAATATCATGATCTGCACCAATAATACCATATATATAAATTATAATTATGGAAAATCAACATCTTATTTACAAACCAAAAACAAATTAAATAAAAAAAAGAATTAGATCGAGTTATACTTCTTACGAATCATAATTTGACACATATACAACGGCGGGCCAAGAGGACTTTATTAAGCAACCCATTAATTGGTCCATAGATGTCATACTAAAGAAGAAGATGCAGATGTTATTTATTAACGTGCAGGGGGGGGCATCCTAGTCACTCAAATACAATACAAAAGGCAAGTGATGAAACAGCTTTTTGCAAATGTCGGTGCACCTGACAAATGTACATTGGTACCATAATCAATGTCGGGAACATCATGATTTCTTTTGGGTAAAGCGTTACATTGCATCTGATCTTTGTAGATTTGAACCGAGATCTACTTTGAAGGCTAAAAACGATTTGAAAAAGAAAACAAATCATTGAGTGTTGGATTGGGAGGAAAGGAAAGAACATAAAAGATATGCAATGTATATCAATTTTTTTTAGTCCGGCAACCGAATCACCCGAAATGTGCCACGACAGTCGCACAAAAGAATCTCTCCCTACGAAAAGAGTTGCTATTTTGTTTCCTTGATTTTGGATCCGATGATCCTTGATTTCTTCAGACCTACAATAATCTAACAATCTTATTATTTTAATGGGGTTAGTTTGGGCTTTTCCCATTTTAAGTATCTGCAAAATAGACGACCGCACCAAAAAAATAAGAATAAATAAAGAGACGTCGATACTATGGTTAATAATAATAATAATAAATAAATTATTTATGAGTTACTTAAGAACAGTTCATTAGTCACGACTCATCAGTCATCCTTTTTGTGGACGGTTACAAAAACACTAAGAAAAAAGCAAACCTAAACCCTCTCCTCCTGTACTTAGAAAACAAGAAAAATGCAAAAAAAGGAGGAGGAAAACTGATACGGTGCCGTATCGCCGAACGAATTCCCCTTAATTAAAATTAAAATTTGTTTCTGTTTTCGTTTTTAATTTTTCTGGGTTTTGAAAGATAAGGAATATGAAAAAAGCAGCAGAAACATAAAGAGGAGGCTGAAAGTAGACGACGTTACGTACCGCAACCGTAAATCCCCGGAAAACGTCGAGGGAAACAAGGCGTTGCTGTTGCTGTTGCCGCAACTTCGAAGGCAATGAGGCCGCAGCCGCTGCCGCTTCCTCTTTACTAACATTCTTATAAGCAGCGGCACCACCGCCACCACAGGCGGAGGCGGAGGCGGCGGCGGAAGAGGCCGATGTCGATTTGGATATCTGCTGAATGGCCATCTCGACATCCTCATCATGATCAATACTGATGTTGTTGTTCTTCATCATCATAGGATTCGTCATCCCACGTTCTTCGTCATCATGTTCGCATCCTTTAATAGGTTCGTACATCGCCATATCTCCCTCTCTCCTCCCTACCCTATCATCACCAACACCACGCGTTATTATAAACCTTTCATCTTCTCCTCCGTGCATGTAAATGTAAATGGCTATATACAAAATAAAAAATATGGAAATAAAATTGGCGAATGACAACAAAACCTGAATTGGGTGGACACCAGATATGAATAATATTCACCTTATCTTCCTTATCCGCCTTGTTGTTTTTCTGCGTTTGTTCTTGGCAGCCGGTAGGGTGGGGGGAAGGCACCCTGCAGCACTTGTAAATGCTCCCCAAGCCGCTGGATGACCTTCTCCTTCCTTTCTTCTGGTTTCTCTTTTGCGCCCCTGCCCCTCTCTCTCTCTCTCTGTTTCTGCCTCTCTCTGTCTCTCTGTCTCTGCTTTTATATATCTTTATTGACAACTCCTAAAAGGAATATAATTTGTATATTTATAGAAAGAGTTACAACAGGTATGGGTTTGTTGGTTCAGGAGGTAAGTATCTATCGCAACAAAAAAAACAGATATTTGTTATTATTATTATTTTATTATATAGGCAACACAGATATTTGTTTTTGATCCCTCGATTTTCCCCCCTATTTACCCTCCAATTCTCCCAACTGTATCCCCCTCGCTCTCCGTCTGACAACAACAATTGCGTCCGAGTCCATCTACTACACTAGTTCCAGTCTCTCCTCCAACTCCAAGTAGTACATAAATATTGTGCACCCCGTACCCTAGGGCCTCCCCATTTACTTTTGACGGCTACGATCTCACATCAGAAACATGACTATCTCCAAATGTCGACATTGGTTTTCAGATTTTCACAATCTATTTCGACATGGTTTCCTGAATTGTTTCCGACTTGTCAGCCGCGATCTGCATGCACCCAGTCACATGGCGCCAGGCGCCGTAAACATGAATTCTGGGCCTTCACAGCCACAGCCCACAGGCGTGACGCCAACCAACAACTGAAACTGTTGCTTTACTTGCATGAGACAGCTTTGCATACAGCAGGCTCAGCTCACCCAGATTTTTTGCACAACTTTTTAACTTCTAGAATAATCGTGCATGAATCTGACACTCCAAATTTCCCTTTCTTTTTTTTTTCTTTCCATAAACAAACGTATATATATATGTATTTAATTCGTACAAGTTTCCCAATTCCTTCCAAGATTAATTGATTTCCTCGCTAAATAACATTGACTTTATTTTTTGGGTTTAAATATGTGAATAAAAATCTTACTCTTAAAGAAGGAGAATCAAATGATTTAATGGGGATGAATATTTGAATAATAACTTTATGTATATGGCAATAGCAAAATTTACTACTGCTCAAGTTGCGGCTAATCCTTTTATTCTTTTTATGGGTTATGTGTCCGTTCACCGTTCAAATTCAGTAATGGATGGCTGGTTAGCTCCTCTGCTTTGGACATGCGATCAGGTTGAGAGAGAGAGAAAATCATAAAAGAGAGAGACGGAACAGAAAGCAAGAAGAAAGCAAGATGAAATTCGAATATTCCCATATTCTTTATTATAGGAAGGACACGGGTAAAGATAAGCGCAAAGCAAACCGGCCCACTCATAAATTTGCATGGTTATAAAAAATTCCAAAGATTTAGCACCTCCTCCTTCTCCTCCTTCTCCTCCTCTCCTCAATAGGCGACGCCAGCTAGCTAGGACACTAAATTGAATTTAACAGAACATGCGTAAGATAGGCCAGTTGATCAGGACAGTGAGACTTCCATTCCGACCATCAAACCTAAATAACCATATCCCAATAACAACCTACGTGTGATTAAATTAGGAAAAAATTAAAAACCACAAGCCCATCCCATTGCCATTGCCACGGCCACCGTTCATGACGTCCTGAAATGCAATATTCCTAATTTCTTTTGCAGGCCATTGCGCACGTAGAGACAAACACAGAGAAAAGTTACCTCTGTAAGTTAGGTTTTGTGCCTAAAAGCTGGAACCAACGTGAGGGTGTAGAGCGCAAGGCGGTGATAAAAAAAGAATAATATGAAGCATGTTATTATGTTACCTATTTCTTTCCTCAAAAAACCATTGGGGTTGGTTGGGTATGCAAATAAGCACGGTGGTGGTCCAAAACTCCAAACAGCTAGTGGGCTGATTCACCATCGCCACCATAGAATGTGAACGTGTGATTAGGAAGGTGTCTACGTATTAGATTCGATCAAGGTTGGAGCAGTTAAAGGAAGGGCTAGTGGGTTTACCAAAACCAAATATAACGCATATTACAACAAAAACAGGAAAAATTTCCAATCAGTGGTTTTTTCTTTTAGCTTCATAAAATTGGTAGTGCTTTGTCCACATTCCCTCTTTGCTTGCAATTGGATCGATTGCCATGAGTTTCTTTTGAGTAAAGCAAAATCTTACTGCCTAAGCATACGATCCCGCCACGTAATCGGGGCACAAACTTTGAATGATTGCTGTTGGCGATTGCCACCCACTGTTTCACCAAATGCTTCTGTAATTGAACAGAAAGATTAACTTCTAATTTAAAGTAAGCTCTATCAGAGGAAATAAGAATATGGTTGGTACTTTTTTGGACAGATTGTTTCAAGCATCACTCTCAGGGAGAGAAAGAGAGCGCATTTGCAGGCCAATGCTGCAGACAGACTTGAAACAAGGGGGGAAAAGCATCACCATATTGTTGGTGATAGCATAGTATAGTTTCAAGCCAAAGAATGTGTGAGCGTAACATTTTCTACGCGATAAATACAATTCCAAACAGCTAGCATATGCAGACACGCTTAAACAACATGCAAACTAACGACCCTTTGTGATACAACTTCTATCACCAAAAGTCAACATTGTAATCCCGCATTTGTCACCAAACTTTGGACAAAACTAAGCTTTCCTAACCCAGTTTGGTATCAAGTCTAGAATTTCCACCAAGAAGCTGTTGGCTCTGACTTAGGAAAGCAAACTTTTCCTAGATTACAAGACTATGGCACAGGCAACAACAATCCACCACAGAAATCATTTGGTCATAATATCTTTTAACAAGAACTAGAATATGCCAGCTTACCCATCGCATTGATAGAGGCGTAACCACTGCAAAAGAAACCTCCAAAACCTCTAAGGCTGTTTATGATTTCTTTAACTGAGAGGATCATGGTGCACCAATTTTTGATCTCTTGAAGCCTGTGACCAAACATTCAGTGAGTATTTTTAGCATACACCCAATATAGGGTTAATGCATTTAATCCTCTTGATTTCCATAGAAGCATGGTCTGTAATCAGAATATTACCATTTATCCGAGTCTTATCCATTAATTCTATATTAGCTTTTTGCAAAAAAGTTGGATAATCCTGGAATGATACACATGTTCACATGATCATATCAATTTTATACATATGTGTGCTGTATGTCTCACCTTGTTGCCAAAGAAAGCATGCCTTTGTTTTCCACTTAAAAGTATTGGCTCTTGCTATTCTTTTTAAGTATGTACTCTTTACACAAACTTCTTTTACTACATCGTTAGGCACACGATTCAGACACAGGAAGTCTAAGCTTTCCTTCTGTCAATTTTCACTGACAAAATCCACATTCCCAATTATCATTAGGAAGCTTTTATTAACTGGCAACCAGATATTACAAATGATTTATTTTTTCTTTGCTTGTTTTCTTTTATGATTTTCCCTCTAGAATCCTGACGAGAAAAATAACTAGAGAAGAAGTATTTCTCTAGTCAAGAGACTGAAAATGTCAACACATTCAGAACAGGTTACCATGCCTCTCAGCCTGTTCTACTAGCTTAAACAGAGACATTTTAAACTTTTTCTTCATATACACTATCATAGTTAAATTTTGGTCTGAACCTGTACTAATCATGGATAAATAAATGATCTTGCAACAACAGCACAAATAACCCCACACATTTTGCTAAGGATGCTGTGGGTGAGACAGAGATAATACGAAACGTGTCAGATAAATTTGAATTGCCTAGCAAGGACAAAAACAGAGGATCACTAAACATGCTTGCTTGGTAATGCATCTATTTCATTTTTGATAAGTGTCATTATCTTATAGAAGAATCCTAATCACAACCAATTAAGCTTTTTCAGTATAAAGAAGTTTACAAGCAAGTATCATATAACAATTGAACTGGTGAGAGAGGTCTGGTCACAAGTGATCAAAAGGTGCAAATGCACATTGAGGGTAAAAACCCAAAACTACAAACTATTCACTTCACAGCAGATGCATTTGAATAAAAATATTATAGGACTGAACTGGAGCCTACAATAACTACTTAAAGCAAAAAAGTGATGTCAATGTAGAAAAAAGATAGTGAAACTTACAGAAAGCCAGCAAGCAACCAAGAGAGCAGTTAATTTAGCCATCGATTGAGAGCCCATCACGACCATGACCACTGATCTCTTCATCTTTCTTCAGGTTGCCACAGACATTGCATTCCATTACATTAGAAGGAGTTCCATCATCTTTTGGGGGCAAAGGGGCCAGAGTGCCCCAGCAATTGGTTCTATTACACATGAAACTGAGGAAGAAATAGGCGTGTGGGAAATCAGATTCCACTTGGGCTTGGGCTTGGGCTTCTTCAATGTCACTACCTGACTCTGGTTCTGATTCTGAGGCTGCTTCCATTTCCTGGTCTTGGTCCTCGTCCATGCCCTCTGCTTCTTCCTCACCCTCAATGTTTTCCTCATTATCAGACCAATTGGCTTCGACCTTGCAGCGATCACATTGACAAGCAAACCCATAGTCCTCCGCCAAAGTCCTCTGCCGGCTAGAATAACTCTGGTTCACCGGAAAATAGCTCAAGCAAATCTCCCTTCCCGCCGGAACATCATGGATCATCCTGATCACCATATCGGTGTTGTGGTCGCCGTCAGCGTCGACATAATCGAATCTGCAGGCATTGGGGAGACAATCGTGGTTGAAGAATGAAGCCTTTGGATAAATGGCGTAGGCTCTGCTGGACCTCTGCGAAGTTTCCGAGAAGGGCTCCATTAATCCAAAGGCATTTAGCTTGTCCTTGGCCAGCAGAGCCGCCGAGAGCTCCGCCGAAAACAGCTGCCGCTCTTGGAGAGCGGGAGGAGGAGCGCAGAGGGAAGAGATGAGATAATGCAGAAAGTGGGCAGCCGCGGTGGTGTCGGCGGCGGCCGAGTCGTCTGGCTGGCCCTGGAGAGACAAGAGCATCTGGAAATTGGACGGGGAAACGATTGCGAGGTTGTAGGCGGCGATGAGGAAGCGGGCCTGGACCTGACGCTCCAGCGGTTGGTCGGAGAGAGGGGAAGGGGAGTCGCGGAGGCGGCGGAGGGCTTGGCAGACCCAAGGAGAGTGGGAATAGGAGAGAGCAGAGGAGAGGCAATTGGAACTGCAGAAGGCATGGTGTGAACACCATGGACATACACAAGCTGAAGAACCAGCAGCTTGAGGTTGAGGTTGCTTTAGGGTTTTGAAGCAGTGGTTACAGTAAGGGTGAAGAGAAGGAGAGATGAGAGGAAGAGCAGAGTATAGGAGGATTGGAGAGTCTCTGAGAACGATTTGACCGCCCTTCAGTGGCTGAGCCGCCACCAACGCCCTCCCTCTCCCTTCTGTCTCTGTTACCCTCAATAAGTCTTTTGTCATTTCCATTTGCGTCTACGCTTCTCAGTCGCTTCAGTCTCAAACACTCGGAGAGTTCCACCGCCGTTTTTTTTTTAGGGTTTTCTCTCCTCCTTTTTGTTTCCCACTTCCCGGTTTTTTTTTTTCCTCCTCCTTTTCCTTCTTTCGGTTATTTTAAGAGTACTGCTAAATAACCTTAAAATTAACTGAGTAAATTCTGCTATCAAATTATTTATTGAATTAGCTTTTTTGCACGTGCTTCCGAATGTGCGAGAGGCTTTTTTTTTTTTTTTTTTTTAAAATCACGCGAGCTACGTGCAACTTACAAAGTTTTGTAAATATTTTTTCGCAATTGTACTTATATAGATGTCTGTTTCAACAGTTTCATATTTTAATATCGCATGTGTGATAAATCGTCGTCTTAAAAGTTTTCCCTTATCTCTTGTATCTTTCTAGACGTCCATTGCCCGTATCTTTCTAGACGTCCATATTAACAATTTTCACGCTACAAAAGAAAAAAAAGAAACTGCTAAGATGGACTTCTAAAAAATACGGGCAATAAAAGAAAACTTTTAAGAAGACGATTTATCACACGCATGCGATTAAAATATGAAACTGTTGAAATTGACATCTATATAAATACAATTGTGAAAAAAAAAATTAAGAAACATTGGAAGTCGCGAGTAGTGCACCTGATTAAAAAAAGGCTAAATTATTGAAATGTCCCCTATAACTCAATTTCAGTCTCCGTTTCCCCCCCCTGAAACTCTAAGTGTCTCACTTTCCCCTATAAAACTCCATATAGTGTCTCACTTTGCCTGGATTCCATCCAACCTAACAGAAGTCGTCAAACTTGCACACGTAACGCCCATGTGCCATTTCTATTTCTCTGGGTTCTTCTGTACTTGTAGGTTTTGAAGAGCCAAAAAGACAGGACCCACAATAGATGTAAAACATCACCCATATCTTCAATTAGGGTAAAATCTTCACACAAGGAGAGATATTTTGGGTGATTTCAAAATCTGAGTAAAGCAATAGAATCTTCAACAGTGAAGGTGCAAACTGAATTTGACAATGACAGAAGTAGGAGGACTTTCAGCTTTCACAGGTAAGTGGACCTTCAGATTCTTTATTTATTATTGGCCTTGGGTTCGAATCTAACTGTTAGGCTTTGTATTATTGTATTTGACTTTGAACTTTAAGGAATATTATAATGGGTGTTGTCCAATTAGGGATGAGTACATTGTTTTATTAATTTAGGTATATACTCATGACGATGATGCTTTTAATTTGACTTTGTGACTTTTTACTACTGCAAATGAGTGGCTGGGAAAGTAAATTCAGGGTTTATGCTCTATTTTGTGTTATAGATGTGGAATCAAATTGGAGAAGTGAGGAAGAAGAACAAACTAGCAGTGAGAGTGACGAGGATTTGGATGAAGACCCAGATTTTGTAGACCTTGCCTATGCACAAAGTGAGGAGGATGTGAGATTGTTGAGGGATGATGATAATCAGTTTCAGGGATATGTAGACCATGATGCAATTGATAATGCAGGTTAAGAGGATGAGGAGTCAGATAATAACCCTGCCTCACCTAGGATGTGTACACCAGAGCACTCTTCTTCTGAGTCTGAGGTTGTGACTGGAAACTGCCTGAGAAAGAGGAAGCTCCCTAACTTTAAAGACTTCATCCCATCCATTGATATGAAAAATCCTCAATTTGAGCTCGGTTTAAGATTTCCTACTCGTGAAATCTTTAGGGCAGCTGTGAGGAGGCATTCTGTCCTAATTGGAAGAGAGCTTAAGTTTAAGGTGAATGATGGCAGTAGGATTCGAGTAATTTGTGATGAGAAGTGTCCATTTCACCTATATGCATCATCTGTGCATGGAAGCAAGCATGTTCAAGTAAAAACCTATGTTGGGAAACATACTTGTGGGCAGGGGAATGCGAATATGCATGCCAATGCAAAGTATTTCTCAAACTGGTATGAAAGCAGTTTAACAAATTCTAACTGGGATGTGGGATCTTTTCAAGAGAAGGTGAACCAAGAAACTGGTTATTATCCTTCTAGGGCACAAGCTTATAGGGCAAGAAGCTTGGCAACTAGCAATATTGAAGGGAGTTATACCGAACAATATGAACTTTTATGGGATTATTGTGAGGAGTTGAAAAGGACAAATCCCGGTAGTTCAGTGGTCTTAAAGTCTGAGTTAGAGGGTGATATGCCAAGATTTCAAAGGGTTTACATTTGCTTGCAAGCTTGTAAGCAAGGGTTCTTGGATGGTTGTAGGCCTTATATAGGGTTGGATGGTTGCCACATCAAAGGCCCTCACCCTGGCCAATTGTTATGTGCTGTAGGAGTTTATGCAAATAATGGGATGTTCCCATTGGCATATGCTATAGCTGAAGTTGAGAGTTACAATACTTGGAAGTGGTTTTTGGAGTTATTAAGTCATGATTTGAAGATAGAGAATAGCCACAACTATTTGTTTATGACTGACAAACAAAGGGATTAATTGATGCTGTGGATGATTTATTCCCAAATGCTGAGCATAGGTGTTGTTTGAAGCATTTATATGCAAATTTCTTGAAGGAATATAAAGGATTGGCTCTAAAGCTGCAAATGGAATCAATAGCAAGGGCCACTACACTGCCATGGTTTGTTAAGGAAATGAAGAAGATGTTAGAGTTAGATACAGCTGCACATGCTTGGTTATGTGAGAGGGATGCAAGTCAATGAGCTAGATCCCATTTTAGAACTGACTTTAAGTGTGACATTTTGATGAATAATTTAAGTGAGGTTTTTAACTCATCCATATTACCTGCAAGGAACAAGCCTGTGTTGATTACATTGGAGAGGATTAGAATGTATTTAATGATCTTAATGGCTTCAAGGAGAGTAGCCATGGATAAGTGGCATGGTCAAGTTGGGCCTAGAATACAAGGGGTATTGGAGGTAAATAAGGCAGCTGGGCAGTGGTGCATTCCAAGGCATGCTGGGCAAAATAAATTCCAAGTGATGCATCATAGTGGGAGACAGTTTGTGGTAGATTTGAATGCCCACACATGCTCTTGCAGAGCATGGGATCTCAGTGGTCTTCCTTGCCTCCATGCTTGTGCTGCAGTGAGTAGATTCCATGGGAATCCAGAAGATTATGTGCATGACTTCTACAAGAAAGATGCTTATCTAAGAACTTACAGGGACATGATTCACCCCTTGCCTAGCCAAGACTTGTGGCCTAAAAGTGGTTTACTTCCTTTGAAGCCTCCTCTTTACCATAAACAACCTAGTAGGCCAAAGAAGAGTAGGAATAAGGCATATGATGAGCCTAAAAAGAAATCAAATCCCAACAAACTCCAAAGATACCACACTATCATCAAATGTAGCAATTGTGGGCAAGAGGGCCATAACAGAACTAAATGTAAGGAGCCAATGAAAAACCAGCCAAGGCGTAAGCAATCTGTAAGTATTGCTTATTATATTTCACTACAATTGCACCATTTATTTATTATATTTAGAAAAGCTAACTCTAATATATCATTTGTGTAGGTGAGGATAACCAATACACTAGGACAATCAGTCCAACCTCATTCACAGCCAAGACATAAGCTTCCTGTAACTCAATTTATATACTAGTTTTACAAAAACATACAGACTAGTTTTACAAAAACTTACATACTACAATGTCATTTATGTAGGTGAGGAGAGCTCGTTCAAATTGTCACTCAATGGAACCTAATGCACAGCCAAGCCAATCAACTCATCTTTCACAACCAAGCCAATCAACTCATCTTTCACAGTCAAGTCAATCATCCCGAGCTCAATCACAGTCACTGCATGCCCACATCATTTCTGATAAAGAGGGAGGTCCTTCAAAGAAGAGGTTGACATCTGTTGCAAACAACAAGGAGTGGCTAAAGAAAGTCAGGGCCACTATGCAACCTTGGTAGTGGTGATTTTGATGTCCATGAAGAAGATTGCAATTCTGTTGACTGCAGTTGATGTGCAATTATGTTTTGATAAGGAAAGGGAGAAAACAATCACTGTTGTTCATGTGAAAGAACTAATTTTGGCATATTGTGTTCTTGATGTGGAATTGTAAGCCCTTTGAAATAGATTTGATGTACAATTGGCTGCAGTTGATATGGATTTAAGTTTTTTATATGTCCTTTTGGGTTTTTGATGTGGACATGGTCTTTTCTTGTCAAATTAGAATGTGTAAACTGATGTTCTTAATAGAAATGTACTTAATGAATTGAGCCTATGTTGGCATCAAGTTCATTTGTCAAGTAAATTGAGCCACCGGTGATTTTTTAGTTTCAGTACTCATTACCTATTTGTTTATAGTTTTCTCACTATCTCAAAGTATGGTCAGTTGATACCAAAAACAAAAAAAAAAAAACAAAAAAAAGTAAGACCACTTTACAGAAGAGGTTGAACAATAACAACCAAAAGTATGGCAATATTCAAATACCATTGGATTAACCATTCTAAAAAACACCAGATTACATAACACACAAATGCCATTGTGCTCATCCATTCCCAAAACACTTGCAGATTACAAACTTCCCTCCTCCCCTTTGTTACAGTCAGGATTACTAAACCTACATTACATAGTCAACTCTAAACGTAATGATGATTATCCCTTAAACCACCAACCATCATGGAAATCAACATTATCCAAGAAAGAAATAGAAATCCCGACAACAATTTCTCTCTACCTCGAAGCTGGGCTAGATCTTGTTCCAGTCTTCCTTTGTTCTTTAGCAACCCAGGTATTATATCCTTTGAACGAGAACACATCTCTGGATCAAACCACTCAAAGAAGCAACAACCTTTGTTCCTTCCCTGTACCACCATAATATCATCAAAAACTACCATAAACAAGTAGAAATCTACAAATATTAAAGTGGTTGTTACCAGTGGGCAGACTAGAAACCTCCGACCTGGGTTGGAATCTGTCCATGAGGTCTGAACTCGACAAAGCTTCCTACAATGGCAATGCTTTCGTTGTCGACCCTCCATCGCAACTTCAGTTCAATTGTTGAAGGAGGTCTTTAGGGTTCACAAGTGTTTGCAATTTGGGACCAATTTTTGCAGAGTTAATTAATACCCATAAATTCTTATATGGACAAATGAACCAAGAAAAATGGCACATGGGAATCACGTGTGTAAGTTTGACGACTTCTGTTATGGCTGGATGGAATCCAAGCAAAGTGAGACACTATATGGAGTTTCATAGGGGAAAGTGAGACACTTAGAGTTTCAGGGGGGAAACTGAGAATGAAATTGAGTTACAAGGGGTATTTCAATAATTTAGCCTTAAAAAAAACCTCTCGCACGCACGGAAGTGCCTACAAAGAGGCTAGTCTAATGAACTTTCGGAGCTAGGGGAATTCTTATTCAATTAATTACCCACACGTTAATATCATCCAAAGCAAATCCAACATTAATAGGAAAATCTCAAATAATTTAAGTAAAATAATATTTTCATGCTACAGAACATCGTAGTTTTAGATTATGTACATAAATATTTACGTAATCTGCACATAAGAGGAAGACATGCAACGATCAAGACCACTTGCACCACCCGTTATATCTCGTTATATTAATTGTCATATATTGTTTCATATAAACACCAATTTTTAAGCCTATAGGGTTAGCTAAATGGTGAGGTTAGGTGGTGTAATACACTAGAACTACGGTTCACCAAAAGGTTAAATTTGCTTCCATTATTAAGAACATAATAAATATAAAATTACTTTGGTTTCTCAAAGAGATTTTCCTTTCACAGTGAATAACGCAAAACTTGGCATCACCCCTCAGAAGACACAATCAAATAATAAAAACAGATTTGTATTTCACCTAAGCAACTCATGATTTTGGCACAAAGACAAATTATCTAGTACAAATTTCCTTTATTTATTTTTTTCACATGTATCCATACTCCTTTTTCTGTAACCAATGCAGTGATGTGAACCTTCCTTGCAATTTAGGCGCCTACAATAGGAAAAATGGAAAAAATTAGAAGCAAGAGAAATCGTATCATTACACAATCTACAAATTTGAACAGCAAGAAAGAAAAAAACAGTAATTAGAATGAACTACAACAACCAAATAATGAGAGAACCTCAAAATACAACCAATCAAATTCTGTGATGACAATTTCTCAAATTGAAGTAAATAATTAAAGTTTCAGAATTCTAATAGTGTAACTAAAAAAGAAAATTATCGCTTTTCTTAAAATAAAAAAAAATAAAAATAAAATTACAATCGTGAAGCATGAAACTTAAATTGAATACAGAACATGAAAGAAAAAAATTGTAACCAAATGTTCCTACTATAGGAAAAGGGACTAATATGGGTGTACAATTGGCAAAATGGAAATATTAGAAGCCTTTAAGGCTTTTTATACAAAGAGAAAACAGATATCACACAAAAACATTAACAAATTTTATACAGCAACTCTGTACTTAAACTAACTCTTTACCCAAAAAAGGAAAAGAAAAGAAAAAGTAGAGCTATACTAATTATTTCTCCAAATCACCAAAAAGACAATCATATTAGTAATGTATATACCTTAAATGCTTCACAGCTTTATCTCTTAACTGTTCCTCTCTGAAATTTTTTGACTTTACCCATTATGCACAACAAAATAGAATAGATAGTATAAAGAACAAAAGTTCACAATTACAAAACTCCTTGATGTATTGAACTCCTTGCATCACTAAGTAAAACATGAGGAGATGTCTAAGATGGGTGTTGAGGAGATGGTGATGATGAGGATGTAGCTACCCTTTGCTAGTAATGTGAACTTCCTCATTTCAACTTCACCAAATTTCCTATCAAATTGTTGTCACCATACAAAACTAACATCAACTAATGAAAACAGGAATAGTGGTTGAATTTATGTTCTATTGCCAAATCACGTACCAAATGGACACTTGTTAATAAACCAAAATTGAAGCTATTGATCTGCAAAACAGATAATAAGTTTAAACAAACCAACAAAGGCATAGTCACCCAAAGACTTGATCTTTGGGTTCAAATACTAAAACAATTTATTCAACATATAAAGATCATATAACTTGGATTAAATATATCGCAAAATATAGTTGTTGGAATTTTCTATTCTTGCTACAAAGCACCAAGCAATTCCCTCATCCACAGTGCATGAGTAGCATAATCATTCTAACAGTATCAAGCCTAGCAATAGGAGCAAAAACCTCAAAGTAATCAATACCTGGTTTTTGCTTGTTACCTTTAGCTACTAACCTCGCCTTAAAACGATCCACATCTCTATTCGGCTTGTACTTTGTCTAGTACACCCATTTAACTCCAGTGGGTGTCTTTCCTTCTGGAAGAGAACTAAGCTCCCAAGTGTCATACTTTTCAATTGCATGAATCTCTTCATCCATTTTTTTAATCCAATGTTCATGTTCACATGCCTCCTTAAATGATAGAGGGTCACAATTTGCATATAAAGCGAAGTTCTCAATTTTTCATACTAGACATCATTGTATGTACCTATTTGATAATCTTGAAAGCGAGATGGCAATCAACGCTCACGTGGTGGCCTTCTTGACTCAACTTCTTGTGGTACTTGAGCTGCTGTAGATTGAGCCATTGGGGGTTGAATTTATGGTTCATTTACAGGTTGTTCATCTCCAAAATAATAATTATCAGCTGCTGGAAAATATGTTGCTGGTCTGCTTTCATTCAAGGACCAATCCCACGCACTTTGCTCATGAAAAATGACATCCCTACTGATTATAACCTTATTTGTCTTCGAATTATAGAGCTTGTAGCCTTTTGTGACTAGATTGTAGCCAATAAAAATGCACTTTTCTGCCTTATCATCAAGTTTCTTTCTAATATGACCCTGGACATAAGAATAAGCAATACATCAAAACACATGAAGATGTTGAATATTTGGCTTCCTCCCACTCCACACTTCATAAGGAGTTCTTCCATCCGCACTTCTATTAGGGGACCTATTCAAAATATACACAACACAAGCAATAGCCTCTGTCCAAAAAATACTTAGGTAAATTCTTCAATTTCAACATACATCTCACCATATCCATAATTATTCTATTTTTTCTTTCAACCACGCCATTTTGTTGAGGCGTATACCTGGCTATCATTTGATGTTTTATCCTATTCTTCTCAAAAAATTCATCACATACCATATATTCTTGGCCTCTATCAGTTCTCAATACCTTTATATTCTCACCACTTTGTTTCTCAACATAGGCCTTGAAATTCTTGAAAGTGTCACAAACATCTGATTTGTTTTTCAAAATATACACCCAAGTCTTCCTGTGGAAATCATCAGTAAATGTGACAAGATATTTTCCACCATCATGTGAAGCGACTTCCACACTACACAAATCGGAGTGTATCAATTCAAGGTGTCTTCTAGCTCTGAAAGCCTTTCCTTTAGGTAAACTCTCCCTGTGTTTTTTTACCCGTTACACACGGTTTCACATACTTCATTAGGAACATAAATTGGAGGCAAACCAGCAACCAAATTTTTCTGAGCAAGGAAATTCAAACTATTAAAGTTTAAGTGATCAAAATGCATATGCCATAATCAATTTTCACCATCCATCATTGAACTAAAGCAAGGTAGTTGATGCTAATTAAGATATAATGGAAATAACATGTTTGGAGTCATTTTTACCTTAGCTATTATCCATGACTAACTGAATGTCGTAACCTCTCTGTGATAGTTATCCTAGGCTCAATAAATTATGGCACAAACTCGGAACATAATAAACATCTGATATGGAATTGGACGACCCATCCCTTAACTTGATAGTGATTCTTCCTTTTCCTTTGGCTGGAATCATCATTTGGTCATCAAATGCGATCATAGACTACATAGACTCATTCAAATTACTAAACAAGTCCTTATGCCCACACATGTGATGATTGCATCTAGTTTTCAGCAACCACATGTTTTTCTCATCATCACTAACAACATTATAAGCCAACAACAAAGTCTTTTCATTTCTTTTATCATCCTTTGCAACCTTATCATGATGCCCCTTATTTTCAAATCTCTGAGAATTACATTCATTTTTGTAGTGGCCATATTTATGCCTCTTCCTCTGCCTCTTCCTCTTCTGTTTTCAAATATGTTCTAACCCATTCTGTAATTTGAGATATGATTCTTTGCATTTGATATTGCTTTATAGTTGGACTTCTCATTCTTAGTGTCATTCTTATTCTTTTTCAAGTTCATTTGGGCCTTCAATGCTTCTTCAATCCCAATCTCTGACTTCTAATTCAATCTTTGCTCATAAGTTGCAATGAATCTTGCAACTCATCCACTCTCAAGGTACTTAGATCATGTGTCTCCTTAATAGCTGTAACTTTGTTTTCAAACCTATCTGTCAAGGTTCGAAAAATGTTCTCCACAATCTGGAGCTCTTTCAGATCATCACAATTGGCTTTCATCTGATTAGCCAAGGACAAGGTACGTGAGAAATATCCATCTGTAGAAGTTCAAACTGTCTCCTCAAGGTTTGCAATCGTACCTTGTTTACCTTCTCTCTTCCAGTATAGCTATTCATTAGCACATCCCATGCATCCTTAGATGTAAAGACATGTGCAATCTTCTTATAGACTAATGGATCAATTCCACCAAAGATATACATCAATGCCTTGCTATCTTTCTTTCGATTTTTCACCATCTCTTCTCTCTGGTTCTGTGTGAGGATGGCTTGATCTCATGGGTGATTGAACCATTTATCACAACATCTGTGTACTCCATGACTTTGAAGAAAAGCTCTATCTGAGAACGCTAATACTGGAAGTTTCCCTTTCCATCAAACTTACCCACTGGGCACTACACAAACTCATTTCTCTTTGCCATCCCTCTTGAGCCTAAGCTCTGATATTAGATGTAGGAAATAACAATTGAAACACAACCCCATGGCAGATTAACTCCTGAATCAAGCCAACATACAATAATCTCACACAATAATTAAAGAGATAGCAAGGGAGAAATGAACTAGAGCAAAAAGAAAGTGAAGGCTTTCAATAATTGTTCAGAGCCAAAATACAAAGAATCCGCAACACCTATATAAAGAAGGGCTGAGCAATAAAAATGAGAGAGAAGGTTTGAAGCTTCAAAATACTAACCGGCAACTTATCTTCTTGAGAAACCAAAAGTGGCTACTTAGGCCTAGAGGTTTAGTTGTGTAGTGTGACATTGAGAGCTTTTCTCTCTACAATGAGAGTTCCCTCACCAAGGTGTGAGTTTTAAAAACAGTAGGAAAACAAATGTGAGGTTGGGTTTTATGTCGATGGGACTGCTACAAGATTTGAATCTTGCGTAATATCTCAAATGAAACTTGGCGAAGTTAATGTGGTTCAACTAAGGTCTGACAGAGGTGTTATGACAAGTCTATCGATAATGTTTGGTGAGATTTATAAGGGACACCCACCTGATTTGAGCAATGAATTGGCTCCATTGGGTGTAAATTTAGGCAGACAAACTTCGTACAAGTGGTGGAGTAATTGCTTTTAACAAGACATCAAACATTTCTTATTCTCTTGGAACCTACAGGTGAAGAAAGTGGTTTCATGGCAGGAAAAATCACAAAGCAATCTAGTGTTTAGATAGAGTAGTCGAGGCTTAATATTCCAAACACCTTCTAAATATCTGTCAACAATTTATTGGGTGTCTTTTTATGTGATGGCAGATCAACGTGCTGAAGAGCTGGTGATAAAGTTGATTTTGGCTATATAGCTGAGAAGATCCCAAACTGTGGTGCAATAAAAATATTCTCACTAAAGCCTTGGCTGACTATGATGAAGCTAAAATCTCATATTTAAGGGACAATGTCTTTACCATAATGGTACATGACGAAAGCAGGGCAGATGCAATTGTTGATGAAGGGCCGTGGTCGGTTATGGGTTGCTGTTTTTCTGTCCACCGCTGGCCAAATAATCTTGCAAATGAAGAAATGCCTCTTCATTTGGTTGTATATTGGATACAAGCACACAACATCCTCACGAACCTGTTAACCATAGACAACACTTTGAAGATATAAGAGAAGCTGGGGATAGTGGTCTAGGTGGAGGACCTATGAAGGAAAAGCCCCAGGGGCTACGCATTCGTGTGCAGATTGATTCACATAATCCTCTACCTATTGGGTTCTAGCTCCCAAGGCCCGAGGGACCTTATTCCTGGGTGGAATTTAAGTTCGAGAGACAATTGAACTTTTGCTTCAATTGTGGCAGACTAGGGCATACCAAAACAATTGTAAGTTCATTGTGGCTCAAGAGGAGGAAAATAAGTTGGCTGGATACGGTGACTGGTTGAAGGCGAGGGCGATCTGTAATGATCGGAGACCATCTACGCTGCTTACACCCTGTGGTGTTCGACGGAAAGTAGGTGTGACTAGGATTGTTTTTCAGGGCATCCAAATCACACGTGTTCAACAGGTATGTGCAGAGAGGCAGGATGATGGTGACGGTTCCAGATTCTCTGAGCACACAATCCAACAACCCGTAAATACTGGGGAAGGATAGGCCTTGAATGTTAGGCAGAATTTAATACAAAGCAGTCCAATGGTTACTTCTTTTGCAATATGTGGGTTTCCAAGAGGGCAATAGTTTGACGAAGGCAAGCAAGTTGTCAATGAGAAGGAACAAGAGCTAGAACTACAACTTTTTAACTGACGACATGTAGATGGCAGGGACGAGTTAGACTCCCAATGTAATTATAAGGCTATTTTGGTAGAGGAGAACAACCCAAGCAATTGGGCCTAGCTCGAAGAGAGGACCACACTTATTCTCTAATGGGCCCGCTCACAGATTCCTTTTGGGCAACACTATGTCACTAATTGGTCCCTCCCTGGGCATAAAGCGGTGGGCCAACAAGGTTATGATTTGGGCTAAAATGATACTCAAAGTGACGTGGAGCCTATTTTTAAAAATCCCTTTGATACCATCCATAAGCCTTTTCGTTATAGGCCTGAGAAGTGTGTAGACTTAGGTTTTGAAAGGATGTGTTTCAAAAGAGATATAGATTCAGTATGGTTTATGAGGAAATGGGATAAACTCTCAAAGATGCAGGAGACTAGTGACGGTTCTAGAATGGAATTGAGTCAAAAAATTAGAACTACTCGTTCGTTCAAAAGCCCCAAACCATTTAGAAAATAGGAGGCAAAGTCTTCCAAGGTAAGAGTTCTTGATTTTTTTGAAGTAAGGCTTACTAATGTACGTGTGGAGGCAGACTTGCACCTGAATTAGGGTAGGCATGAAGCAGATGTTCATGGTGGAAACAATGAGCTTTCAGAAACTAAAAATAGCGGTGGTGACTGGCCCCAAATAGCCATACGGAGACCATGAGTTACATTTCCTAGAATTATAAGGGGATGGGGTCTAATTAGATAATTCGATCTCTTCGGAAGATCATTAAATCAAAAAGACCCTTTATTGTGTTTCTTATGGAGACCAAGCAAAAACATAATAGATTGTCCAAGCTTGGGAAAGAGATGGGTGTTCCTTATGGTTACTATGTTGATCTGGTGGGCTTGCTAGAGGTCTGTGCTTTGTGAGTGACTCAATAGTGGTGTTTTGTGATTCCAGAATTGAATTCCATGAAACCTGAATTTATGGCACCCCTTATAAGGAGGAGAAATATGATTGGCGGGAATTGATTGATTAGGCTATTGGTGCTAATGATCTACCCTAGTTATGTATTAAGGATTACAATTAGGCCTCGTCAATGGGCCGGGCCGGGCTAGCCCGGCCCAAAATTTATGGGCTTGGGCCGGGCCGGGCCGGGCTCAAACACGTAAAAGAATATTAGCGGGCCGGGCCGGGCTGGGCTTTTTTCAATAATTCAAAGCCCAGGCCCGAATCATAGGCCGGGCCTTAATGGGCCTTATCGGGCCGGGCCGAGCAAGCCCAATTGGGCCGGGCCGAAATGGGCTTACTATTTAAAAAGTCAAATATATAAAATTCATTTCATTCTTGCTAAAGTATGAAGCTTACAAAATGTCTTACAAATCTTATATCCTTCCAAAACAAAAAGGTCTTACAAAATCACAATCTAATCACAATCAAATTAGAGTCACTAACAATCTAATCAAAAACTTCATTGCAAGGCAAACACTCAAAAGCATAATAAAGTCCGAAAGTCCATTACTACAACAAACATCCCATGCTTGCAAAATAAAATATAATCCTATTACATAACATTTCAACTTTGAATGGTCTCATTTTCAGATTCACCAACAATCTCAACTTCACTGTCTGCCATCCAATCTGGTCTTGATGCTCTTATGTTCATTAATTCTTCAGCTTGTTGCTCATCTACTGCTGCATCTTGCTTTCTTGAATCTGCCAAGGCCCAATATTTCAAGCAAATTAAAGCTTCTATTGTACTCGGACTCAAACTGGCCCTTTTCTCTGATACAACTCTACCACCTGCACTAAAACATGATTCTGATGCTACAGTAGAAGCTAGAACAGTTAGCAAATCTCTAGCCATGAGGGAAACAATAGGGTATGTTAATTTATTGTTTTTCCACCAATCCAAAAGACTAAATTGATTATCATCAACTACTTCTATTGTTGGTAAATCAAGATAAAACTGTAATTCAGAAGTGTTAGTGGAAGAAGAAGAAGAAGAAGATAGCCTTTTTCTTTTCAAGCCTTCAATCGAAAAATTTCTCATTATAGGGACAGATATAGGACCAGAAGTTTGACTCAAAGTAGTAGAAGTTGCAACATTTTGCACATTTTGAACCACATCAGGAATTACATTCTTCTTGTAGATATCAAATAACTGAAATAACAAAGTCTTTAAAGCTAAAATTTTTGAGTCAATGGTTAATTGATCAATACCTATCATGTTCAACCATTCAGCAATTGCAAATAATTTAAACCTAGGGTCCATAATAGTAGCTAAGCAAAAAACCATAGGAAACTCTTTCCAATATTTATCAAATTTTATTTTCATTGCAGTCAAAGCATCCTTAAGAATAGAAAATTCAGAATATGCAGCAAATGATCCATGAATATCTATTAAACAATTAATAACACGACTTGAAGTAGGATAATACACACCAGAAAATATCTTAGTTGAAGAATAAAAAATTTGTAAAAACCCACTAACAAGTTGTGCTATTGTCCAATCTTCTTCACTAGGTACATGTAAATTACAGAAACGTGATTCATTTACCTTTTGAACATACCTATGCAAAGGGGCTTTATATTTTATAGCAACATGTAAAAGCTCATATGTTGAATTCCATCTATGAGGCACATCAATATCTATATTTTTCTTTCCCATATGGAAATCACTACAACATTTAACCCAAATTTCATGTCTCTTGTTAGATAAATTCATGCTACGAACAATATCAGTAATTTTTTCAATAGAAGGAGATAAAACTTTAAGTCCATCTTGCACAATCAAATTCAATATATGACAACAACATCGTACATGAAACAACTTTTCATGCACAGAATCCAACAAAAGAGTTGATGGAAGTATACTTGCAGTTGAATCATTATTTGATGCATTATCTAATGATAAAGTAAATACTTTGTTGTGAATGTTCCAAGATAACAATTCATCAAATATATGAGTTGCAAGTGACTCTCCGGTGTGTGGGTACTCAATCATTTTAAAGCAAATTATCCTCTTATTCAAACACCAATCTTTATCGATAAAATGTGCAGTAAGTGACATATAACCCATTTTTTGTCGTGATGACCAAACATCAGAAGTTAAACAGATTTTTGAATCAAGTTGGGCAAAAACAGCAAGCAAATTAATCCTTTCTTTATCAAATTTTTTTAGCACATCCCTTTTACATGTAGAGGCTGAAATTCCTTTATATTGAGGACAAAATGCACGCTGAATCAAGCCTTTAAAATCATGACTTTCAACAAATTTAAATGGCAGCTCAGCTCTAATAATAAAATCCACAAGTTCTTTTCGAGCAATATCATGATCATAAACAAAATTAGTCAAATTTCCAGCAGCATCAACATTTAATAACATTTGACCTGGATTTACCCTAGCTTGTGCATCTTCATGTCTTTTTAAATGACGAGATAAATGACTAGTGCCACTACTAGAATTACCAACCAACAAAGTATTACAAATAACACACTTAGCCTTAATTAATGGTTTACCATTTTCAATTTTGTTAACCTTTTCAAAAAAAGACCAAACTTTACTTGTTAATCTAGATGCACTAGGTGACTCTGAAGGGGGATTGAAATCATTTGTACTTTCAGTTTCAGTCAAAGGTGACGCACTAGAAGAATCCATTTTGATGATATTACGAAACTAAAGATAAAATGGAAGATGTTACTTGATTTTCCAGCAGAGCACAAGCTTTACTTTTGCAGCACAAGCACAAGCTTTACTTTTGCAGCACTAACTCCTGCAAAATAAACTAAGAACTCATTAATAATCAAAGTTCAGCACAAAAACAGAAAGATATATTAACAAACTAAAACAATTAATATTCCTTACCTTTTTCCACCAACAACCATAGAAAATGAAAAAAGGCCTTGCAATCTTCAAAAAAACAAGACACAAACTCCTGCAATAAAAATGAAAATAAATATTTCATCAATAGTTATCTCAAACAAGCTAAATGTAGACGAAAACAAATAATACATAAATTTGATTTCATAAGAAAACAGATAATACATAAATTTAACAGAGATGGGAAATTAAAATGCTCTACAAAGAAAAGATATATTAAAATGCTCTGAAACTTGACTGAGATTGTGATCCATCAAAGTTACTTTACATTTTAGTGTTCTGAGATGGTTTTTTGGGAGGGCTTATTGCTATTAGGTTTCAGGCCTCAAATATATAAATATAATTTATATCTATACAAATCTGGAAAAGGAACCATAACATAACCAAATTAACAGAGACTTCAATTTACACACACAAGTAGAATTTCCAGATGCAATCAACAAAACCAAATTAAGCATAAAAAGTCATAAAGCCAAAGCAAATCATCACAAACTAAGAGCTAAACATAAAAACAATAACAATAAAAGAAATAGATGAACTTCTATACAGCAAACAGATTTTAGCAAAAGGATAGAGATGAACTTCTCATAATCTCAGTTTCTCTTGCACTCAAATAAGATCAAAGAGAGAGATCTTAGCTACAAGAAGAAATTCAGATGGATACCTGAATTATTGGACTTGGATCGTTGTTTTCGATCTGCAATCTTAGTTTCTCTCAGACTTGGATCTACAAGATTGAATGAGGAGAGAGAGAGAGCCAAAGAGAAATGAAGAGGTTGAGAATCGAGAAAGCCAAAGAGAAATGAAGAGGAAGATAGAGCCGAAGAGGAAGAGAGAGACGCAGGCAAGAGTGTGGGTGCGGCGCTAGGTTTAGAATTTGGAGAAATGGAGAGGAAGACAGAGCCGAAGAGGAAGAGAGAGACGTAGGCAAGGCAAGAGTGGGTGCGGCGCTAGGTTTAGAATTTGGAGACTGATCTGAAAATTTTCTTTTTATATAGAGGTATTGTATTGGGCTGTCTGACCTAAATGACTATTGGGCCTTTTCCTCTTATTTATTTATTTTTTTCCAGAAACAAGCACAACCTAGTAACAGCTATATTATATAAAGGCAATATATAGGAGCCAAATAGTGATCAAATTGAGAAGCTTGGAAAAGAGATTAGTTGCCTGTGGAAGAATGAGGAATTGTTTTGGAGGCAACGATCCAAAATAAAATGACTACAGGAATGGGATTCTAACACTACGTTTTTCCACAACAATACTTCTTAGAGAAGAATGAGGAACAAAATCACAAGAATCCTGAACCCCATCAGGGAGTGGGAAACCAATGATACCCAAGTTAGAGCCTCAATTGAATCCCATTTTTAGCAACTCTTTCAATTTGATGTAAGCCTTTGGGTGATGCCTTAGCTTTTGTGAACCTCGTTATCTTTGACCAGATGAATGAGCAACTCTATGAGCCTGTCACGCTTGATGAAATTAAGTCTATTATTGCTTTCCAAATGTGTGCCCTCAAAGCCCCTGGACATGACAGTTTCTCAGGTATTTTTTTAATCAAAAATTTTGGAGTATTGTGGGTGAGAATGTCTATAGAATTGTGCAAAGTTTCTTTGCAGGTAAAGGTCATATAGGGTGGATAAACTGTTTGCCCGTTTTGCGTTTACTCCTGTGATGGAAGGGCAAAGTTCCCCACTGCCTTGAGAACCATAGACTGGTCAACAAGTCAGCTTTCTTTGGTGTGCGAGCGTGCCACTGCTAGTAATAAAAATTCTAGCAGACTTAGTTTGGAATGGATAACTTGCGCCCCAAGTTACTGATTTCTGCAAACAAACGATTGTGAATTTGGGTGAGGAATATCTCCCAAGTAAGTTCTTTTCTCGCCTCAGACTGGTGAGGACTTTAACAATTTATCTCAGTATAAAGAGGTTGTTCTGGCCAGAATGGTTGATGGAATTTAAACTGTTTTTAGGCAGAACTGATGGAATTTAAACTGTTTTTAGGCAGAACTGATGGAATTTAAACTGTTTTTAGGCAGAACTGATGGAATTTAAACTGTTTTTAGGCAGAACTGATGGAATTTAAACTGTTTTTAGGCAGAACTGATGGAATTTAAACTGTTTTTAGGCAGAACTGATGGAATTTAAACTGTTTTTAGGCAGAACTGATGGAATTTAAACTGTTTTTAGGCAGAACTGATGGAATTTAAACTGTTTTTAGGCAGAACTGATGGAATTTAAACTGTTTTTAGGCAGAACTGATGGAATTTAAACTGTTTTTAGGCAGAACTGATGGAATTTAAACTGTTTTTAGGCAGAACTGATGGAATTTAAACTGTTTTTAGGCAGAACTGATGGAATTTAAACTGTTTTTAGGCAGAACTGATGGAATTTAAACTGTTTTTAGGCAGAACTGATGGAATTTAAACTGTTTTTAGGCAGAACTGATGGAATTTAAACTGTTTTTAGGCAGAACTGATGGAATTTAAACTGTTTTTAGGCAGAACTGATGGAATTTAAACTGTTTTTAGGCAGAACTGATGGAATTTAAACTGTTTTTAGGCAGAACTGATGGAATTTAAACTGTTTTTAGGCAGAACTGATGGAATTTAAACTGTTTTTAGGCAGAACTGATGGAATTTAAACTGTTTTTAGGCAGAACTGATGGAATTTAAACTGTTTTTAGGCAGAACTGATGGAATTTAAACTGTTTTTAGGCAGAACTGATGGAATTTAAACTGTTTTTAGGCAGAACTGATGGAATTTAAACTGTTTTTAGGCAGAACTGATGGAATTTAAACTGTTTTTAGGCAGAACTGATGGAATTTAAACTGTTTTTAGGCAGAACTGATGGAATTTAAACTGTTTTTAGGCAGAACTGATGGAATTTAAACTGTTTTTAGGCAGAACTGATGGAATTTAAACTGTTTTTAGGCAGAACTGATGGAATTTAAACTGTTTTTAGGCAGAACTGATGGAATTTAAACTGTTTTTAGGCAGAACTGATGGAATTTAAACTGTTTTTACTCTAGACTCCCTCTTCCTATTATGTTTGGGCCTGTGAGGCCCAAATCAGCCTTGTTTGCTCTGATGAGCCTTGGGCTGGACTCTTCTGGTTTTTTTGGCTTCCATCTTTTCGCTGGGCTGGATGTGTCAATTTTTGGCCCAAACATAAACAAAACAAGATTGCTTTGATTCCTAAAACCCTACTTGAAAGGACTCGTCCTGAATTCCCTTTTGGAATCCATGACAAACCCGCTCCCTATTCAACACTAGGCATGTGCCGGCCCAAATTACTAAAATACCCTTTGTGCCCTAATTCCAAAACAACTTTAGGGCTTGACTTCTACCCAAAAAAATCGATAGAGCCTTCCTTGAAACTAGCTCAAAACCCAAAAATCTACATGCGCAGCAAACGTAATTATTTCCCAAGCGTTTAGCAAGCACAAGGTATAATTGAACATGATAGACAAATCATAAACTTTCAGCTGCACCTAGGTTAGCCTTGGTTGCCTACGTACCCTTATTAAGGGATCAAGCCACACATAGTTCTTTCTACCATAAATCACAATTAAGATAATACATAAATGTTTAAAGTGAAACCAACAATAAAATTTAGAATAATTCTTTACCTTGATTTCAACAAGCTATATAATTGAATATCATGCTATGAAATTATCTACCTAACTGTTCAATTAGTTTATCATTGTACATCCAAACACTTACATAACCATACCTTTTACCTGAAAGCCATACCTGCAACCATCCACATAGTGCAATCACCCACCAAGGAGTATATGGGAATATCATCAAATCTGAAGGCAACAAGGGAATAGGAAACTAGCTAACCATCTGTGTAGAGAAGTTGGGTAGGTGGCTAAGGATCCTGGGCTAACTTGTGCAAATAATATGAGCAGGGTGGCGAAGAATATCATGTTAATTGTACCACACGTTGGTACTGCACTATTTTCCACATAGATGTACCTCAAATATAATCCGTCCATTCCAAGTGCTACACATGTGGAATGGCCAACTCCACATGTGTGTCGCATCCTAGCAGAACTCAGGGACATGTGGCCAACTTGAGAATGCAAATAATCCGTCAATTCCCCTAGCAAGACTCAGGGAGATATACTCAACATGAGAATGCAAACAAGCCATCACCTAGCAGGACTCAGGGACAAATGGTCAATTAAGAACGCAATCCTAGCACAGGGAGATATACTTAACCTGAGATAGCAAATCCTGGCACCGTACAGTTTGGGCGTCCCTGATACTCGTTGGCCAAGTCATATGTGCCTAAACAAATCCAAAGGCAACTGAGGTGTTTGAAGACAATCCGAAGGCAACTATATGTTCAAAGGCAATTGTATGTCCGATGACATTCCGAAGGAAACTGTATGTCCGAAGACATTTAAAAGGCAACTGTATGTCTGAAGACATCAATATTTCCGAAGGCAACAATATTTCCAATTTCAAACGATTTAACACATATATAAAAATAAACATAAACATATGAAATACAACATCCCACTTTGTTTTACTACCCAAGGCTTCGATACATTTTGAGATCAAGAAATTTCTACTAGAGCGGGTGCTATCTGAGAACAATTAGCCGATCTGGATTTGCGAATTATTATAGATTATTCGTTGGTAGAATGGAAAGAATTAGGGGAAGAAGGGCCCACGGGTAATGAATGGGAAGATCGAAAAGTTGGAAGAAGAAAGGATTTTTTGGTTAGGCGCATGGAATTGGCTAAGCATTTTATTCGAACAAATATAGAACTAGAATGGATGGTTTTATGTCTATTACCGGTTCTTCCTCCTGAGTTGAGACCGATCATTCAGATATATGGGGGTAAACTAATGAGCTCGGATACTAATGTACTCTATAGAAGAGTTATTTATCGGAACAATACTCTTATTGATCTCTTAACAATAAGTAGATCTACACCAGGGGAATTAGTAATGTGTCAGGAGAAATTGGTACAAGAAGCTGTGGATACACTTCTTGATAATGGAATCTGCTGACAACCAATGAGGGACGATCATAATAAGGTTTACAAGTCATTTTTAGATGTAATTGAAGGCAAAGAGGGAAGATTTCGTAGTCACATTAATTTGTTGACCAACAACATCTCGACCCCCTAACTACTAGAGCGCTGTAAATATTAGGCATTTTGCCCGGTGAAAAAGCTACATCCAGTACCGGACCAATGATTTGAGCGATACGCCCCAAGTTTTTTGTTTTCAAGTGCGGGAACCCCAAGACCAGAAGTAGTAGGATTTATTCTCATAATAAAATATGTCGAAATTTTTTGCGAAAATTACTGAAATAAAAAATAAATTCGATATCAAAACAAGTTAAGTTGATCGATTAATTCAATAAGAAATGGGCTTTAGCGCTCGGTTTCGTTGGTACCATCCAATTGAATCCAATTAAATTGTTTACCTATTCAATTTCAGTGAATTGAAAAATTTAAACAAAACCCATTTCCAAAATAGCAAGTGTATGAATAAATTTTTTGAGAAAGCCTTTTATTTGCCTATCATTATAGACAATACCTTCCATATTATCTATGGAATTCGAACCCCGATTTTGAATCAGAAGAGAGATTTCAAGAAATGGCAGATCTATTCACTCTATCAATAACCGAGCCGAATATGGTGTATCATAAGGGATTTGCATTTTCTATTGGATTGGATAAAAAAAAAAAATCTTGAATGAGGTATTCAACTCCAGGGATGAATCGAAAAAGAAATCTTTATGGGTTCTACCTCCTATTTTTTATGAAGAGAATGAATCTTTTTATCGAAGGATCAGAAAAAAAAAAAAGGGTCCGGACCTCCTGCAGGAATGATTTGGAAGATCTAAAACAAAAAATAGTGGTATTTGCTAGCAACAACATAATGGAGGCAGTCAATCAATATAGATTGATCCGAAATATGATTTGAATCCAATATAGCACCTATGGGTACATAAGAAATGTATTGAATCGATTCTTTTTAATGAATAGATCTGATCGCAACTTCGAATATGGAATTCAAAGGGATCAAATAGGAAATGATACTCTGAATCATATAACTATAATGAAATATACGATCAACCAACATTTATCAAATTTGAAAAAGAGTCAGAAGAAATGGTTCGATCCTCTTATTTTTATTTCTTGAACCGAGAGATCTGTGAATCGGGATCCTAATGCATATAGATACAAATGGTCCAATGGGAGCAAGAATTTACAAGAACATTTGGAACATTTCATTTCTGAGTAGAAGAGCCGTTTTTATTTTCAAGTAGTGTTCGATCGATTACGTATTAATCAATATTCGATTGATTGGTCTGAGGTTATCGACAAAAAAGATTTGTCTATGTCACTTCGTTTCTTTTTTGTCCAAGTTACTTCTTTTTTTGTCCAAGTTTCTTCTCTTTTTGTCTAACTCACTTCCTTTTTTCTTTGTGAGTTTTGGGAATATCCCCATTCATAGGTCTGAGATCCACATCTATGAATTGAAAGGTCCAAATGATCAACTCTACAATCAGTTGTTAGAATCAACAGGTCTTCAAATTGTTCATTTCAAAAAATTGAAACCCTTCTTATTGGATGATCATGAGACTTCCCAAAAATCTAAATTCTTGATCAATGGAGGAACAATATCACCATTTTTGTTCAATAAGATACCAAAGTGGATGATTGACTCATTCCATACTAGAAATAATCGCAGGAAATCTTTTGATAACATGGATTCCTATTTCTCAATGATATCCCACGATCAAGACAATTGGCTGAATCCCGTGAAACCATTTCATAGAAGTTCATTGATATCTTCTTTTTATAAAGCAAATCGACTTCGATTCTTGAATAATCCACATCACTTCTGCTTCTATTGTAACAAAGGATTCCCTTTTTATGTGGAAAAGGCCCGTATCAATAATTATGATTTTACGTATGGACAATTCCTCAATATCTTGTTCATTTGCAAGAAAATATTTTCTTTGTGCATAAGTAAAAAAAAAAAAAAAGCTTTTTTGGAGAGAGATACTATTTCACCAATCGAGTCATAGGTGTCAAACATATTCATACCCTAACGATTTTTACCCCACCAAAAAGAATCAAACTCCCACCTCGGGACCACAGACAGAGAGAGAGTTGTGAGCCCACTGAAGATCACTACAGTCAACACCTACCCTCTACCCTATGCCTATCCCCCTCTCAGGATAACCTAGGCTACTATGCTCTCTCTCTCTCTCTCTCTCTCTCTCTCTCTCTCTCTTATAGCTATAGCCTATACTATAGCACAGGAGAAAAAGCAAGAACCCAAAAGTTGTGCAACTTTTTATATTTGGCATCTATATATAATTTCCAAAGATAACTATCATATATATACCTTCTTTTTCTTCTTCTTTAAAATCTCGATCATAATAATAGTAAGAGGAAATGAAACCAAACTGGTCATAGGCTGCACATCGAAGATTCAAAGATTCAACTATGATAAATAATGTGTAATTAATTTCAGCTTAGATTTGCTTAATTATTTATCATATATTGATGTATAGTACAATGCCCTCAAATGAGTAATGCAATGCAACCTAGCAAGATTAGTGAATGACAACAATGGCCCTGAAATAGCTTGCTTGCTGGACAGAGAATGGAGGGCGAGGGTATCAAAATGTATGTGTGTTTTTTTAATCACCATAGCCACAGTACGTACCTATATATATAGTCCCCTAGCCAAGAAAAATTGATTTGCTTTTATTGTTTCTAATATGAAACAACTCGACTAGTAATGCTATTGTTTAGTCACCTAGCTTATGAAGATTGGATAACCAAACGTTAGAAAAGGAATTTGGTTGGATTTCTTTTTATTATCTTCTTACTTTGTCATCAAATAAAGAATTTTCTTTACTCTCGAGTTTTATTAAATGTTTTTTGCTTCAATATTTTAACTCAAACAAATTAATGTATGACCCTTGTCGAATCTAAATTACTGTAAATGGCCTAACTGTATACTAAGGCCCAAATGGACTCTGATAGGCATATTTTATATTATATATTTAACCCCATTCTTAATATATTTTGGTTAATATTTTGGAAGAATTTTGATACTTTGAATTATATTTCCAATATAGGACTTTCGATTCCCTCTGGAGCAAAACATAATCAAATGGACGAATTTTGGAGTAATTCCAGTTGGAGGACGTTCGTGAGTCACTTGGGTTGATCGTATCAAAATTTAAGACTTTTCTACCAAGCGGTTATTTTCTGGCGATAAAATAAAGGAGCAGTGCGCGGTGCTGGAATAATGACGATTTGGGCTTTTATTGTGTTTTGGAGCCCAAGATGACCTCA
>NC_024127.1:21774336-21849583 GCF_000346735.1 Prunus mume
TACGATAAGAAGACCAAGGCCAAGAGTTTTGGGGTCAGAGATCTTGTATGGAAGACCATTCTTTCAGTGGGATCAAAGGATCCAAAATATGGCAAATGGTCTCCAACTTGGAAATGCCCATTTCTAGTCCACTAAGTGTTAGGAAAAGGGGCGTACAAGTTAAGTGACCAAAATGGTCGGGTCCATGATGCACCGATCAATGGTCGATTTTTGAAAAAATATTACCCAACGGTTTGGGAAATGGCGGAGAGATAATCCGCCACGAAGAAATATGTCATAATAAAATAATGATTTTTTTTATTATTGGAAGAGTGGGCATCATAAAAGGATCTCTTCCAAAAGATATCACATATATATATAGGTGGGCAAAACTCTACTACAAAATGGGGTCAAGTAATGGCCTAAGCATCCACCAAAGATTCAAGAAATAATAAACTAAGCTAGTTCTACCACATATGGTGACCGAATAAAATTAGCTAAGTACAAAATGGGCCAAGCAGGGGCCAAGTATGAACCTAAACATCGGGGAAAAGGGTGCGGAAGGCAGTCCTAAAGCTCTCCATCGCGGTATCTCCGGCGGACAAGGTAGATTGAATCATCAACTTCTTCTCTCGATACGCTCCCGCCGCCGCTGCATCCTGTCGAAGTTGAGCCTCGAGAGGCCTATTGCTCCGGACAATCTCGGAGACTTTGGCAACAATGCCAGCCTTCCTTTCTTGAAGCTGCCTCGTACTTCATATCCGCAGCCTCCTATTGCATTTGGCGGGCGATCTCGATCTCCCTCCTCATGGTGGCATTACATGAGGTAATCCGCTGCTCCAAGTCTTGGCCTATCGTATGCTCCTCCAAAAAAGGATGGCGGCGGGGGGCAAATCTCTCCACCTGACCAAAGAGATGAGTAATCATAGTCGCCGAGTGTGGATCAGGGAAAAAGCCAGAACTCGCCAAAGTCTCAATGGCGGCCTTGAGCTTGCTTATCTCATCTTTGTCCTCCAAGGACATGAGGTCTTCATCTCTGTATGACCGAAGTATGGCCTCAGCCTCGGAATCTGGTAGGGCCTCGGTTGATGTGGAAGAAGTAGCAAGGTGAGTGGAAGCCTCCACGGAGGATATAGATGTATCCCACTGATCTAGGAAGTCAAAAATATCACCAGAGGGCTGCAAGAAAAATGGGCATTATATTTCAAGTAAGGGAAATAAATTGCATATGTGCATATGTATGTATTTCTTGTTTCATACCTGATCAGGGGATGGTAGAAGGGCCTCTTCATGGGGGATCGTGGCCAAGTTTCCTCCATCCTCCGCCGATGGATCCATGGTAATCTCGGCGGGCACAAAGGATGAAGACTCACCAATCTAGCAAAAGGGTATAAGGATTACAATAATGGCTCATTTATTTGAAATAAACAATAAAATTTGGGGCATACCTCAAGTTGGAGTTCGGACGGAATAGCATCGACAACCAAGGTAGGAGCTCCCGAGGTCAACATAAGGACGGGCTCAAGTGGTGCACTTCCGTCAGTGGGAATAGTGGAAGGCACACCATTGGTGACGATCGCATGGTCAATAGTAATGGCAGTAGACTCCACCATATCCGCCTAAAAAAGGAGGATGTGAGCCTTCTAACAAATATAAAGCTTTGAAAAAACATTAAGGGAGAGTAAGATCACCTGAAAAGTTGGGCCATTTTGTTGAGCCTCGAGAGGGCGGGTCAAGGGAGAGCCCGAACTTATGGCAAAGAGGGGCTGAAATTCGGCCTCAATGGCCGTGGCATCGGCCGAAGAAAGGTTGGGGCCAAAAATGGTCCGCTAACATATGCAAACATTGAAAATAAGAAATTGGGGGCAAGTGTAAAAGAAATTTTAAAAGTATGGAATTTCAATGAACCTGAGAATTCGGAATATGTGGGAAGTCTTCCTCGGTTAGCTCGGCCACGTGCTCATGGGCGTGATCATCGGGCATGGGAGTAATCTCGTGTGACCCCGTGGAAACATCCTCCGAGTGCTCCATGGTGGTAATCTCGGCCGACTAAGTTTGAAAATTTAGTAAGCACAAAAGAAGTAAGAGAAAATTCAAATGACTAAGGAGATGGATTTACCTCATCCTCGCCCATCGAAGTCATGACTTGCGCCTCAATTCCTTTCTCAAGTGTGGGAGGTTGAGTTTCCTACATTTTTGGGCATAAGGGTGAGTTTTTGCCCTTCAAAATTAAATGAATGAAAGAATGTAGAGATATAAGCTTACCGGAGCGGCGGATGAAGTGGTGGCAGATTGCACGGCCCCGACCAAATGAGAGGAGGAAGGATGATCCGCCGGCCTTGGGGAACCTACAACAAGCTTATTTTAGTCACATTCTTAAAGTTTTTTTTTTTTTTTAAAAAGTGCACGGCCAAACCTTGAGGTGAGAGGTTTTGCGAAACTTTTCTGGGCCGAAGGAATGTTTGAGAAGGCAAAATATATCCCGGCGGGGCTATCTCCTAAAAAGTTGGAGTTTTAAGCTTTTAAATGTGCTCATCAAGAATTCAAAAAGCTAGAAGTGCAAATATTTAGAAGGGCAAAAATAATCATGGAGGATAGCTTACCTTGGATGGGGGCGTTGGGCCTTTTCTCGCCCCGCCTAGAATTTGCACTAGCAGATTTGGCCGAGCTCTCTCTCTCAATAATGTCGGCGGGAGGATTTTCCTTCTCGGCGATGTCAGCTATGAGATTTGAAGGGTTAGGAAAAAGAAAGATAGCCAAAAATTAAAATAGGAAGAAAGTGCAAATATTTTACCTTTTGCTTGGGCCTTCTTCTTCTCTTTCTCTTGTTGAAAGACCAATGAGCATGGGCAACGCCTGAAGATCCTATCCTCAATCTCTGAGCATGGTTGAGAAAACCAACCGGCCGACATTTCTTTCCACCAATGGATAAAGATGTTAGAGTCACCAAACCGAGGATCTCTAATCGGAATACTGAAGGATTTCACCAAGTCTTGGTTGAAATCCGTCAAGGTGGTGACTTCTTTTGCATCTTTAAATTATACTGTGAATAAAACCAAGCTGATAGCCAGCGGCGGCGGGATAATAAAGCTCACCACCACAATGATAGTTGCTACCTTTGTTCACCATTAGGCCGTATGGAAGATCTCGGCTGATGAGGATGCTTGCCCACATATTATGTCTCTCATCTTTCGTCTCCGCCGTGGGATATGAGGAAAGATCCAGGGCTAGATAATCCAGGAAACGGTGATCTAGGCAAATGGAGAGATGCTCCCTAGTCCTCTCCTGACACTCATAGAAAAATCGGAAGCAATCCTCAACATAATGCTTCCGGCGTGGGGCGTTGAGCAGAGGTGGACCCAAAAGCGCTTTATCGTTTGGGCAAACGGTGGTGGGACTTAATTCCGAAAAATATAGCTGGAGCCATAATTGAAAAATCCTTATAGGGCCAGAAGCGTGATAATCCTTGGGTTTAGTGGTTACCTCACGGAGCCCTCTATAAAGATAGGCAAGAAAGATTGGGCCCATGGCCACTTGATGGCCATCCGCAAGTACCTCTGCCAAGGCTTGAAATTCCATTGTGATCCCGCCGGATTTTGGGCATGCCAAGAACTTGCACAACCACATCACAAGGAAAGCCACTTGCTCAGTGTAGGATACGCGATTGATGGAAGGAGGGTCAGTGGGATCTCCGCCATGGCCAAGATATGTCTTCACCCAGCTCCTGGAGGTCTTGTTTGACTTGTGGAAATCTAAGCCCATTTTGCCATCCGGAAGGTTGGCGGCCGAGAAATCCTCTCCATGAGGGCGGAGGCCGGCGATAGCGGCCAAGTCTACCAAGTTGGGCGTCATCATCCCAAAACGGAGCCTCATGCAATTGGTGGAGGAAGACCAAAATCATAGGGCCGCAATGATGAGAGATCAGTAGCAAGGAAATGGGCTTCCTGCACATAGGAGCAATGTATCATAAATCCCAATTTTCTTCCAATGGCCCTTCAATTTTGGTTCCAAAGCCTTGAACCAATGATACCAATCAAACTTGCCATCCGCCAAGCTTGATTGGTCGGGCTTCCCAGCGGCGGATGATACTTTCTTTGATATGGCCTCTTTTGTTGCAGTGGGATCCATTTTGAGGGGGGTTCCCGTCGACCAACCTTTAAATGGCTTGGTGCTCTCCCAAACGGATGCCCATGTGAAGTTTGAAAAATAAGTTGGGCCACTTCTTGGTTGCGTCACCCACACTTTAGCCACCTCCTCTGGATAGGCAGAGAAAAATGGGCCAAGAATATATTGGGCGGAGTTGGGAAAGGCATTGAGAAAATAGGCAAACACTTGCTTGCCCAAGTCTTTTTCCATGGCCACTTTCATATCTTCAAAAAATTGACCACTATCACTTGGAATAGATTCCATCCTACAAACATGGTGTAAAATCGAATCAAAGAAAAATATAGTGAAGCAAACAAGATTCGAATCAAGAACACGAAGAACATCATGGCACTATTCACATATTCAAAGTTTCAAGTCTAAACTTTTGAAGGCTATAGATGCATCAAAATCATACCAAAATCAACCAAGAATTAGTACAACGTACCAAGAAACTTGCAAATTTCAAGTTTGACGTTGATTTGGGTGGATTTGGTGTGTGAAATGATGAATGTAAAGATGAAAAGGATATGGGTTTTGAGAAAACCTTCTAAAATCATATAGCTATGGTGGAAGTGCTTATGTGAAAATGAAAGAGACCTCTTGGATATTTGTAATATCTAGGGTTTTTAACGGATAGGAAGTTCAAAAGTCCCTCCAATTTAATTGGTGTCTCCCTAAATTCCTACTCGATTCAAAATTTAATAACGTGCAAGGCAAGGAAAAAAGAAAAATATCAAATTTCAGAAATTGAAAGGTTTTAGGTTTCAATTTGCTTACCTCTACACCAATTCCGAGCTAAGCAACTCAGGGGGCAATGTTTAGGGGTGGTAGAAATCCACCTGGGCACAAGAGTTGGTCAAGCTAGAGCTGAAGGTGCAGCTAGGCAGGTTTAGAAAAATGCAGTCCGGGCCTCTCAAAATTGCGCCTGAGATTGGGAGCCCGAGTTGTGGCTGAATTTTGGGTGCCCAAGGAGATACGGTCAGGCTTGGAGTTTGTTACGGCCGGAAGTGCTCAAAAAGGTTGCGGCCAAGGCTTTTTCGCTGGGCACGACCCGAAAAAGCTGGGCATACGGGATGCGGCCGGACAGCTCGAATGGAGTTGGAAATAGAGGCCGGGATTGGAGAAGTTCGCAGGCGGGCGTGATGAATATGCGGCTGGGCTGTTGAGATTATGCGGTAGGAGATGCTGGAGAAATTGGGAATCTCGGCCGGGTCTCCAAGGAACCTCGTGGCGGCCGAGAATGTTGGAGTTGTTGGAAATATCGGTCGGGCCCTATGTCAAAGTGAGGCTGGATTGCGGCCGAAACATGAGAAGCCAAGATGCGACCGCAATGAAAATCAAGATATGGTAGGTTGGGCCTTAGGGTTTCCTGTGCGACTGGAGCTATGGGAGTTTTTGGGCGCACAAAGGTGACTGGGCTCAACGAATTGTAACTTCCTTGCCTTATAATATATATATATATATATATAATATAAATATGCAGTTGGAAGTCCTTTGTGATGGTTTGCGAAATGGTGGAGGTATTTGCAAGTCAAAAATTTGGTTGGTACATATATATAATATATGATATATATATGTGAGTGAATATCACACATGCGGCCGAAAGTTTGGGGGAGTGGCAGCCGACTTGTGTTTGGCTTAAATGTTAGAATTATTGCCTTCAATCTGTAGGGTTTGAGAGTTAAAATTTTATATATATATAAATATAAATATATATATTACACATATGGGCCCTTTGATTATTGAAGTCAACAAGAATGAATTCTGGCATGCATGTTTCTATGCATAGTGGCTGGGCCAGCAGTTTGGATTGTTGATTCGTATAATATTTATATATATATATATACATAAATGAAAATGAAAATTGAATCAAGTTCCTCAACAGACTAATTTTAGAGTTTCAGAAATTTAAAGATCATGAAATGCACCCTCATATTATGCCAAGAGATTAAAGGTTTTAGTTCAAGCCATCAATTTCAAAGCCAAGATTTTCGGAGGATTACGTGCCCGTGACGGAGGGCTTCACAAGGAAAGAAATCAAGGGAGTTTTTATAGTAACTCCGAGTGTTCCAAAACAAGGAAGAATCAAGCATGTCAGAATATCAACGCAATCCCACAGATTTAGGAGGGCTTCGAAAGGAAAGATTTTAAAGAAGAGTTGGCATTTGGCCATTCAATGGCCAGCCCATGGGCTGACGAGTGCCCTATAGAAACCTTGCTCTATGAAGACATCAGACACACAACATCAGACAAACAAACCGATCTTTCGTCTCGCACTTTTCTTTTCCTAGACTTAGGATTTTATTTTTCAAGCACCTAGTGTAGTGAGTTCTTTATATTTCTAGTGTAAGTTTATATTTTCCCTATAATTTAAATTCTTGTTTGATTTATATTTCTTATCATTTCAATTCAAGTTTATTTCGATTCCTTTACATTTAATTGTTATCGCACTTCGATTAAATTTAATTTCAAGTTTATTTCCTTTTCGTTCTTATCGCTTTTATTTCATTCTTGCTTTATCTATCGCTTTGATTTATTTTATCGCATTTCAATTCTTGTCTTTACGTTTATACGCATATTTAGTTTAATCGCATTATTTTTACATAAACCATAAAAATCACAAAAACATCCGTACGAAACCTAACCATTCTCGAGCCCGAGAAAGTGAAAGAATCTAGGCCAAGAAGAGGTTCTTTGCTTAGCCGATCAATCGTTTGGTCAGAAGTTAGAAGCGCAACACATCCATCTATTCTCATTCCATTCAAGCCCAATTTCGGGGCTTGGTGGTGGCACGCCCTGCATCCAAAAGAAGAAGGACCAAAAGTTCCTTCCGTCAGCCGCCCCGGCCGAAAAGAAGGGAACACCTCTATACGTTTATTGGGACTTTCTACGTAATTTGCTAATTCTTTGGGTCAACTCCCCACATTTAAGGTATTTGTAAGGTCACTATCCTTTCTGTACCTTAAAATTTTAAGAGATAAATTAATCTTCGAAATACTGAACCATCTCTCCTTAACTTTGGTAATAATTGATTATTATCTTTTTGCATAAGCAAATTCACTTTTCCATTCTTCTCAAGTATATATGAAATTAAAACGATCAATAACTAAGCCACCCCACAATTCTCTCGTTAATATTGCGGTTGCTATTAGATTTTGAATAAACTTTCTTCATACTCTAAGAAGTAGGAACTCACGAAGATACTCTTGATCTATCTTTTCAACTCCACTTTTCATTGTTACAACTCACGAATAAACTTTCTTCATACTTTAAGTCTTACCATGGTACAAACTTTTATGTTTCATTACATTAATTCCTTTTAGTCAAACATATAAGTATGCATATGTAAAGGATTCAAGTTATTTGATACATTGATATACACGTATGCTCTAAACCACATGAGAAACACGCATGTGCCAACACACGTGCAATTAGAAGCAAACTAAAAATCATTTAAAAACAAGCCAACCATGCTCTAACTTTTGGATCAATATATACACCAATTAAATTGTCTTAAGATTGTTGGAAAAAGAGGGTCTAATTGCTGAAAATATATGCATACTTATAGGCATACATAAAACTAAATTAACATGATATGGATTTTAAAAACCTGAAAAATTGGTCGAGGCAAGTGCTAGGCATTCTAATAAAATAATAAAATAAAAAGTCCTAGGCATTCTTAGAATTAACATATATAACTATGAACTGTATATATAGCAATGCATGCAATCATCGAAATAAGTTGGCAATTGAACATAATAAAATCGCCTATCCTAAAATCTAAGGTCTAAAATATAATTACAAGGAAAAGTCTATATCATTAACTACTCTAACTAGAATGAAAATGAGTAAGAAATGTGAAAAAGAAAAACAAAGAGTTTCATAATTTTGTTTTCCATTCATGAGTGGTGGATTGCTATAGATGTTGGTAGTTCATGAGCCTGCCGATTGAGTCTGTTAGCTAAAAATGGGCCTGAACTTGAGCAACATATATACATACATGTAAGCAATGGAAAGCTAAGATGTTACAAGAACTAATAAAATACAATCAAATTATAATGACTGCAATATGTAGTTGAGGGACGATTGCTACAATTTAACTTTATTTAAACATGCAATCTTATACAATTTGTGCCAACATGCATGTGTGTGTGATGTGTGTACGGATAAACAACGAAAAGAGGTCATTTTAACTAACTTTGCCTGGAATCATTTAGTGGAATAAACAGAGGAATCAAAACAACAACAAATTAAAGATTGCTACCTTGGAGGAGCAGTTGGGGAGTGGTTAACTAGTGAGAATGAGATTTGGGGTGAATTCAACAAGTTTTTCCAATCTTTGTTTCATTCCGCTGGTTCTACAGACGTTGTGTTTCAATATAAAATACAAGCACACTTGGAAGCACTAATTTGTTTATGAAATTTTTGCCCAAATCCACACAATAAAACATAAATATATGTACTGGGAAAATAAAGGCGATAGAATAATAGTTCCATAAACAATTAATAAAAATCTTGAAGCAAAATACCAATTTAAAATCAAATAACCAAGCCACAAACACTTCCCAACCAATTAGTCCTGAACTTGCCAAGAAAGCAAAATGAGACACAAGTTCTGTGAGTCGCACAGTTTGTTTTGACACAAAAAACAAGAAGATCGAGGATGCTTTGGAGCCAAGCCACATGAAGGACAAAGTAAAGAAAATGAAACTCAAGATGGTGGCTATGAATGCAACTGAGTACCAAGAGTAAGAGGAGGATGAAGGAGAAGAGAAGACAAAAATAGAAATAAAAGTAGATTGTAGGCGCCGCTTAAGGCTTAGGTTAGGGCAGTTTTGGCTGTTGTAGCTGGCTGTCATTGTAATAGCCGCTTAAGGCTTAGGTTAGGGCAGTTCTTGGTTGTTGTAGCTGGTCTCCCATTCTAAAAAAGAATCACTGTCCAAAGGAAGAAAGAAAAAGGAAATGTAAGGGCTTATATTTAAATGAAATGAAAAATCTTTTGTTTATCTCGATCTCCTTGTTTCGTTTTGTCTTTCTACTCTTCGTTTTTGAAGCCTCGGAGACAATCGAGCACAACTTTGAATCCTAGATTAGATCCTGTACGTGCATCAGCCTCTTCGAAGCCTAACAATCTCATGACTCTTACGAATGGTACCTTCTCTACTTCTCTACCTCGCCGATCCTGGTCTCTCTCTTCATCTTCTTCTAATTTCAAGCTCATGCCATACACTTCCGTGCCTTTAAAACGCAGGTAGTGAGGAGAGCTCTGAGTCTAACAGCACATTTAAAAAGCTTGAGCTTGGGCATTGTTTGGCCTCTTGTACCTATTCAACATCTACTTTAATATTTACAACAAGTAGGTAGTGTTTGTTTATTTGATTCTGATTATTATTATTATTTTGCAGAAATGTGCGATTGCTGCGGATTTGTTGATTTTAGTATAGTTTTGGATGAATGTTAATGTTTTTGCAATTCAGACGGTGACAATTTCTTGTTAGAATTGAATTGATTTTGTTTTGACTATGTTTTCTTTGGCGGAAAAAGTTTCCATGAAAGTTCGCTCGATATCTGACTTTGTTTTTTCTCTTAAAAAAAAGATGAAAAATGTGGATTTTATTCATTATTGAATAAAAGGAAATGTAATTTTAAAAACATAGTATGTTGAGGAGCATAAAATCCCAACTAAATCAACGTGATTGATTCTGAATATTGATCATTGATATGTATAGATATTTAGGCTAGTTTTCAGTATCTTAATTGGCTATTGTATTTGTATAAAGGTTGTATAAAGGTTATGTACCTCATTATGAAATATATGAGCATATACGAATTACCAATTCTATCATGCTATCGTCAGCCTAAGGTTACCAATAATCCTACACAAACTAAAACCCTAGCCTGTCCTTTCGCTAATCTCCATGGCGATCAACAATAGTGAATCACCTCAAGTCTCAGCCAAGCCTGAGCAACCCAAATATATTTTCAAGCCTCAACCAAGCCTGAGTAACCCAAGTATGATGATCATAATGATCCTTTCTACCTTCATCACTCTGATCAACCAGGGGTTGTCATTGTTACACAACTCTTGAATGATGAAAATTATCCAACCTGGAGTTGCTCTATGCTCATGGCGCTCAACATCAAGAACAAAGAAGGTTCCGTCGATGACACCCTCAAGAAGCCTATGCGTGATTCTTCCACAACTCCCCAACAGTGGACACGTTGTCTCGCACTAATAGTGTCCATCTCTTTCATATGGAATGATGTAAAGGAACGATTCTCTCACACTAATAGTGTCTATCTCTTTCATATGGAATGATTTGAAGGAACGATTCTCTCACACTAATAGTGTCCATCTCTTTCATATTAAGTGTCCTTTTCAGATTTGATGAAAAATTTGTTGTATGAGATAGCAGTGTTCATTGCTTCATTGAAATTTTTCTCAGTAACCAACGAATCATTCGTTGCCTTTCTGAAATTTGAGAGAGTAAGGTGAGAAGAAATTGGCATTTTCTTAGTGAAAGGAGTTGCTAGTGCTTGGCTTTGGGGGGGGGGGGGGGGGAGTTTGGTTAGCTTTGCTCCACTCACAGTCTCTAAGGAAAAAATTATTGGTAGTTCAATGATCAAGAGTGACAAAGGTTGAAGCCGTGTTGAGTCAGTGGTAGGTTTTGTAAATTTACTTGGCTTTGATGCTAAATTATAACATCAGGATGCCTGTTTTAAAAAACTGGACCGGATGACGATTGGTTCGCCTAACCCTAGAATCATTGACTCGAGGTATCCAAGACTCCGATTATCAATCCATAAGTTCCTACACGTTCCTAGAGGTACATCGAACAACATAATTGAAATTGGAACTGATTGAACGGTCCAAACCTATCGAACCTTGATATCGCATAATATGTGCAATATCCATTTGATAGTCAAACGGTGACCAACTTCAAATCTGAGCATACCTCATGTTGGGGACGATGTGGGGAACATTTTAGAACACAATGGCCCATGCGCCATCGACAACGGTTGGCTTGAGAGATTTTTCGTTAAATCCAACGACGGAAAATCTCCAAACCACATGCCAATACCTAAACCAACTCATTTAGACTAACAAGAGGAGCAACTTTTGGTCTTAGACCCCAGCCAAAAAGTGGCTAGAGATGGGTGAAAAAAGGCCAAAATCGTTGTCCCTTATATGGGTGTGTTGAACATTTTTTGTGTAAGGACGGTGTCGATTGGTGGCCGGGAAGTCGAACAACCACTGTTGCTATAGTGACTGTCGCGAGAGAAAAAAGGAAGAAGAAATGTCTAGGGGGGGAGAAAGAAGGAGAAAATAATAAGTAGGCCCAGTTTTTGTAGCAGGTACTGTAGCAGTAATAAATTTGAAAATTTCCATTATGTCCTTTTGTTTCTAGACCTTTCCTCCTTTGTTACAACTCGGAATTGGGCATGTCGCTTGTATAACAACTCGTAAGCTCGAGCACCGTGCAACAGAACCAAGAAAATTTGCAAAATTAGCCCCGAGCAAAAAATCAACTCTAAACCACAAAGGAACCCTAAGGTTAAAGTCGTCTTTTCACTTCAAAATTTTGAAAATTAAATTAAATTTCGGGACGGGATGTTACACTACAGCCGAAGTTGGTGACCCACTTCAAACCCATTACATTATGCAATTTCTCTTACAAAATCATCTCCAAGCTTCTTGCGAATCAGTTGCGGTCGCTTTTGATTGACATTATCTCTCCACAACAATACGCATTTATTCAAAACTGTCAAGTCCAGGACAACATTGTGACTGCCCACGAAGCTTTCCATTCTTTGAAGATCTGAAGGAAGACAAAAATATTTGAAATGGGGTTAAAGGTGGATATGAATAAGGCGTATGACATAATCAAGTGGGATTTTCTGAGAACTGTCCTGGAAAAGATAGGTTTTGCTAGTGCTTGGGTCCAAATGGTTATGAGCTGCATCACTTCAGTAGAATTTGTGGTTCTTATTAATTGCAACATGAGTAATAGTTTTAAACCCTTAAGAGGCCTGAGACAGAGGGATCTCATTTCCCTATATCTATTTATTATTATAACTGATATGCTGTCAATAATGATAAACTGTGTTGTGAGCATAGGACTTCTTCAAGGAATAAAATTCAATAGGGAGGGTGCAACCTTATCACATCTTTTCTTTGTGGACGATTCCCTTTTCTTCCTCAAGGCTTCATATCAAAATTGTAGAGTAATGGAGAGAATTCTTCAATTTTATTGTCAAGCCTCTGGACAATTGGTGAATTTTGAGAAGTTGAACATGTTCTTTAGTCCTAACACTCCTATGCCTATACGTGCCCAGTTGCGAGCCATTCTGGGAGTCAACATTACAATGGACCTAGGGAAGTATTTAGGTCTCCCAACCATGAGGGGTAGATCAAAAAAAGATGTCCTATGTTTTGTGAAAGATAGAATTCTGAGCAAAGTGCAAGGGTGGCATTATAGACTCCTTTGTTAGGCTAGCAGAGAAGTGTTAATTTAGTCTGTGGCGCATGTTATCCCTATGTGTCTGATGGCAGTGTTCCTTTTCCCTGGGGGTCTATGCAAGGAAATTGATAGTGTTCTCGCTAACTCCTGGTGGGGGCAAACGGGTGATTCAAAGAAGGTACACTAGATAAGTTGGAAGGAGCTTGGGCCTGGTCGAGCATCTTGGAGGGGAGGGAAGTTATTTTGAAGGGTGCTCGTGTCACGACCAGATTTGAGAATAAGGAGTATTCCTGAATCAGGGTGTGAGTCATACCATAGTCATAAGAATAAAATCCTACAACCATGATATGATGGGAAATAGAGTCACAAATAATACAAATTTATTTAACAACACATAATCAGAGTCACAGTAACTGGTAGTTAAATACACACTAAGATCCTTAACAAACGGTTGACTACTTACAAATACTAATTACACAATTCAACAATAAAGGCCTGGTAGCTTGGTTGAAACTCACTTCCTTAAACTTCGACTTGAATCCTGCACAATTTATTAGGGTATGAGCATTCTAATGCCTAGTAGAGTACCATCAAACACCTCAAGGTCAGCTATCACAGTTAATCAGAGTGTCATGTATCAAACAACACAAGATACATAAGTTATGCAACCATACCAGATAAATAAATTTGCATATGCGGTGATGCCAAGAAGTCACTCCCTTATAATCTCACTAATTCATACTTTAGGGCACCAAGCTTGCATGTCTCATACCATACATTTTACTAATGTGGCTCGGAATACCCTAAAATATAAACTAGTGTCCATTCCTCCCTTACCAAATTTTTCTTTTGTTTACGAATGTTTCAACTTTCACTTTTCATTAGAGGCCGTTCTCCCATCACCTCAATATATTCAAACCTTGCTCTCGTCACCAGAATATATTCTACATTTTTTTTCCAGATATATCTAAGGCATTCTCCCACCCTTAGATATACATCGACCCAAACACAAATCCAAAACACAACCGTATTTATGGTGCATACGTAATGCAGCTCAACATTATTTATCTCTGCGAAATAATTATACAGATAATAACAATAATATTTCAAGCTTAATCAAATGAATAATAATATTTACCCAACACCAAATAATTTCCATAGAGAAACATCAATAATAATATTCACATAACATTAATTACAATTTCATCGAACATCAAATAATATTCACCGAGCAAAACAACAATAATATTCATATTTATAGTACTATATATAAGCACCAAGATTAAAAGTGACATAGCCCAATCATCGGGAAATCAAGAAACCCTACCTCATGTCCAGCTAGCTAAAGTACCACTTTACCATTCGGAAGTTCTCGGATTCGTTGAATCTACACTTTTGATCCAATTCCTTAGAAGATTTTTCCTTTCTTCCTCCTATGCTTCCTTCTCTTCCACACCCAAGTTCCATCTCCTTCTCCCCTAAAATAATATCCTAGAGTAATCACCATTATCTTTAGCTTAGACTAGGTGATTCACTCCTAATAGGTGGATAACTCACCCTTAGGCCAATGACTCACCTATACCAACTCATCTCCAACATGATTGTGGATTTGAAAACTTGAGGCAAGGGGGAAAGAATGAGAGAATGGTGGGTTGATGCCCTACACATTTCAGATTATTTTTTTATTTTTTTGGCCTACAAGGGTATTTTTGGTAATTTTAACACATAGGGGGTATTTTGGTTTTTTTTTTTACACATAGGGGTTATTTTGGTCATTTTAGCCCAAAATTCAGAAACAATTTCCTACGCATTCGTTGAGTCGACCACTATCGTACTACCTAAGAATCATAATGGTCTCACTTCAATGTCTTAAATGTCATTTGAAAAATTCACAAAATGTTACCTAAGGGCATTTTTGTGCAACTTGAAATTAAACACACTTAATCCAATAGTCTCAATCCAAAATCACTTGATAAAATACCCATAATCATTCTTCACTATAATACTATTTTCACTGAAATACGAAAGTCCACCTTTAATTTTTTGAAGTATTACAGCTCGCTGGCAGATTCTTGATGGCAACCGAGTCAGGCTTTGGGTTGATAAATGGTTACCTTGCAATCAGGACCCACAATTGTTAATCCAATTGCCAAGGATTGGAACATTGAAAGCATAAGACATGATATATGAACATGATGGTAGAATGATTCTTTCTTTTCCACTTGGAAATGGTGATGAAGAAGATAGACTTAGTTGGCCTATTAACCAGAATGAGATATACTCAGTAAAGTCTGGATATAATATTATGACAGATGCTCCACCTTCCCAATATCATGATCGGCCATCTAGCTCAAGGGAAAATTGTCCAGAGCTATGGAAGATTATATGGAAGTCCAACTTGATTCCCAAACTCAAGAATTTTCTATAGAGGATTGTTAGAGGCTGTTTGTCGACGAAGGAGGGCTTATTTAAGAGGCACTTGGGAGCCAGCCCTTCGTGTCACGAGTGGTCGGAATCAAAGGAGCATATGTTCTTATTGTGGAATTGGGTGAAATATGTTTGGTTTGGTGGCATTAAATTACAGAGTTGACCGTTAGAGCATAACCTCTATGGAAGAGTGGCTACTCAGTGTGTTGGGGAATCAAAATTAAAATAAGTAAGAAAGGATGGGGACTCTTGCTCTGATTGCGTATACATGTTGGATTATCTGGTGCAGCCGGTGTGATGCAGTTTTTAAAGGTAAGCGTGTATGCCCAAATCAATCTGTAGTGAGAATTAGACAAATGCTTGGGGAATTCCACTTTGCATCAAGCCCTGTGACTACTCTATCGATGGTACCTGCTCCCTCTAGTGTAACATCTGAGAATACTTGGTCTCCTTTTACCCATGGATGGTGCAAGTTGGGATAAAGTCATTATGAAATCTAGTTTGGGTGGTGTAATTCGAGATGAAGATGAAATTTTTTTGAGAGGTTATGAAGGCTTTAGACTGTCAGCCTCTATTCTTGAGGTTGAGGCTTATTTTGCCTTAAAAGGAATTTCTTTGGTTTCTGATTTGGGTGCCACCCACATCATCATTAAGACAAACTCAAAGGAGCTGGTTCAAAATGTCAAAGGCGGAATTGGTATGAGCGTGTGGTCTATTTATCTTATCATTTCTACTGTTAGAAGATGTTGTAACCAATTCAACTTCTATAATTGGTGGTGAATCCCTTGTCGGTTAAATGGAATAGTTGATTCAATTGCGGCGAATGCATAGAGGAGGATGCGCGAGGAAGTCTAGATTCGCATACCCCTATCTTCCCTGGTTTTTGTTCTGCAGGTGGATGGATTACCTTGTCCTACAAGATTGTAGGTTGTTGCCGGTTAGAGGTTGACGTGCACCCTTCGGTGGCGTCCTAATGGCTGGCCGTTTAACTGAGCTTCTTTGCTTTCTTTTTTTTCACTAGTCTGTTTGTTTTCTCTTCTCCTGGTTGTTTGGTTGAACTTGTTTTCTCTTCTCCTAGCTGTTTGTTTGAAGTACGTGTTCCTGCCTTCCCAATGGCTTCATGTATGTACTGTTTGGTTGCCTTTATCTTAATGATAATCTCTTTGCCCAAAAAAAAGGTCTATAGGTTACAATAATTAAAAATATTAAAGCGGGCTTGGTTTAACTTCCAACAAAAAGTCGTACGAAAGTCTAAATAGGGTGTATTAAGAAAAATCAGGGATATTTTTGGTAGTTAAATAAGGTGTACTAGTTAATTTTACATTTTGATTAAAATATTATGGTGTACTTAGATTATAGGGTGTACTCAGTTAATTTTAGGATTCGTCTACCAGCACTCTACTTTAATTACAAATAAAATTATCTATTGTTTTTTGTCGACCCAGTTAATCCAAAATTTTGTATGAAATTATTTTGTAAAAACCTAAGAAATATGCTCAAGCAAAAGCAAATACTTTACTTAAATATCAAAGTCACTAATAATCCATTGATCCATTGAAAACTTATATTTTGTTTCTTAAATATCAACGCCACTAATAATCGACTACTCGATTAAGATAAAAAATGTATGACTAATACCTCTTGTGGACCATGGCCAAGTCAAATGATTTTGAAGTTTGGGTTGTGGATGAATACTTGAAATCGTGCTTCTTTCAATTTGAATTATGTTTTCCCAAGAAAAAAGGGTAAATTTTACTTTACTACTCGCAAGTTTATCGAAATTTAGACTTTAATATCTAAATATATATTATTATTTTTGGTCAACTTCGTACCCAAAATTTGATTTTCCTACTACTGTGATACATTCATTAGTCTGACCATCAATTCTTCTATTAATAATTTAACATGAAAATTAATGGGTCCACGTGGCCTCACCCATATTATGCCATGTGGATTGAAAGAATATATAATTAAGGAAAAAAAAACACTCACCCGCCCATCTCTCTCTCTCTTCAACAACCGCAAACTCAACCCGCACCCCCTCATATTCTCTCTCCCTCCTTCTATCTTCCCTCCTCTCTTTCTTCAACAACCACCTCCACCTCAACCCCACAAAGACATCCACCAAACTCATCCAATCCAGTTGTAGGGGTCTTTTTATTCCAGCAGCCTGACGAATGAGCCTGGGCTGCTGTAATAAGAAGATAACAAAATTCCCCCAGTACCTGAGTTCAAGAATCAGGCTCCAAAATGAGTTTTTGAAAAGTTTGTTGAAACTTTAGAAAAACACTTTTAGGTTCTTTTCACCAATAACCAAATGAACATAGCAAATTGATGAGTGACTTGGTTTGAGGAGCTTGTGGCATGGGAGCTAAGCTTTCACAAGTTCAGCAATTTGAGAAAGAGAGAGAGAGAGAGAGAGAGAGAGAGAGAGGCATGAATTTCTTACAGAGAGCAAAGGTTTAAAATGGGGAAGATAAAAATTAGGAAGATTTCTATCTCAAGAAAACAATGGGAGGAAAGATTGGGTGTCTTGAGTAAATTTTCAGGTGCTTGACAAAGCTTGGTCACACTCTGGATGATGGTTTTGCTGGGTAGAGGAAGCTCCCTTTTATAGGCACTTAGAACCCCTAATTTTATATAACCTTCTTCTTCCTTTTCCTTTGCTTCTTCTCATTCAATCATATTTGGTGACATTTTCCTTACCAAGGCGCATGGGTAATGAGCCCTTTGGGGTTCCAAGAGTTTTATGCAGCTGGACCTCTCCATAGGGGTGAGGCGCCACCCATTTTCTTCCCTGGTTTTCCTATTGGAGCTAGCAGAGGAAAGGGAGAATGGGCAGAGCGTTTGCCCAACGAGTTTCTTTTGGTTTTTACAGTGGCTTCTCGTTGACTCTGTCATAGAGCTTTGGGCAAAGGTTGAACACGATGCTAGATATTTTATAAAGCGCTGGGCTGGGCTTTTCCTAAGGTATTGGGCTATTGGTACTCTATTTTCCAGCGGCCTGTGAGTTTGTTTTTCATCAGGCTGCTGGAAGTAGTTTATCTGCTTCGTTTTTTTTAACAAAGTGTTTGAGTGCTTTAACTAACATGGGGTTTTCTAAGCAGACCATTATATTCTTCTAAGGCATTGGATCATTTTCTCTCTCTCATGCTAGCCCATGTGCTTGGGCTAAAGAAATGAGCTTAAGTTTTAGCGTTCCCAAGCAGCCCAAAACTCTCATTCCTTGATCCCTCAATGGGCCTTGTGAGTGCTTGTACCCGTCCATACCACAACCTTCTCAGCAAGCCCCGGGTAATTACGTGGCTTGGGCCCACTTCAGCCTGTAGCATGACTTGGTATTAAAATAACAATTCTTCACATGACATTGCTTGTTTATTTAGCATGTTTGTGCTTGAATTTTATCGTGTTACTATAAGCTATGATCGGGCCGCATAACGTTGAATAGATTAGTAAGCGGGAATTTACAGAGCTGATGGCTTTTTGGCCCTTTTGCGCATGCTTGCTTGGCATGACGCGTGGCCCATGGCTTGCACAGGTGCATCCTACAAATTTTCTTATGTCCCAACTGGGCTCTTTTTGCGATCAATTATTTGTGCTAGGCTGAGAATAAACCCGGGCCCTAACCCTTGGATTTTTGGGTCTCAACACTAGTTCAGCTTCGACTTGAACTCCAACCCACAAATTTCCCAACTCCATCAAGTCCAGCTATGATGTTCTTTTACAAATCAACAACCCAAATTTCCAAAATGTACCCACTTTGAGTTTGTACGGCGTATGCCATTTAATAAATTAATCAAATACATATTCATGATTTAATTTTTTTATTTAATTTATTAATGATTTTTTTAATCCATGTGCCACAATATGGTGAGTACACATGGACCCATTAATTACCACGTCATCGTTTAACAGAAGATTTGATTGTTTAATTAACGGATGTATGAAAGTGGTAGGAAAATCAAATTTTGGGTACAAAGTTGACACGAAAAAAACTTTAGGTATTAAAGTATAACATTCGAAAAACTTGTGAGTGGTAAAGTGAAATTTACCCCCCAAAAAAAAAATCAGATAGGCTTAGTTAAGTCTTGTTACTAATTACCACTACACGTACCACCTAAAATAATTTTTTTAAATACAAGTGATAATCTAAATTAATGTAATTTATCGAGAGATGAATTTGAACCTGATGTGGGTTGAATACCAATTTGGTTCTCTGTAATTGAAAGGGTTTGGTCCTTCAAAATACCAATTGGGTCAACTTGTTGTGTGTTGACCAAAAGATTGACCTCATTGTTGACACTAAAAAAGGTTGAATAATCAAAGGAAAGCAATATAAAGCACAAATCAAAGGAGATGAGAATGCCAAACCAGAGTTCTTGAGAGCACTTTGCAGGGAGCAGTTTCTCCATTCTTGGGCTTGCTCTGCTGCTGAGCTAACCAAGATCTCCAGCTACTCAAGTCTCACAGCAGAAGATGGAGACATTAGGGTAAGGAGAAAGACGGGAACTGCTTTGTTTGTGGAAGCGGCAGTAATCAGTGGATTCATGTTAAGTTCCTCGTACCAAAACAAAAAAAAATAAAAAAATAGTTAATGATACAATCAACCAACGAATTATGACTTAATCCGCCCCCCGGGTTTATCAATTTGCAAATTCTTAGGTACATTTAATATGTATTTCTCTATTTCAATCCTTTAAATCCTCAGACTATTCAGGAAATTGAAATAATAGTATACGGACTATATTTTTAGCTATTATCAATGAAGGTAATATAATATATTTTCTAAGAATTGATTGGGTTACTAACAAAAAACCTCTTAGTACTTGAGCAAGTAAAATACTACACTAATATTAGTGTTTATTAGTGTCGACTAGAAATGGGGCGTGACCAAGTGGTAAGGCAACAGGTTTTGGTCCCGCTATTCGGAGGTTCGAATCCTTCCATCCCAGAGCATACCTGACCCATAATAATATTATCATATTATTAATATATAATAAAATATAAAATATATATCTATATCATAATAAAATATACAAAAATTAAAGATTGTCTTTTCGAACAGTCTTCCGTTTAAGGGTACAATATTGGTATAGAAGGCGTTCAATTATCAGAAAAAGAATACAATGTTGCTACAAATTTATACAATGAAATATCAAACTCTAGTCTCATCATGCACGTATGGAATTCGAGGAAAACCGCATGGGCTCATGGGCCCTCATTCTTCCTCTGCGACTTCCATCACGTCTAAATAAATAAATAAAAGCCCCATTATCCAACAAAAAAAGAAAAAGAAAACCCATTAAACTCAAGCTGGGTTTAGTTGGCAAATGAAGCCCAAGAGAAGTCCTGGTTGAAAACTGGTGACGTGTCTACATGGAGAGCACCCCCACCCAAAGCGTTGAAAGTTGAACATACGACTACTTGGTGTAGCGTGTAGTCCAGTCCAGTCCAGTAGTTGGTCGTGTAGCGAGTGAAAATTCCCCGCGAGAAAGTAACGTCGGTTATAGAATTCCAAAATTCTAAAATTCCAAAATTCCAAATGGGTGGTGGACCGGACGAGTTGATTTAATCCAACCACGGTTCAAAACCTGGGTTAGGGTTAGGCCCATCGGCTCCAGCACCAGGGGACTTGCTATATATCAAGAGAGCCGCCTTCATCGCTCCTCTCCCTTAATATAAAAAAAATATCGTCCGCTGATATCTTCTCTCGACTCTCGACTCTCACGGCTGCGTGCTTTCCCATCAGGTGCTCCTTTCCCCTTTTTCTCATCTTCAATTTTTTCTTCTATTTTGGTTTTTCGTTTTCAGGCTTATGCGATTTCTTCTCTCAATTGTTTTGGATCTGCTGATTGTTTTCTGTCGAATTTACCTGATTCTGCGAATTTGCGTTTATGTATTTCGTGTGAGAATTCATGGCTTGATTGGCAATTTCCTTTAAATTTATGCAGTCAATAGGCGTTTATTTATTTATAAGATAGTTCTTGCGGATTCACATATATGATTGTTGAGATAGTCTTGCGGATCCACACATTTGATTGCGTTTTTTTACTATTATTTTGTCTCCTGTTGAATTTGTATGTTAGCTTTGCCATATAATTGTTCTTTCTCTTTGTTTGATTTCACATACATATCCTTTTTAGCTGGATGTCCTTAATTAGTGTGGAGGGATGTGTGGTTTTGGACATGTGTATACATATCATACACATAATAGTCGTAGATGAAATCATCTGATTTGTCCCTTTCACTTTTGTTGTTGACATAAATGCTACGGCTTGTTTTGGATAAATTGTATGAAGTTTATAGGTGTGGAGGCCTTCTGATATGTTATAAAGTTACGAGTTAGATTGTATGACTCTCAGAATTACTGGTAACATGTTTATGTAGTCTGCTTTCTTTCTCCTTTTAATGTGAATTGCATGGTTCTCTATCTTCTTCTCCAAATCTATGTGAATTGCGTGTCCCTTTTTTCTTTTTTCTTTTTCTGTCTTTTTTTTTGGCTTTATTTCCTCTGGTTTCATTGTTTTCGAAACCTTTGCGCTAAATGTATGGTATCTTGCAGGCCATTAATTGTTGTTTCAGCTGTTGCTGTGATTCCTCAGAATGGCAGATGGTCATGAGACTGATAAGAACATCGAGATATGGAAGATTAAGAAACTGATCAAGGCTCTTGAAGCTGCAAGGGGTAATGGAACCAGCATGATTTCTCTCATCATGCCTCCCCGGGATCAAATCTCTCGTGTTACTAAGATGCTTGGTGATGAATTTGGAACTGCTTCAAACATCAAGAGCAGGGTGAATCGTCAGTCTGTTCTTGGTGCAATTACATCTGCTCAGCAGAGGCTCAAGCTTTACAACAAGGTTCCTCCTAATGGGCTGGTGCTGTACACGGGAACAATTGTAACTGATGATGGGAAGGAAAAAAAGGTCACAATTGATTTTGAGCCTTTCAGGCCAATCAATGCGTCTCTTTACCTCTGTGACAACAAGTTTCATATTGAAGCTCTGAATGAACTCTTAGAATCTGATGACAAATTTGGTTTCATTGTCATGGATGGTAATGGGACACTTTTTGGGACATTAAGTGGCAACACTAGGGAAGTGCTTCATAAATTTAGTGTGGACCTCCCAAAGAAACACGGAAGAGGAGGGCAGTCAGCTCTACGTTTTGCTCGTCTTCGAATGGAGAAGCGCCACAACTATGTTAGGAAGACAGCAGAGCTTGCCACACAGTTCTATATTAATCCTGCCACCAGCCAGCCCAATGTTTCAGGATTAATATTGGCTGGGTCAGCTGACTTCAAGACTGAGCTTAGTCAGTCAGATATGTTTGATCCCCGTCTGCAAGCCAAAATACTGAATGTGGTGGATGTTTCTTATGGAGGGGAGAATGGTTTCAACCAGGCTATTGAGCTGTCATCCGAGATCCTGTCCAACGTTAAGTTTATACAGGAAAAGCGCTTGATAGGCAAATACTTTGAGGAGATTAGCCAGGACACAGGAAAGTATGTTTTTGGTGTGGATGACACACTAAAAGCTCTGGAGATGGGTGCTGTTGAAATTCTTATTGTGTGGGAAAGTTTGGACATCAATAGGTATGTGCTAAAAAATACCACTACTGGTGAGATTATAGTTAAACATTTCAACAAGGACCAGGAAAACAATCAGAGCAACTTCCGGGATTCTGCCAACGCTGAATTAGAGGTTCAGGACAAGATGGCACTGTTGGAGTGGTTTGCTAATGAATACAGGCGGTTTGGTTGTACTCTTGAGTTTGTCACCAACAAATCACAGGAGGGGTCACAGTTCTGCCGTGGTTTTGGTGGCATTGGAGGAATTCTTCGCTACCAGCTTGATATGAGGTCATTCGACGAGTTTTCTGATGATGGAGAAGTTTATGATGACTCTGAATAGCAATCAATCAACTCTTCCCCAATACTGGTGCAGGAAGGTGGGGTGCGAAAAGCCTGCACCAGTGCGCTCGGAGTCGTCGTTGCTGCCGCTGCTCCTGAGCAATGCTCACGAAATTTCGCAGGCTTGATCCAGGTTTCTATTTCCTCTTTTCATCTTTTAACGTTATATTCTTTTACCACAATATTGGTATAGAAGGCGTTCAATTATCAGAAAAAGAATACAATGTTGCTACAAATTTATACAATGAAATATCAAACTCTAGTCTCATCATGCACGTATGGAATTCGAGGAAAACCGCATGGGCTCATGGGCCCTCATTCTTCCTCTGCGACTTCCATCACGTCTAAATAAATAAATAAAAGCCCCATTATCCAACAAAAAAAGAAAAAGAAAACCCATTAAACTCAAGCTGGGTTTAGTTGGCAAATGAAGCCCAAGAGAAGTCCTGGTTGAAAACTGGTGACGTGTCTACATGGAGAGCACCCCCACCCAAAGCGTTGAAAGTTGAACATACGACTACTTGGTGTAGCGTGTAGTCCAGTCCAGTCCAGTAGTTGGTCGTGTAGCGAGTGAAAATTCCCCGCGAGAAAGTAACGTCGGTTATAGAATTCCAAAATTCTAAAATTCCAAAATTCCAAATGGGTGGTGGACCGGACGAGTTGATTTAATCCAACCACGGTTCAAAACCTGGGTTAGGGTTAGGCCCATCGGCTCCAGCACCAGGGGACTTGCTATATATCAAGAGAGCCGCCTTCATCGCTCCTCTCCCTTAATATAAAAAAAATATCGTCCGCTGATATCTTCTCTCGACTCTCGACTCTCACGGCTGCGTGCTTTCCCATCAGGTGCTCCTTTCCCCTTTTTCTCATCTTCAATTTTTTCTTCTATTTTGGTTTTTCGTTTTCAGGCTTATGCGATTTCTTCTCTCAATTGTTTTGGATCTGCTGATTGTTTTCTGTCGAATTTACCTGATTCTGCGAATTTGCGTTTATGTATTTCGTGTGAGAATTCATGGCTTGATTGGCAATTTCCTTTAAATTTATGCAGTCAATAGGCGTTTATTTATTTATAAGATAGTTCTTGCGGATTCACATATATGATTGTTGAGATAGTCTTGCGGATCCACACATTTGATTGCGTTTTTTTACTATTATTTTGTCTCCTGTTGAATTTGTATGTTAGCTTTGCCATATAATTGTTCTTTCTCTTTGTTTGATTTCACATACATATCCTTTTTAGCTGGATGTCCTTAATTAGTGTGGAGGGATGTGTGGTTTTGGACATGTGTATACATATCATACACATAATAGTCGTAGATGAAATCATCTGATTTGTCCCTTTCACTTTTGTTGTTGACATAAATGCTACGGCTTGTTTTGGATAAATTGTATGAAGTTTATAGGTGTGGAGGCCTTCTGATATGTTATAAAGTTACGAGTTAGATTGTATGACTCTCAGAATTACTGGTAACATGTTTATGTAGTCTGCTTTCTTTCTCCTTTTAATGTGAATTGCATGGTTCTCTATCTTCTTCTCCAAATCTATGTGAATTGCGTGTCCCTTTTTTCTTTTTTCTTTTTCTGTCTTTTTTTTTGGCTTTATTTCCTCTGGTTTCATTGTTTTCGAAACCTTTGCGCTAAATGTATGGTATCTTGCAGGCCATTAATTGTTGTTTCAGCTGTTGCTGTGATTCCTCAGAATGGCAGATGGTCATGAGACTGATAAGAACATCGAGATATGGAAGATTAAGAAACTGATCAAGGCTCTTGAAGCTGCAAGGGGTAATGGAACCAGCATGATTTCTCTCATCATGCCTCCCCGGGATCAAATCTCTCGTGTTACTAAGATGCTTGGTGATGAATTTGGAACTGCTTCAAACATCAAGAGCAGGGTGAATCGTCAGTCTGTTCTTGGTGCAATTACATCTGCTCAGCAGAGGCTCAAGCTTTACAACAAGGTTCCTCCTAATGGGCTGGTGCTGTACACGGGAACAATTGTAACTGATGATGGGAAGGAAAAAAAGGTCACAATTGATTTTGAGCCTTTCAGGCCAATCAATGCGTCTCTTTACCTCTGTGACAACAAGTTTCATATTGAAGCTCTGAATGAACTCTTAGAATCTGATGACAAATTTGGTTTCATTGTCATGGATGGTAATGGGACACTTTTTGGGACATTAAGTGGCAACACTAGGGAAGTGCTTCATAAATTTAGTGTGGACCTCCCAAAGAAACACGGAAGAGGAGGGCAGTCAGCTCTACGTTTTGCTCGTCTTCGAATGGAGAAGCGCCACAACTATGTTAGGAAGACAGCAGAGCTTGCCACACAGTTCTATATTAATCCTGCCACCAGCCAGCCCAATGTTTCAGGATTAATATTGGCTGGGTCAGCTGACTTCAAGACTGAGCTTAGTCAGTCAGATATGTTTGATCCCCGTCTGCAAGCCAAAATACTGAATGTGGTGGATGTTTCTTATGGAGGGGAGAATGGTTTCAACCAGGCTATTGAGCTGTCATCCGAGATCCTGTCCAACGTTAAGTTTATACAGGAAAAGCGCTTGATAGGCAAATACTTTGAGGAGATTAGCCAGGACACAGGAAAGTATGTTTTTGGTGTGGATGACACACTAAAAGCTCTGGAGATGGGTGCTGTTGAAATTCTTATTGTGTGGGAAAGTTTGGACATCAATAGGTATGTGCTAAAAAATACCACTACTGGTGAGATTATAGTTAAACATTTCAACAAGGACCAGGAAAACAATCAGAGCAACTTCCGGGATTCTGCCAACGCTGAATTAGAGGTTCAGGACAAGATGGCACTGTTGGAGTGGTTTGCTAATGAATACAGGCGGTTTGGTTGTACTCTTGAGTTTGTCACCAACAAATCACAGGAGGGGTCACAGTTCTGCCGTGGTTTTGGTGGCATTGGAGGAATTCTTCGCTACCAGCTTGATATGAGGTCATTCGACGAGTTTTCTGATGATGGAGAAGTTTATGATGACTCTGAATAGCAATCAATCAACTCTTCCCCAATACTGGTGCAGGAAGGTGGGGTGCGAAAAGCCTGCACCAGTGCGCTCGGAGTCGTCGTTGCTGCCGCTGCTCCTGAGCAATGCTCACGAAATTTCGCAGGCTTGATCCAGGTTTCTATTTCCTCTTTTCATCTTTTAACGTTATATTCTTTTACCATAACCAGTCCCCTTATCATCTTTTATCTCTTGAAGGACATTACATTGTTATCTGATCCTGAAAAGCTTGATCCGGTGATTTCATCTGGATCGGAAAATAGGCTGGGCATATCGATCAACCAGAATGAGGACATGATGCTAAGAGCTGCTTCCGTTGGATCGAGACCTTGCGAACTTATGCACCCATGTTATGAGAACCCCATGAACGATTCTGGTCTTTGGAGTAGTGCTTTTGGTTAAGTTAGTTGTTATTGGTGGTTTTCTTATGACTTCCAGTTGTGTCATGTCAAAACAATTTACTAGTAGCATTGTGGCTCATCAGTGAGATGTAGCCGGGCTGAATAATCATGTTTTAACTAGTACTACGTTATCTACTTGTGGTCATCTTCTGAAGTATTCTGTTCTAGGGTTGTTGTCATATAAACCCTTTTTTCTTTGTGCTATGAACCCCTTTTGGAGCTTTTATATGCAATGTATGTATGGATTGAATATTTGCATAAATTTGGATTTGCCATCAATCCCTCTGGGACAATTTATCCACGGTCAATATAGATGAAGGGGATTCAAATTGTTGAAGTAATTTTTGTTCAGTGGATGCATTTTTGGTTCGGTAGCTGCCAAAATTGAGTTAATACATAATGCAATTGGATGGTACCACGTGGCCATGGAAATTTGCCAAGCGGACTTGAAGGAAGGTTTCATTATGCTATCTCACAGCTAGTTGGGTGATTGTAACTTGATTAATCTATACTTCTATGCAAGGATTAAAATATCAATAATATGGACGACATGTTGTCGATATTATCATTTTTTCGAGTCTAGGATATTTCGGAACATATTCACACATATTGTATGATTATTGATAATATCAGAAAATATTGATGTCAATAATTTCTTACATGTTTCAACAAGATTTGGCTAAAATATCATGATAATATTGTTATAATGTCGATAATATTGATATGATGAAGACGGTGAAAATTTTGAAGAGTTATTTACACTAACATTTCCTAAGGTTTCTTGTGTTTTCACAAAACCCATTTTCGTTGATTGTTTGTTCAAAAGTTGATGATTTTATTGGGAAAAAACTTATGCAAATCAACAAATGACAAAATTAACCTCAATGAAGTATGTGCAATATAATCTCAAAGCCAACTTGATCATTTGGAGATTCTTTTTAAATAAAATCATCAATCTTTGGATGAAAAATCAATGAAAATGAGTTTTGTGAACAAAGCCAAAAACCTTAGGGGGTGTTAGTGTAAATAACTCAAATTTGAACTTCACAGGAACTCTATTTGGTACTAAGTCACTCGTGTATCTTACTATGCAATGTATAAAGTGCAAAATATTGTAGTAAATAATTACAAATAAATGATTATGGTGAGTTTAATCTTCTTTTATTAATTACTACATATACACTCGTAGTGTTTGTCAACTCGTTATATAATCAACTTAAATAAGTTAACATCATGAAATGCATTTCCTTTCAATTTTTTGTAATGAAGTAATAGATAATTGACTAAATAAAACATCATCCAATGTTTCAATAAAGATTTTCAATTTTTTTAATTTACAATTTTCATGGTTTTTATTCAATTTTTATCGATATCGATAATTTCCCAATATTTTCATCTAAATTTTTGTATTTTTGGACCACTTATATTTCCAAAACCATCTATATTTTAGACCTTGCTTCTACGTCACTTTTCTTACTTTAATGTTAATATATTGCCTTTTGTTTTCCAAGTTCCCTATCTTCTCCTATTTTTAAGAATAATATATTTTGGTTATCTTCCCTTTATATTGCATTCACCTTTTTTTTTTCTCGATAAAAGTTTAAAAACATTGAAAGAAGAAATAAAATAAAATAAATAAATAAAAGATTTTCCTACAGTTTGTTCTCTGAGCGGTTGTGGCTATTAAATTGACAAGTTCATCATTCTCTATTAAGTTATAAATTAATCACAATTCATTGAAGTATATTATGAGTTTTCACTCAGATGTACTCGCCAAACAAATAGATTATCTTATGAGTTTGTGTGATGTGAGCAACATCATTACTAATACTTTTTTGGCATGTTTACTAATCCGTAATTGGATTAGGAGGAATTGAATTGAGGAGAACTAGATTCCAGATTCCTATTGAAGTTATTTACTAAATCATATGGATTGAGATGAGTAAGATTCCAGATTCCTATTGAAGTTGTTTACTAAATCATATGGAATTGAGATAGGAGTGATAATAATTACTAAAATGTCATCGTTATTAGGTTAAAGTAGATGAAAATTTTAGAATTTTTAAAATTTTGTGACGATATAATTGGTAAAAAAAAAAAATGAATTCCTAATGGGTTAGTTCCCCAAGAATTAGAATACCACCTCCCACTCAAGAATTGAATTCCTTCAAAATCAATAATTCAATTCCTAATTTTGTGTGGGTCCTACTTAATTTTTAATTCCTTGATGTGAAGTAAATGCAGGAATCCTCCACATGTAGAATTTATTTCTTGATGAGAATTCAAATTCCTGATTAGTAAACACCATTTCATTTCATTTTTATTTTATTTTATTTTCTCAGAAAAGAAGAACCAAAGAAGAAGCCCACAAGAAAATAGACCCAACAAAAACCACAAGCCCACAAAAATGACACAACAAAACAACCCGGGTTAGGTCTAGAGTTCATCACGGTTACGATGTTTAGGCTATAAAAGGGGCCTTCATTTTCATTCGATAACAATCAATCCCGCAGCCGCCGTCTAATGGCTGAACTTGAAGGGGACATCTTCTCCAAACACCCTTTGTTTGGTTGATTTCTCTGTTCGTTGATATTCTTCGTGGCTTGCCTTTTCTTTTCAGCCATTCTTTCGTTTCCTTTTCCCCTATGCGAACAAATTCTGACATGTATGTGCATATATATTTGATTCAATGTGTTTTTTTGATACCCTTTCGTTTTCATTCATTCTTTTCATTTTGTGCATCACGTTTGAGTTGAAAAAGTTGATTGACCAAAGAAAATGTTTTACTGGAAGTTTGAAAAAGAGTGTCTTTGATTTGATGCAGCTCCCAATGATTGAACGCCAAATATATATAAGTTTCAGCCTTGTCTAAATCAATGTCATGTTGAAGATTTTACAAGTTCTGAGGGAGCTCTCTATTATTTTACTTCACTTTTTGCACTTGTGATCTTTTGCCACTCAAAACAACGGTGGGAAGAAATCATCTAATTTTTAATCTTTGTGGTTATGTTTGCCATAAGTGCATAATTCGAAGGAGACCCATCATTTTCCTTTGCCATTTGGTAAGTCTGCAGGCCCAGATGCAGTCTCTTTACCAGGCTCCACATTCCTGCCCTAACACCCATCTTCACAACCTCCCTCGGGAGCCCTATGTCTTCATGATGAAACAGAAGCACTTCTGATGCCACTTTATGCTGCTCTCCATTCCTAGGCTTCACTGAAATAGTTGTTTCTGTATCTGTCTGTCACTCAAAAAAGAGATTTCTACTGGGTAAACAGAAATATACCAAAATCTAAAATACGTACCTGATTTTATATGCCAACTCGAATAATAATTATCTACCCGTCTTGGTCTCTTAGACCTTGGTAGGGGTGGATATGGTGTTCCCTTGTATATAAGAAAACATATAATCAGCAGATGGCATTTTGTCACAGGACAGGACCTATGGAAAGAGAGCTTGAAATATTTGAGACAAAATCAAACCTTTGTTAGGCAGTAATATCCAGAATCAGATTCCCAAATGCGACGGGTTATGACATATTCTCGATCACTGCAGAACAATGGCAGCTGTGGCATTTAGGGAGAAAAACCCTAATTGCAATTAAAAAAATCTGGGTTGGAAGAAAAACACAATAGTTCTAGCCAATTCTGTGTAAAATCAGATGTGGTTGTACCTTTCTAATCCAGTGGATAGTCATGGAACCAGTTTTGGGGCAAACTTTGAGAGTTTGGAAGTGAATGAGCGTGTTATCCCACTGGGGTCTAAATTCATCATCCCAGAAGAAGTTCCTCAGCAACTCAGGTGATACATTTTCGAATACGGTTCTTGTACGGTACTGCGTAGGGCCCAACTGAAATTTGAAAACAATGTTACAAAGAAAAGACACATTCGTGGTGAATAATGGACATGATAATTGGGTTTATATTACCGGTGGATCCCTGTACCAAGCTTGGTATGTCAAGGTAGGGGTAGAGCGCTCCATCATGAGCTTCCATGGCGGACCGCCATCGGTCTCGTGGATGTGAGAAACCAATACCTTCACATCATCCTCGTTCAATTCAGAACATTCTTGTTCGTGATGTGGGTCAGTGCAGCACTGGCCACTGAAGGTGGTGGCTGTGAGCCAAGGACGGCTGACAGACTCGGATGATATCTCTCTGCGCCTGTGGCTTCTGAAGGAAAGAGGGGGAAATGTTAGGCGCCATGAACATAAGGTCCGTGACCAAGACCATCCCTTTAGAAGACTCAAGCACACAACTGGCATCCATGCTGCAACAAGACATAGTAGAGCCAATGCCAATTGGGCAATCATAATTACAGTTATAAGATGAAAGGGCAGCAACAGCTTTATTTGTTTACATATTTTTGTTTGGCTGCTCTGGTTTTTGCATCTTATTCTCCACAAGACCACACAATGTGGCACTGGAGCAAAGAATTTCCTGTTTTCACTTCTTTCCAAGACAGCTTGATGAAGAAACAACTGACCAGGGAAACAAAAAGGGATCATTGCAAGAGGAAATGACTTGAAATGTAAGTGACGAATATAATATGGGCAGCACTAGGTTGAACATGTATTATCTTCCCCCATCACCCAAGGATGGCACCCTAATTTAAGATATTTATTCCATTGTTATCATAATACGATATCTGTAGGAGTTCAATTTAAGAGCAACAGCAAACCCCTCCAAGTAAAGAATATGAAGACACACCAAACCAAGAAAATCAACCCTTTTCCTTCCTTCTTAATCTGATCAAGCTTTTATTTTATATCAATAGGAAAAAGGTTTTTGGATCTAAACGGAAAAAGGCCAATGTTTACCCAGTTGATGATGTTTTTAATTTTTCTGTTTGTATTTTGATAATTAAAGAAAATATGAGATAAGAGAAAAACGAATATATAACATTAAACAGTTTATAATTAAATATAATGGCCCAAACAGGACTAAAAATGGTGCAATCTACTTGAATCTCGGAGTAAAACTTGTATCATAGAATACATAGATATGAATCAAACACTCGGGCTCCCACTCTCCTCCCAGACAAATGTTAGAAAGGGAGAAACTTGCATTAGTTGACTACGGCAAAAGAGTTGTTCTCATGTCTAAAAGGCAGAAGTTCCTGATATATCGAACACAGTTCCAGAAATAGCAGCATTTCCCAATCATAAAGTGCACCAGTCACCACCAACGGATTCGAATAGGACAAGCTTTATGCTACCGGAATATGAACCAATTCTACTCCTGCAAGGGAGAAGAAAAAATATCAATACTAGAACCAATATGAACTAACCAACCTACTTGCAATGAATGGAGGGGTGGGGGGTCATTGAGGTGCAAACACTTTTCCTTGACAGACGGCATTTAGGATCATACAGACAATAGATTATTGCTTAACAAATGCTGATATACTACTAATTTACAACAAAGATCCATCTTGAAATGGATTCATCTGTAACCTTTAACACAATCTAACGTATCACAGAATCAGCACACAACCCACGCCTACAAAACTGATGGGAGCTATAATTGTATGTTTAAGGTGAAATGAATTCAACTGAAGAAATAAGCAGATATAGGCTCAAAATAACTGTATCCTATTTACTTCTCCCCAGTCCCGATGCTCTTACTTTATGACAATTTTGTAATCCAACACAGTCCCTCTTGCTTCTAAATGAGGGTTCTCTTTTTACAGGTGCAATATTTGGAATCACTAACACTACTACCATCAAACTTGCATGCACCTTCTTACCTAGAGAAAACAAGACCTTTCTACAATATCACTAAGATGAAGAAAAGAATAAAGATTAAGTTAAGATAAGATAGTTCAAAAGTCATAGGAAGCACACTGGTACCTGTTCCATGGGTTCTGCTTCATCTTTCTTCTGTTCATCCACATCTTTTGGTGCATTAGCCTCATTTTCACTATTGACGTCCATTTTATCATCATTTACTTTAACACTATTTGTCTCGGTATCATCATCCAAGATTTTCAAATCCGCAGGAAGCTGACCTGATTTCAGTGCCTGCTCATGCAAAACGAGTATAATGTCACTGTACAAACAATAAGAAATAAACATTCAAGAAAACAATGAGTAATTTCTCTGGTTAAGAAAAGCACCTGTTCAAGTCTTGCAACTTCTTCAAGAGTCTGGGAATTCACTATGGCAGCCTGGACAAGGATGAAACAATACGTGAAACAACAGAAAACCTAAGATGACCCCACATATTAGCCATAAAATAGGGGAATAACCCCAGATATAAAACAATAAATATATCACAAAGGATAAAATTTTCTACTTTTCCAGAAGAAATAAAATTTTCTGTGAATTTCCACCATTGGATATCTTGAAATATCTAATTTTACTTGAAGCGACAACTGATGTAATGTGCACGAGATATCACTCCAATATACAAACAACATTTACTAGTAGGATTTGATTAATCAGTGAAGAGCAGAAAATTTAGTAGGGACATGCAATGTACCACTTTACAGGAGTTCATCCCAAACCAAAATCTGGTTCTATCAAAAGAAAAACAAATTGTTCATTTTCATTGAGTCCAAGCCTATTCAACACAATGTTGTTTCTTAAGTAAAACCATCACTGCTTGATTATAAAAGTAAGTGAATGGTGAACTTTGCCTCTCCTTTGTAAATTTAAATAAGATTTTTATTCATTCATTAACAGTCACAAGGTGAGAAAGACATGGTTTTCCAGCACCTGGTCACAGAATATAATGATTGATGCAACTAGGTAAAAACTTGATAGCTATGATTACCTTGATAGCCATAATTTGCTCGGGAGTGGGGGCAACTACTTTTGGTGTCTGTTGTTCCTCGGCAACATCTGAAACATTTGGAACCTCAGTTGGCACAAAAGTTTTTGCGGATACCTTTTTAGTCTCTTCTTCAACTTCTTTAGATGAGAACAAAGTTTGTGCTTCCAATCTCTCCTATGATTGATGGAGCAGGACCAAAGAATAATCAATCCAGGTAAATAGATACAAGAGGAACTAGCTAAATCTTATAGTCAGAACAGAATTCCATATTTCCACCTTTTTTAAGGACTCAAACTCAGGACCTTTCCTGGGGGAGCATTCCATATTTCCACTTTTTTAGTGAAACTAGGTCGAAAATAAGCAGAAGCCTTTGATTCAACAGATCAATCATTTGAAAGGAGCAAAGCTTTTTGAAGGTACAAAATAAGAATAATAGTGTGTAATCCAAAGTTTGGGTGAGCAGACATTACAGAAACTTATTTTTCAGTAACCTAAACTACGCGTCTGGCTGACATCTTAAGGTTTAGGATAAATGATAGTTGGAATTGCAAAAGATAATCAACCATAAACACCTTTAAGACACAAAGTAGTGGGCGTTCCATAAGTATGTTATGCCAGCTCATAATTGGTACCAACATAGAGAAAAGAAGCATCATGCCACAAAAGAAAAAACATGAGTTTGACAACTTAAAAATGACTCACCTTGTTTTTCACCTTCTTAAAATCTAGAACCCGAAGCGACTTTAACTTGTGGATCACATACAGCCTGTAATTGGGTTTCTTTGTGATGTTGTTATCCAGCAGGCTAAGAAACTGCAACTTCGGAAGGGATGCAAGAGGATCAATCTCTACCAAGTTGACCAGCCTGTTGTTGGTAAGTACTAAGGTGTGTAACTTTGGCAAGAACTCTGCAATACATACAACTCAACACTTAATATTTAACACACAAAAACCATATAAAATTACTAACACAAGATAACATTCTGGGCATGAGAGTGAGGTGAAAAAAGTATTTCAGTTACCTCCAATGTTGGGATTGATACGGGTAATTCGATTGTTATTGATAATCAAAGTACCCAAGCGATTAAGATAGGGTAAATTCTCCAGCTTGACAATTTCATTGTCAGACAAATCAATGGTGTCAAATTGGTCCTGTTCAGATTAAAGGGAAAACAAACATATATCACTTAACTAGATTCAGTAACTTGAAGCAGCTTCACATAAATAACCAACCATCTACATGAAATAAACTACGGTTTGGGACGATAACAAATTCAGATGAGTAAATTTCTTACCTCTGTAGCTCCCAAGTTTTCGATTACAGCTATCTTATTACCTGAGAACAAAGAAGGGAAAGGGTTTTGAATTATAAACCCTAACACAATCAATTTAGGGTTAGGAATTGAGAATTGGGAATGGCGGAAGAGGGAAAAGAAAATACCTCGAAGATCTAACTCTCGCTCCTTAAGGGCATTGAAAAAATGAGGGCTTTTCCATACCAAGTCTGCAGTGAGCCTCACCATCTCTCTCTCTCTCTCTCTCTCTCTCTCTCTCTCTTGGTTCGCTGCTCTTCGCTACTTCGCTATTTGCCTGGCCTTAAACCCTAAACCTTTTCCCTATCCTCTATCTGTATTTTAGTCGGAGCTCGGAGGAGGTTGAAAACCTAACTAAGCCACACAGGCACACTCTACTGTTGGTTAATTGCGCTCTTAGTCGGCTACGGCGTCGTTTTGTTTTCAATCCACACCGTTTTGCTAAAAGGTGCAAAAGAATTGCCACGCAATCAAACTTCTAAGAACCGTCCGACCCAAGATCAACGATGCACGTTGTACGCGATGATGTGTATAATTATTGTTCTAGAATAAAAACGGTAAGAGAGGAGCAAGGTCTGTTTCACAGTCCACTGAAGAAGAAGAAGAAGGAGATGGAGCGCGTGAGCTCATGGATGTTAGTGGTGATGGTGATGGTTATGGCGGTGAGGGCAGAGCGAAATATTAACAGGTCGGGAGGGGTATATTGGTCCACTGTAGAAGAGGAGGCTCTGGCTCAGACTCAGACTAAGGCTCGGGACGACGACACCGCCGTTGCCGACCTGGAGGCCGACGGCGGATTCTCCTCGCTCGAAGGAATGTTGCAGTGGGCCGTAGGTCATTCCGATCCCGTTCAATTGAAAGAAACGGCGCAAGATGTTGATAAATTGTCTCCTACCGATCTGAGCAACCGTCAGGTCGAGATAAAGCAGCTCATGGACGAGCTGAAGACGCCGTCTGATGCGCAGTTGATGCAGGTTGCGATAAATGACTTGAGCAATTCGTCTTTGTCTCTGGAAGATCGGCACCGCGCGCTGGAGGAGCTTCTGATACTTGTGGAGCCAATTGATAATGCAAATGGTAGGTGCGATTTGGGTTTTGTGTCTTGTGTGGTTGTAAATTGAAGTGAGTGAAATGGTTGATTTGGGGTATTGCAGATTTGAACAAACTTGGGGGGCTTGTTGTGGTTATACGAGAGCTTGATCATTCTGATGCAGATACAAGGAAAATGGCTGCATGGGTGCTTGGGAAGGCCAGTCAAAATAACCCAATTGTTCAGAAGCAGGTATGCTCTGCAATATGCATAAACTTTTTTGAATTTTTTTTATGTTTTGTGTGCGTAGAGGTTTTACTTTCGGGTATTAGAGTTAAGAAGACTTGTTTGACTAAATTGCAAGCACATCAGGTTCTGGAACTTGGGGCATTGTCCAAGCTAATGAAGATGGTGAAATCTGACTTTGCTGAAGAAGCCACAAAAGCGTTGTATGCTGTTTCGGCCTTGATCCGAAACAATGTAGCTGGCCAAGAGTTGTTCTATGAGGAAGCTGGGCATTTACTCCTTCAGGTGACTAATTAAAATGAATAAAGCAAAGCATTATAATGAGTGGTCTATTTTTCTAAACCGGTCATTTCTGTTTGTAGAACATTATGAGTGAATCAAGCATTGATATCAGACTTCGTAGAAAAGCTGTGTTCCTTCTGGGTGATCTTGCTGAGTGTCAATTGGAAAATAGGGAGAAGGATGAGCTACCCTTTTTCAGTAGTCGCATTTTCTTGAAGTCTGTGGTTGATCTAACATCATCCGCTGACCTTGATCTGCAAGAGAAGGTCTTTTCTTAAGCATTAGTGTAATTGCATTTTGTTGTTGTTGCTGAATTTCAATTATCATCTTTATGACATGCCTGAGTCATTCTAGTTATATTTTGATGTGCTTACTGCACTTGCTTTGCTGATTGGTTAGACTAGAACGTAGGTGATTCTATAATGCCAGTAATGATGATCAGTTTTTCTTCATTTGCAAATAAGCAGGCGCTTGTTGCACTTAAGAATCTTCTGCAACTCAAGACAACTGAAGCTCTGATTTTTAAGGACTTTTGTGGGTTGGATGGTGCATTGGAGAGATTGAGGCAGCGGCTGCAGGATTTAATGGTAGAGGAAGAGCACAGGGATTATGTGATGGATGTGGAAAGACTCCGGAGTGAAGTGCAGCAGATTTTTGATAGAAAGCTGGAAAAGGTGGCTACTGGACTAAGTGGTTTTGGATTGTAATCTGTTTATCTATTTGATTGGTCTTATCTGAACAAGCATCCTGTAATTTTGTTTGAACGACAGGTAACACGGTGAGTTCCCACATGATGGGAATGCTATCCTTTGCCAACATTACTTACTTGGAGACGTCTGTTACTCTTGTGTTTATGTGATGCTTTTGACCATGGATCTGTATATATCGAACATTTTGATGTAGTCTTTCCCTTGAAGAAATACAAGGGCTAGGTTTTGGTTGTAACTCGTAGTCATAGATTGACAGATGAAACTTCATGGGCAGAAATGTTATATGTTAGACTTGATCTTTTTGGAAAATGAATTGATACTGATACATTCATGTCCTTCCAGATTCGTTCGGTTTTCGCACATGTGCATTGCTTATATACGTTCGGTCATTTCCGCAGTCTGCTTTCGTCTCGACCTGTTCGGGTTTGATGTGATATCATTTTTTCATTTTTCACATATCCACATTTATGTATGTGTTCTTGCATGTGTCTTCTGTTGTGTTTTCTTCTTTTTTGGAGAATTCTTGATAAACTGTTAAATAGGGGGGAAATATGGGTTTGGAGATTGGATACAAAACAATGTTTTTTTCTATAAAATTGAGCAAGTATTTATTGATGAGGTAAGAAAGAAGATTCAGTTCCTCTTTGTTGTAGATTGCTGCTCAAAAGTCTACTTGACCTGATCAACTGATCAAAGGATCTTCACTCTCATTAGTCGACTGACTTTTGGTGTCAATTAAAAAAGCGCTGTCGACCTCACGTTAACTTCAGTTTGTCGTGCGAAAAAAGCATCTTGACTTGGGCGGCTGACCCTGAGCATTCGTGAACAAGTTTCTAACGGACTACCATTAAAATTACTCCAGCGCAGAACAAAGAGAAAATTTTCTTGCATCCTCAAATAAGAGGCCGTCTTTAAAGAACCATTCAAATTTACTTTCTGCAAATTTGAAGCTTATTTGAGTATTTGGTAAAAATAATAAAAAGATTTAGTCTTGTCATCCCTAATCGAAATGATATTTTCTGTACAGACTTGAAAAACAAAAGAAGCAATTTGATGCTTGATCCCCTTTCTAGTAGAGTAGTTGAACCTCGTCCAATCAACAATTTTTTTTTTTCTTTCCGCAAAAACATATTTTTATATTGAAAATAAATGTCCAACTAAATTGCTTGCTTATTTAGTTCGGGGTAGGTATAGAACACTTCATATTTTAAAGGTATCGCAAATATCATTTGCAGGGACAAAACAATTATGGTTTATAAATATTATAAAATTGGGGCCCAATCAAACCAACTAAACCAAATCTGGGTTGAAGAAATTATTATTATTATTATTATTATGGCAAATATGTAAATGGTATTTTAGGAATAATGGTGGGTGGAAAGATAGGTTTGTGTTTTTTTAAAGGGATTTTTTTGTTCAAATGTCACCTAGACTTATCCCAGTTTCAATTTGTCACATTAAAGAAAAATTTAAGAGAAATGTCATCTTAATTTTTCAAAATCCATAATTTGTCATCTGACTTTAACACCATCTAATTTTTCATCAATTTTAAGGGATAATGAGTGGGAAAATAAGATTGATGGAAAAATAGAATATGTGGATAAAAATAACAGCACTCTTGGTAAAATATGGACGATTTAACTAATTCAATGCTTATAGATATGCCACAACGGCTGCAGTAAGTTTATTCCCTTTAAAAAAAAAACTAACGCTGTTAGTCCTTTCACAACAACCAAAAAATAAATTGAGATTAAGAGGGGTTTAGGATCTGGATCCATTTGCGGGTCGGGTCGGGTATTGTAGTAGGTTTGTCACTGTCAGAGAGTTTCAGACAGGAAGACTAGTAAGTAAATGAGAACACAAAACCAACGAAAAATACTCAGAAAAAAAAGGTGTGCTCTTTGCAGACACGTCTCGCAATTTTGTTAGAATTTGAACCATCGATCGATCATCTTTGCATCTACCAGTCCATCCCAGACTTTGAATCTTTGAAAGAGAGAGACTTTCTGTGTTGCTGTTGTTGTTGTTGCTCGTGGACTTTCTAATGGCTTTGCAGACCAATAGCACCAATGCCTTGCTCCCAAAGTCCGTACCCGTTTTCTCTCGGGCCGGTGAGGTCCGGCTCCGGACCCGACTGGTTGGAGCTGGAATCTGGGCTCGGAGGAGAGCGGGAGGGGTTTGTATGATCGCATGCAAGAGCAGCAGCAGCAGCGATGGTGGCAAGAAGGCAGGGGGAGTGCCCAATTCCAACTATGTGGTGCCGTTAGACAAGTCGTTTTCATCTTCCAACTCTTCCTGCATCACCCGCCCTCTCGTTGAAATCCTCAGAGACCTCAACAAGAGAATCCCTGATAACATCATCCAAGCACCTCCTCACCATCACTCTACCTTAATCCCCTGGTAGTTTTCATTTTCTGTTTTTGTTGATTTTCTCTGTTCCCAATCAAATCTCATGTAAAGTTTGTGTATTTTTGTATTGGGTAGGTACCATGCGAACCGGATGTTGAGCTTCTACGCTCCTGGTGTGTCCTCTCTTCACCTCAGCTTCTCAATTTGACCATCACAATTTCTTCTTGTTATTATCATTTCAATTTTGTTGTTGTAAAAAATCCAACCTTTTTTTATTATTATTTTCAGACAATATTAGGCAATCTATTTACTCCCTTCTATAACCAATGCATAGTAGTTCGTGTGTTTTCAACTGTTATTATGTGTTCTATAGTACCATAGCCTGTTCATCAACTTATGCATCCATCCATGTCTGCTTTCAACAAGCAATTAGATATCTGCATCTTCATTTTTCACATGCATTTTGGCAAGGACATGTCATATTATGTGCGCATACAAATGCTTGGGCCCTCTAGCGGTGACTAGTGAGTCATTATATGGTTATTGCATTCAGCATTGTACTCGATTCAAATTCGTTTGGTTTGCAAACCCCAATGCGTTATGAGTTTGAGGCAGAGTCTTAAGGTTACCAACCCATTTCAAATATATTAGCAGGAACTTCGCCAACTACTCTCTTGCCATTTAGAGTGGATTTCGGACAGTAAACTTATTTTAATTTCCTCCACCCTTTGAATGTTTATAATTCTCTATATGTTATTACTTGTTAACACTCTTTTTGGCAGGATGGTGTGGAGAAATCCGTGATGTAATATTTTCTGACAATGGAAGTGTGACTGTGGTATACCGTGTCACTATACGTGGATCTGATGGAGAGGTATTGCTCTTCTTCCATTTAGAGTGGTGTATTTCTATTTTACCCTTTATCATGTCTATTAACTAATAATGCTGTTCAACAATACTCATTCCACCTTAGTTGTTACTTCATTACATCTGTTTTCTGTCTCTTGTTGTGAGCGGTTTTGGTGGTGGTTGACTAGCACTTTTGGGTCTTATGTTTAATCTTATGAAAAGTTCCCTTAGTATTAGCTGGTTCTTTTATACTCCACTAAGAGGGGAATGTGTTGGTTTTGAAGGTTATGATCTATAAACTTTAATTTTGTACACATGTCTGAATAATGATTTCAGTTGAATCCGAGGTTATGAAAGATGCTAAGCATGATGAAAAAGAGATGGCATAAGAACTTGGGAATCTGTTGATCTCTTTCAGAGTATTCTGTATTTAATTCTGAGGGATCTCCATGAATTTTCCTTAAGTGCTAAAGCATCTAGGGACCTCCTTTGGTTAGGGAGACAGTCTATTGAAACCTAAGGTTATTCTGATGATGATCCTGGTATTCTGGGAGTTAGGTGTGGTGATTGCCTTTTGTACTACATTAGGTGTATGATATGCAAAGGGCTGGAAATTGCTGAATTATGTCTTTATGGGAAGTTGTGATTGCAGTCTTGAGAGTAGCCAATTGACTAGATACTCTTGCTTCCATCCAAGTTGTGGGGATCTTATTTGTGAATAGTAAGACATAGAAGATGATGATAGTGTAAAGAGGATTATTAACAGAACCTCTTTCCTCTAGTCAATTTTGTTTGCTGATGTGCTCTATAGCATTTTCATAATGGTTTCTAAGATAAACTTGGGTGGGATAGAAAATGTTTTTGCAGGCGAGTAGATGATATCTAAAGGGGCACAAGCCTTTTACCCTGGACAATACACTTTTGAAACAAGGCAACTGAATGAACTGAAGTAAATAATTAGAATTTGTCTGTCTCTTCCAGTTGAAAACTAAAGGCAGTGAGGTAACTTGGTGTTCAATTACTCCTTGGATGCTTTTTTTTGGGAAGTGGGGTTTTGACCATGTTTAATGTGATTTAACTGCCATGGATTCTTTTCATATCCTTTATCTCTACAAGTTCAGTTGTAAATCTCATATGCTCTAAGGTGCCCCAAGTTTGATCTTTCAGTTAACAAGACACGAGTGACATAATTAAAGAAAAAAGAAGTCAATCCAGTGTTACTTTGGCTATTTGCGACTTGACCCTAGGATGATAGAGTTGAACATGAATGATGTTTTATTACAGTCCTAATTTCTTACAGATGTTCTGACACACCAATTTCAGGCACACCGTGAGTCAACTGGAACAGTATCACCCAGTGATGGCCACAATGCCGATCCAGTTACCGCAGCGGAGGAAATAGCTTTCTGCAGAGCATGTGCTCGGTTTGGCCTTGGCCTCTATCTGTATCATGAAGATTAGACACAGGACGGCAGGAGGGTTGACCTGCTCACTGTGGCATCTTTTTGTTTAGTTCGTTGTGAAGTCAGATAGCACGTTCTGCCTGTTGATGTAAATATCTGACAAATGAGCTGTCATATAAAGTTTATAAACTGGTCTCATATTTATATGGTTCAGATTGTGGGAAACAAATAATGGTGCGAACACTGCAGATCCATTCATGTCTAATGCTGTAGACATTAGATGCAACGTTAGATATTTATGAATCAAATGGAACAGTCTTCTCCTTGTTTCAAAATGCTTGTTGTTTCTGTTACACCTTACAAACCACAAATGATGTACATCTGCATTTAAACAAAGGCTTTGGTGTGTATTACATGTTTGATTACTTCTATAATTGGGCGTCTCTGAAATTACATGAAATGAGGATAAAACTGAATATGAACAAGACTGTGTTTCCAAATCAATTCCTTTCATTGTCCTTTTAAATATCATATCCTTGTCTAAGCGAGATAACAATTGCTGTCTCTCATGTGTATGCTATTGTTTGTCCAACTCTTCACGACTTCAAAAGCTTTGGACCTGTGTTGGAAGCTATCCAAGATACAACCACATCCACAAGCAGGCCTATGTCTTTAGATATTTCTGCACGAAGGATCTTTGAATCTACGCCTAATGAGTTGCCTACTTCTTTAGCAACTGTCTCCCATGGCGTCCCCACGGTGAGATTGGCCAAAATCTCACTTCCACGATTTACTGCATCTGCCATTGCTGGAGGCACGTCTGGGAGAGCCTGCACGATAGAAATATTATCTAAATTGCTTGTCTCTTTGACAGAGATGGACAAATTGGAACTGCACTCAGGGATTCTAAGCATACATTTCCATAAGTAAAAGCTATGGAAATATATTCCCCACTAAATGGTTGGCACAAAAATCACCTGTTGCAAAGGAAGCCCGTGATCTCCAGGCAATAAGCGAATTGACATGTCTAGCATAGAACTGATGGCTGAATCTGAACTTAGCAACTGTGCTAATATTGAAGTCTCATCAATTGTATCATCCTGAAACTTCACCAGAAGATTCCTGGAAATACCATAGTACGATTTTATCTGAAGAAAATGTCAATAAATGGAAAATGTAAGTTGTAAACCTTAACTAAAATTTGAATTCTTATAATAAAAAAAGTACAATGATTTGATTAAGGGAAGCATAGAATTAACTTGTAAATAGTTATAGGTTTGCTTACAAGTCGCCGAGTTTCTTCAGGTTTTGGAACAAAATCTTCTCTTCCCTTAACTAAGTCCATATACAAGGGAGGGAGCTGCTCAACTAAAGGAAGAACTTGCTTCATGATGGGAGGGCTAAGGTTTTCAAATTGCTTCAAAGTCATTTCTGCCTGCAAGCATTTTCATAAGAACTGATGAGACAGTTGTTACCAAACATATTAATCACTAGAAATGAATAAATGCACTTACTTGATGAGATGATCATATAATCAAGCTTTATGTGGCATGGTTCAAAAACTAAAATATACAGATATATAGACACGCACATATATGAGACATTAATAATAGAACTCCCACCCCAAAGCGGACTGTTGGTGATGATGCAATCTGTGATAAAATTGGTCCGAGGCCTTGAGCCACTGGAACAAGAACAGGTGAGAACAGAGGAACAGCTGAGCTTGCCTCCTGTTAAATCAAGGAAGAACAAAAATTTTAAATCTCAAATGTTCTACAGAAATAGTTTGACAAACCATATGTAGAGTGATTCTGCGGATGTCTGCATGTAAGTTTTAATTCTTATTTTTTGTTCCTTTTCCATGAAGTAAATATGATGCATGTGTTGAGGGCATGAGATAAGAAATGAATGTGTCCAATTCAACTCATTTCTTCCTAAATAAAAAAAGAATTGGAAGACAAATGTAAAAGTTAAAAAAGAAATAATCTTGAAAATTTCTATCCACTTGGTCACACAAAGAAACTAGGCAAAAACAAGGGGGAATATAAAGGATGTGCTGCTAAATTTCTTTCTATAGAATTATGAGCTGAAATGCTGCACCTCTAAATTTTTAAGAGAAGATTCCACCTCTAGTTATCTCAATTTCTTCTCTTCTCACCAAGTTCTGACATTTATAATAATGAATTCAGGAGGTCAAATACCTTGTTATTGAATGCCATCAACACATTCCCATTTCTTTGAACAGCATATCTTGAACCTGACCGGAGTCACTAACGTAGTGAATTTCTAAAACCCCAATCATTTGCACCAGTAAGAACAGTTTGTTAGGGAAAAACTAAAAGGCAATACCGATCAGAAGGTGGATGACAGATCCCAAAGAATGGCCAATGCCGAAAGTAGGAAGATCTTGAACCTGTATAATCAAGAATCTTAGGTTTTGTATACCTAGGGAAGAAAATTAAGCAGAACAACAAACAAACAGATTCTGAAAATAATAAATATACACACACCGTCTCTTTAAGAAACCGATAACACCGATCGAATTTGAATTGGACTTCATCTGCAATGAAGAAGTGATCAAATCCACTAGCATATGGTGTTGCAATCACCAAAATACCCCTACAGCACAGAAAAGGCTGAATCATATTTTTCTTCTTTCTTAAAAGCAGAAAACTCCATCATAATCTACCAATAGTAGATAGACTAGGACCAAACACAACTTTCTATAACAACCACATTGCTCTGGACCTTTAAAAAAATCAGGTTGAATAATGTAACATAGGGATCCAAAGTGTACATACATATATAGCTATACTAGCATGATATGGACTATACAAGCTCATTATTAGACAACCAAAGTTTGAATTGAATCTCACCTTTCTGAGAGGCGCTCAAGAAACATGCGGTAGGTAAGTTGAGGGGCAGCTCCAACAAATATGCCACCAATAAAATGTACAACGGCCTTGGGTTCTGAGGTTTTTGGTTTGAGAACCCATGCCCCCTGAGATAGATAATGATAGATTGGTTTAGTGCAGTTACGAATCCTTCACTCAGAGAGAGAGAGAGAGAGAGAGAGGCTGCTTTTGAATAGACACTGTCCAACATATACTCCTTATTCCTTGAAACATTGTTAGCCGGCTTTCAAGTCAGACTTTTATGAAATGCTCAAGAAAGTCTCTTGGATTAACACTTGCAGCCACTACCTGGTTGGTCTAGTCGTCTTTCATGTTCAGTGTCCACTAAGATTAATTCTCAGGCTGCTTCAGTCCTTACTAATGACAGCATAATTTGTGTGGGGTGTTTGACATATATTGTTTGTTTGTATGGTTTTGAATATTATAAATCTTGCTTTTGTGACTTAACAAAAATAATATGCAATTCGATCAAGTTTCAACCTAAAGCCAATTTGCATCTAGAATTCACCTGCATAATCTACTTTTAACTAAATAAACAACCTGTAAATGATTCCCAAGACATAATTCATCACAGCAAATAAACATAAAAGAACAAAATTTGAAATCCTGTTATTGGTCAACTTATCCAGAAAAGCTTTGTGCATTAAAAAAAAAAATGTAAACGTGTGATCATCTGAAAAGCTATAAGAGAATGAAATGAAATTACACCTCCACTTGAGTCCAGTCGCTTGAACCAGGCCAGCGACCTTGGGATTGCCTCACAGTCTCTGTAAGTAATCTGGAAGTAGATAAAAGAACAAGCTTTGAATTGGAGGGTAGATTTAACCCGAGGGCAAACAAACAATTGCATCAGCCATTATAACAGAGCTGAAAGAAAGGGGCATAACAAAACATAACCTCTCAATCTCAGAGTAGAGCTTAATCCCAGTCGGCTGTGGAGCTTGCGGTTGTGATTGTTTCTTGGTGGCATCGTCATCATAGTTACAGTAAATTCTCCTCCGAAGATGGCGATGGGAATTTGAAAGCCTGAAAGTACGACTTTGCGGTTGAATTAGCAGCCGCTTGTTGAAAGATTGATGAGGATGGAGATGGGGATGAGGCTGCGGGCTCCTTACCCAACTGGCCATGCTTTTTTCTTGTGAAAGACGTCAAATTGTTGTAACAACAACGAAAGCTTATATCTTCTCTGCAAATTCCACTCTCCTGTCACTCTTCTTCAAAATGGGGAAGCTAGTTTCATCTTCTTTCTTCAGCTTTCAACATAAATAATCAGAAAATATGGTGATGTGGCCCAACCTGAAGGCCCACACCCTCCAAACGCCCCTTTTCATTGGTTCATCATGTTGAAGTCAAACGCCAATATAAATAAACAAGATTTAGTAAATAATAAGAAAATTAGGCATTTCCTATTACAACTCAATTATTTTGGTGCAATTTAATACTGATATATATTTTTCTTTTTCTGATATGTTTCTTCTTTTTGGCATGGAGTGTGAAATTTGCTTGTTTATTGCTCATTTGTCTTCTTTTCCTTCTTCCATCTCCCTTTCTCACTTCGTGGTATCTTTCTCCATTTTACAATTTAACAATTCACTTAGCATGTTTGGTCGTCATAAGGAGGTATTACATTTTTATTTTCTACATGATTTGTTCTTCTTGGTAAATTATTCAATATTCATTCCTATTGGGAGCTTTTCGAGTAATGATTTTATGTTAATGATTGGTTAATAATAATATTTAGGGAGATTCACTATAATATCCAATATAGGAGCCAATTTCAAACGAAAAAATAAACTCAAATAACTATATATCTTTCACTTACGTAACTAGTAAACAATCAAATAATAATAACATACATAATCTTCATACAATTAAATACATAATCTTCATACTACCAAAAAAGTAATATGTAATCTCCACAAAAGTCTTTATCCATGACCGTACTTTGTTTTGTGATGAATGTGAAGACAGAAGATAAAAGAAGAAGAAGAAGAAGAAGAAGAAGAAGAAGAAGAAGAAGAAGATAGATAGATAGATAGATAGAATGACTTTCACAGCATAAGGCGTTGCTGTTGCTTCTAGGAGGTTGTGTTTGCAATGCTAACGTGAAAAAGAAGTTGGAGCGTCTTGGAACTTCTTGGTATGAGTTTTTATTTTTTTAAGGATTTGAGGTGTTTTGTAATTATGGTAAAGTGGTAAGAGTATTTTTGGAAGTTAATAAGAGAAAATAGGAATGGGAATCGTATCGACTACTTCTCCCTTATTAATATGATACCTAATTTTGAGGGTATGTGATTATGGATTTTGAGGTAGGACTCACTTATTTTTTCAATCCTGATTGCAAGTAAACGCAGGGGAAGTCAGGAATGGAAATCATTCCCTTTCCTCCCATGCCCATTATTGATACGTAAACATGCCCAAAATTCTTATTGTAGTATATTCTTATTTTCGTGTATCAAAATTTGCTTTCTTTCCTCTATATTGTATGCCAACTTTGGGTTGCTCAACGAAATACTAAAAAATGGTTGAATAATTTCACATAGAAATGTATTTATTAGGATTTCAATATTGTAGATTTCAGTTAATAGAGATTCATATTTAAGTTAATAAATTCATGTGTAAACCAAATCTTTGAAGGTGTCAATTAAAAACAAATGAATGCCCTGTTTTGTAATTGGACAAACTACAGTAAACCCCTCAACTTATAGGGTCATTTACGAGTGCATACCCGATTTTGGGGACATTTATGAGTACATACTCAACACCGCAAAAAATCTACAATTTGCCCCCTCTATTAGCTAAAATGTTAGTGAGTCCGTTACATGATGATTTGTCAAAAGTGAGACCCATTTTTTTGATGATGTGGACTTCCACGTGGACCAAAAATTAATAAAAAATTAATTAATTGTTTGAATTATTTATTGTTGTTAAACTAATTCAAATTTTTAAAAGCAAAATTAAAAATAAAAATAAAAATTTGGCAAAAATGAAAAGAAAAAATTTATCTTCGTCTTTTTCTCTTCCCACACCCCACCAACCCACCCTTCCTTCGTGCACACCGCCTTCAAAGCCATCGCCACCCACCTTATTGTCGTTGTATAGAACCAAGGGTAAGATCTCCGTCCTCATCAACTGCGCCAACCTCACCACGACCTTGTACAAAATCGATCAGCCCTCTCGCTTCCGTCTCTGCCCCTCATAGATCGAGAAGATGAGAAATTGAGAATGGCGGTGATGCATTTCCAGCACAAACCTAAATTCTCAGACTAAAAGCCACATCTTTTTTGGGTCTAAGAGATCTGAACTGGATTGCAGGCTGTGATTCTTGGCTCTGAATCAAATGGGTTCATCTGTAGATTCTGAAAGATTGTTCAATAGACATGTTGTGTTCCTTCCAAGTGCCAATATATGGTTAGTATAATGGTACAAGTAAGGGTGTCGAACCACAGGGACCGATTGGACCTCTATAAATTACTAGTTTTGAAAGAACCCTAACTAAAAGTGAAAGTAACAAATTGAGAGTAGTTTGTGTTGTAAATGAAAGATAACTTAAAATGCAAGACGAATGTAGCAGCGAATGAGATATTGATGTAAGAAGAATAGGGATGAGACCAGGGATTTCGAATTCACCATTGCAAAACCAATTCCATGTTTATAAAATTAAACCGTATTCAACTACCAACCTGTTTCCAGAGTTCGTTTTACATATATATGATCAGCCATATGATGTGTGGTTTTGATCAAATTCTCCTAATATGCAACCTAATCGGGATGTTCAACTTTGGTTCCAAGTTAAGAGTCATTACCATGCAAGAAAACGTTAAAGAACCAAAGAAAACACATGGCAGGATGTTTGCATAGCATTCTCTTCATTCATTCACATGTCTACCAAGATTAAGCATGATGTTTACAATAACCTTGACTAGATAATCTGTAGGCAACCCTAATAGTGATCAAACATTAAAATTGACAAACAAATTTAACAATAGATTCAGTGAATGAAACAAGAAACAGATTGATGAACTGAATACTTTAACTTAGAAACATGGATCAATGTTGCAAGGCTACATCGAAATCCCTAGCTATGAATTTAGTTACACATCATGTTCACAAAGATTAAAACGAAAATAAACAACATGAGTGAAAATAAATTCATGAGAGGAAACCCTTGAACCAATTCTGATGTTGAACTTCTCCAAGAACAGCCTCCTGCGATGAGTCCTGATGGTGGAAATATATGGAACGGCTAGGGTTTTAGTGTGTATGAAAGGGGAGAATAACAAAAAGAAGGATGTCTAGGGTTGTGAAATTCGTCCAAAATAAATAAGGTCTGTGAAAGTGGCTAAAAGGCAAGTTTTTATGGGGTAAAAGAGGCTGTCAGATATTCCAAAGAGATACTAATAAATCAGCCTTTATTTTGCACGTTTTTGCCTTATCTGGCACCTCCAAATCAGGCTAGAAATCCCCATTACTTTCCCATTCCGCTCTTAGTCTTTAAACAAGCCAGGTTCACTTTGGATCTTTATTTGGACTTCAAAACAGGTCACGAAATTTCTTTCCACGTTTGAATAGTGGCCAGCTCCAAAAATGACATGTTTTGATTTCTTTTGCCTTCAACTTGATCCTAAAGTAGGTGCAACTGCATACTAACACAAAATAGGGTAAAACGCAACATGTTTAACTCAAAAACATCACAAATAGACTAGAAATGGATGGTATAAATGTATAAATATATGAGTTATCAAGACAAAGACCCCTTCACGAGATCCTTGGAGGATGCCTTGGTAAGTCATCATCTTCATCATCTTCAGATTCTTCGAGGAAGATTATGTGCAAGACCGACTTTTGCAGGTCCTGGGAGGATTCTGGAAGCCCTCTCTACGTTCAAAGGCCATCTCTCTCTCTCTCTCTCTCTCTCTCTCTCTCTCTCTGTTCCTGTTCTTAAGTTTTTCTTTATAAAATATTTAATTTTTATGAATTTATAATGGCTGAAGTATTTTATTGGCTAATTTTGAGAAAAAAATTTCTCGGTTTTGCAATTATTTGCTGGTTAACATTATTAGCCAGTTTGGAGAAAACATTTGCTCATTTGTGAAATTATTGGCTGAACTCTCTCTCTCTCTCTCCATCTCTGTGTGAAATTGTTGCTGGTTTGTTGTTTTTATTTTAAGATCTTTCTGTTTGGAGAAAACAATCTTTGTATGCCAGTTTAGTACTCTTGCATATGAACTTCTTTTTAGCCAAAAATTCAAGAATCTTTGTATGTCAACGGAGGAGAAAGGAGCTCAAGGTCTCGATTCCATCTCTACCCTTCCCAGAACTTGGACCCAGAGGTGAGGTGGTGGGTAAGGGGTGGGGGCTGCTGGGTTTTGGTGTTAGGGGAGGTGGGAAGGGGAGAGGCAGTTGATGAAGACGAAGATCTTGCCCTCGGTTCTATACAACGACAACGAGGTCGGTGGTGATGGCTTTGAAGGCGGTGTGCACGGAGGGAGGGGGTTGAGGTTGGGAAGAGAAACAGACGAAGATAAATTTTTTTTTCTTTTGATTTTTGCCAAATTTTTATTTTTATATTTTTATTTTGCTGTTTAAAATTTGAATTAATTTAACAATAATAAATACTTTAAACAGTAAAATAAATTTTTTTATTAATTTTTAGACCACGTGGAAGTCCATGTCATAAAAAAAAAGGGTCCTACTTTTGACAGATCATCATTTAACAGACTCACTAACAGTTTGATTAACGGAAGGGGCAAATTATAGGTTTTCCGTGACGTTCAATATGTACTCATAAATGTCCCCAAAATCGAGTATGTACTCGTAAATGACCCTATAGACTTGGGGGTTTATTGTAGTTTACCCTTTGTAATTTTACAAAGGTGGATTTTATGTTTTTTTAATAATCCTTTGCATTATGTATCGTCGGTTTGTGACCAGTCAGCGAGCTTCTCTATGCTAGCAGAAAGTCTGGATCGACAGACGAGAGCCAAAGATGAAGCCTGTGTGCTTATTTCTGAACAAAATGCCTAAACTCAAACGCCGGCTGCTCCTGACCGTGCTGCTGCTGCTGGCAGTCTCTTCAGCTTCATGGTTGGCCATCTTTCTCCTCCATTCGTCAGAAGAACAAGGCAGCCCTTCCAATTTGGGTCGTCTCTCAGCTTCTCCTCCCACACCACACATCACTCTTCCTGTAGATTCAGGTCCTTACCACAACTGGCAGCTCTTTGCTGCTGACTTTGAAGACATGATCCAAAGCTTCAAGATTTATGTTTATCCCACCAATTCTGCTTCTTCTTCTTTTGCTTCCTCTGCTTCCATTTTCCTTCCCCACCCAAACCCATTCGACCCAATACTCGGAAACTACTTCAGCGAGCACATGTTCAAGCTGTCTCTGCTTAGCAGCTCCCTCATCACCACCAACCCAGAAAAAGCCCATCTCTTCTTCCTACCCTTCTCAGTCAATCTCCTCAGAAATGACCCACGTGTCCATTCTGAGCCGTCCATTGCAGATTTTGTTGCCCGATACACCACCAGCATCAGCCAAGATTTGCCCTTCTGGAATGCCTCTCTAGGCTCTGACCATTTCTATGCCTGCTGTCACTCTGTTTGTCGAGAGGCCTCCTCCAAACATTTTGGGTTGCGCAACAATGCCATTCAGCTCACTTGCTCCTCCAGCTACTTCCAAAGATTCTATGTTACCCACAAAGATGTTGCCTTGCCCCAAGTTTGGCCTCGTCCTCCTCAGCATGCCCTCAACCCCCCACATGCCAGGTATAAATCACGCACTTTCCTCAATTGAGATTTGTATTTGTAATCCAACATTTTAGTTGATATATTTTATTTTTGGATTGCCTAGATTCGCAGTTTAACAACATAACGTAATGTGTGATATTTTTCCGGATGCAGGGATAAGCTTGTGTACTTTGCAGGGCGAATTCAAAACTCTAATATCCGGCAGCAGCTGGTAGATTTATGGGGCAATGACACATACATGGATATATTCCCAAGTCAACCATCTTACCCTTATGAGGAGGGGTTTAGGAGGAGCAAGTATTGCCTCCATGTTAAAGGCTATGAGGTCAACACTGCCAGAGTGAGCGATGCCATACATTATGGGTGCATTCCTGTTATAATTTCCAACCACTACGAGCTTCCATTTGCCAATGTATTGGACTGGAGCAAGTTTTCAGTTATTGTCAACAATGGCGATGTTGCCTTGTTGAAGAGGACATTGTTGTCGATAACAAGACGAAAGTACATGAGCATGTACCATAATTTGTGTAAAGTTCGTAGGCATTTTGTTTGGCATGAGACTCCCAAGGGCTACGACTCTTTCTACATGACTGCATACCAGTTGTGGCTCAAAAGGAGCTCCCTGCGTCTGTCTTCCTAATTGAATGGTTGAGGCTTTGAAAATTGTATATTTTACACTTGTGAAGCATAAAATCGTGCCATGCCATGTATGGCTTGCACCATATTCTGAATCGCATATTCAAGGCCAAAATGTAATCCATCCACAGTGAAAGATTCAACGGATTCTTCTTCACAATAAAAGAGTAAATAGACATCTCAGTGAATATACAAGTAGAAACAGACTTCTATAATTCAGTTACACACACGCTTTTGGAGGTTCTTATAACATGTACGTTTATTTATAATTAAAACTACATTTACTGTCCTGCGGGCTGTGACTGGTATGTGCGCCGCCTCAGCTGAGACTCTGGAGTAGGCTGCTGCAAGAAGATCCTTGTTGGATCATTAGGATCGACATACCTGCAAAATAAAAAATCATAGTTTAACCAGCGATCCTTCTCTAAATCCATTTGACTACAAGCACACATGGCAATTATGTGCAAGATATGTCACTTACGCATGTCTCATCATCTCATCAACAGGAGTTTGCGCTGCCTGTAAAGGATCAACATGAGGCTGTGGTCCTGCATTGGGGTGTTGATGTTGATTATATTGTCTCACTGAGGAGATCAAGTTGAAAAACAGCGGAACAAACGTTCCACAACCCCCTTCTTTGAACAAAATCTTGAATGAGTGAGTGGAATAAAGAGCCCCATGCTGATTTTCTGGAACTACCTAAAATTAGTCATCAAGAAAAATAAGATCTCCAAAATCATAAATGGGTTTATGTACAATAATTGAAATCCTCTAACCGATATACTTACAGGCTCCACTTGACCAGAAATGTTGTTGCAGAAAAAAATTGGTTGATTGAACTTTTCACCATGGACATAAAGCTGAAGAATGAATCAACACAAAGGTCAGTGAGATGCAAATAAATGGATATAAAAGAGCGACAGCAAAAGACATCAAATTTGTGCCAAAACTGCACCAAGACAAAAGAATCCTTACAAACTTCAAACAAGCAAGCCGATCATCACAGACACGGCACTTTTTAGCCTTACACATAATAATAACAGCACTCACCTGAGCCCCTAGAATTAGGAACCAGTGAGCACCTGAAACCCAGCAACTGTTGGATAGGATAATATCCAACGGTCGTTAGAAATAGTGGCAAATTACTGCTGTGGGATAAAAGTGATTCACTGGGAAAATTAGGATTGCTGTAGTGGTGGATCATGGCTGGCTGTAGGTTTGTGACAAAATTGTGACATAAAAGGTTGATTAAATTTATTATAATTTTGAATTACTCTTTGTTAGATAATGGAAGTTAGATGCCGGGTTTTCAAAATCAGGATCCTACCTAAGATCCACAAGAGAGCACTTGAGATCCAATCATAAGATCGTATCAAGGATTTTACAAACTATGTGAAATAGCCCAAAGTAACATATATTAAAGTTCATCTAAATCACACTTATAATAAAAGGGAAAGAAGAACTCAGAAGTAACATCAAATACAAGTATTTGACATAAACAAAGTCTGAATGTAGCTCACAATACTCTAATCTTAACCTAAAATCTATTTTTTTTTTACCCTGAACATTTCCCATGTGTACATGCTAAATCTATCGTAGGAAAAATATCCCAATCTCTTCTTGAGACCACCTTCCACAGTTAAAATCACAATTAAAATAAGAACAAAAGTCCAGAGACTTACACCAGAGAACAATAAATGTTAAAACTTCCTTTGTTAACATATTTTGGCGTCAAAATAAAAGTCAGAAGCTTTGGTCAAGATACATTCACTTTGCAGGAAATCAAAACCACAAGTCATGGAAACCCCACAATCACACAAAAAGGGTTACAGAAGAATCATTAGGTGCAAAGAAACTTTGCGAGTTGACTCAGTTACAAGTGAACCTCTCAAAGATAAAGCAAAATAACGATGGAAGGAAAGCAATGTTGAGGTACAACTAAGTATCACATACCAGGGGCATATCAAAAGCAATAAAGTTTCCAACAGGCTTGTTTGAAACAAAGACCATGCGTATATTTGACAAGTAGATTGTCCCCTTTGCTTTAAGTCGACCACCATCAGATCTGAAAGTCGAAGGCAATACACAATTCAACACCAAATTATGCAATTGCTACACTGCTATCTTCCCACTCCAATAGAACAGGAAATGGGATTAAATTAACAATTTACTCATTTTTATTCTTGCACCCTCCCAACACAAATCAATCAAGCTACGATTTTGGGCATACATTCAATAAAATTTCAAATCAATACCCCATAATTTTTATTTATTCAAATTGGGTACTGAAAGAGCAGAATGAATGAATGAATGAATTAGTGTTGGCAAAATCAAATTAAAGCGCAAGGCCATGGTTCAAAGAGAAAGAGAGGCATCAATTAAATCAAACTTTTAAGAGAATATGGAAAATTGAATGATGATGAAGATGATTGAGGAGAAGGGAAATGAGAAGTGAGAACGAACCCAGGAATCTTATCGACCTCGAACTCGACGCCGTCTCTGGCGAGAACGAACATCTCGTTCACAAAAGGAACAGGCATGCCATTAGGGAACAGTTGAGGGTTCGCAGCCATCTTTGTCTTCTCTCTCAATTTCTCAGTTTTTGTCTCCTCCTTCGTCTGCCTCCGCTGCAGAGGGATCAAAATCCACCACCGCGTTGCTTCGCTTTGCTTTGATTTTGATTTGGGATGGGAATTTACCGAATCGGACACGTATTTAAAATTGTTCCCACGCTCTCACCGAACACTCCAGCACTTACACGCTTTCCGTAACCTTCTCGAATGTAATCTGTATCCTACGCTATTTTATTTTTTGTCCTTTTTTCATTTTCTTTGGGATCTTATTTACTAATTGAGAAACATTATCCACAAAAGTAACTTTGGTAAATAGGAATTCATTCAGAACATTTTGCACAAATTTTACCAGCATCAAGAGTAAAAAAAATGAATACAAATTTTTTAATATTTACCATAAAAGCTAAAAATAATATACTTTCAATTGATTATTACTTGTGCTTTAATTTTCTTATTGTTTCAAGTAATTCACTCTCATCCCATCTTCCATGTCTCACCTTCCCTATTTTTTTATTTTAGAAAACATCTCACCTTGTTACCAATGGTGAGGAAAACAAAATCCTAAGCCCTCTCTCTTCCTGAAAACACTCTTAGCGCTGTTTTCACTTTGACGTGGAGGAAGCCATTGTTCTTCTCCCTCTCCTCTCCTCTCCTCTATAGGGCTGACATTTTAGACCGATATACCGCAAAACCGCAGTTATCGGCCGACTATTCACTGCAATCAAACCGTCATTGCAGCAAAATCGACCGCAATTTGTTGTTTTTTGAACCGACCGTACTGTGTCGATGCGATTATGAAAATCTCAATTTTGCGGTATACTGCAAATAGTGTAATTAAATATTTATAAATATTTTATATTCACTAACAGCTATCGTCACCGCCTCTCTCAATCACTCATCATCGTCGCCGCTCTCAGTCTCTTAGTCCACCTCACCGCCTCGTCTCAGTCTCTCTCTAGTCTCTCATCTCAGTCTTTCTATGTGTCGTCTCTTCTTTTCGGAGGGACACTCATCAACCTCGCCGCCTCTCTCTATTGCTCATCATCGTCTCTGCATTGTTATCTCCTCCTCTTCAGGTAAACTTTTTACCCAATTTCTGAAATTGAACTTTGAAACTTTGAACTTTGACTTATAGTTTAATCTAGCAATTATGTTTTGTTCATTATGTTAATAAATAATTTGTTAATTATGTTTAGGATATGTTTTAGGGTTAATAAAATTGTGAATTGATCGGTATTGAGGGTTTAGGGTTAATGTGATTTGATTGGATATGTTTTAAAATGTGAATTGAATAGATTCTGTTTATAAAGTATAATTTGATTACGTTGGGCTATTTTTGAGTTTAATTTGACGGAATTTAGGTTGTTTAGGGTTAATTAAATAGTTCAATTGAATTGATTTTGCTTTCGACCTTTAATTTGATTATGTTTACATTGTTTAGGCTAATTTTGAGGGATTAGGGCTCCGAATTGGAAATTATGATTTTCAATTGATTTGGTTTCTGTTTTTTTAGTTTAATTTGTTGTTTTGTGTTTTAATTTGATTATGTTTTAATATATTAATATACTTCTATGTTGTTCTTGTTGTGTTGTGTTTAATAGATGGAGTCTAGCCACTCTAACACATCTAATACATCTAATACCTCTAATCCCCAAACACAAACCGAAACACCAGAAACACAACCTCCAACTCAAACACAACATCCCACACACAAGGGGATTATTGTGGGAGATAGGAGGAAAACCTAAAAATTGAAGGTGTGGTTACATTGCACAAAACAAATAAAGAATGATGGTAATCAGGTAGAGAAGTTATAGGGGTTTGCAATGATTGCAAATTGGAGATGCCCGTGGACCCTAGAAAAAATGGGACAATGGGTTTGAAAAGTCACAGAGAGAGGAGATGCAAGCTCTCTCCTCTATATCAACAAGGTGATGCAAATCAACCTACCTTGACTTCGGATACAATGGGTAGTGGATTGGTCCATCACACATTTAATTAAAAAAAAAAGAGTGAGTTAAAGATTGTGAGGTTCATCATTAAGGATGAGCATCCTTTTAGAGTCGTTGAGGGCTCGGGTTTTAAGGAAATGATGTATGAGGTGCAACTTCGGTTGAAGGTACCAAGTAAGAAGAAGGTTGCCGAGGGGGTGTGGGAGTTATACATGTTTGAAAAGGCAAAGATAATGAGCAAAGAGTTAGTATTACAACCGATACTTGGACATCGATCCAAAACATAAATTACATGGTTGTGATAGTTCACTTGATGGATAGTGATTGAAACTTGCATAAAAGAATAATTAGCTTCACGAAGATCACTAGTCACAAGGGTATTGACATAGGGAAAATCCTAGATGTATGTTTGACGGATTGGGGGTATACACAAGGTGTTCACAATTACTATTGATAATGCTTCCGCCAATGATGGGGTAGTTGAGTACATGGCACAAAGCCTAAAGGCAATGAATACTTAATGTTGGATGAGAAGTACTTTCACTTGAGATGTGCTTGCCACATTCTTAACTTAATTGTTAAGAATGGGTTGAAGGAGCTTAGTGCCTCAATTGAGGGTATAAGAAATTGTGTGAAGTTTATTCACTCTTCTCTGGTGAGATTGGAAAAGTTTAGAGGGTTTGCCATTGCATGTAGGATGGATAAGATGGCAAATGTGCCTACAAGGTGGAATGCAATCTACAAAGAGCTTGAAGGTGTGCATTCAAGGAAAGTCTTTAAGAGGATGTCCTATGATTGTGAAGAGTTTCAAGCTTACTTTCTAGAGGAAGAGAAGGTTAAGAAAGTGATGGTTAAGAGAGTGGGACCTCCAAATAATGATGATTAGGAGAAGGCATTAGCTTTTGTGCATTTTCTCAAAAAGTTTTATGATGTTACATTGAAGTTTAGTGCACCAAAACTTGTACATCCATAATAATTTTCCTAGAATTGGTTGGGTTACAAGTTCTAATAGAAACGAAAATGAAGGATCTTAGAAATCCTACTATGCAACGGGTAGCATATTCAATGAAGTTGAAATTTGACAAATATTGGAGGAGCTTTGAGGTTGTGAATAAGCTTATATTTTTGGGCAATGTGCTATACCCAATGACGAAGCTTCAAATGCTCCAAATAAGCTTTGGCAATCTTGGGGCGGATGCTAGAAAGCAAGATGAGATTGTTAATGAGGTTGTAAAGTGTTTGAATGATTTGTATAATGAGCATGAAGGGGTTGGAGATGGTGTTGTGAACCAAATTGATGAGGATGAGTTTGCACAAATTGGTGAGGATGTTGATGCCACATTTCAACTAATGCAACAACTTGTGCAAAGAAGGAAGGATGAGCAATCCGTTGAGATATCCAATGAAGTGGATAAGTACTTAGCAGATCCTTTTGAGAGCCCCTTGAGCAAACAATTCAATATCTTGAATTGGTGGAAAGGGAGCCAAACAAGTTATCCAATTATTTCACAAGTTGCTAAGGATATCTTTGGAATTCCAAGTTCTACGATTGCTAGTGAGATGCTCTTAGCCTAGGCAAAAGGATTGTGGATTCTTTTAGAAGCTAATTGCATCCTAAAATGGTAGAGACATTAGTGTGTACTTGTGATTGGTTTAGGGCGGAAGAATTTTCATTTTATAAGGAACTCACGGATGATGAGATTGAATTCTACAAGGAAATGGAACATGTTACAACTTTTAGTTTATTATTTTCACGTTCTTTATGCTTCTTATAATGTTTTTTGGGAAATTTCATAAATACCACCTGAACTTTTAGGTCAGTGCGGAATTACCATATGAACTTTTAAGTTTTATTATGAGCCTTTGGGAATGAATTAGTTGGCTTCCTGCTACCATATACTAGTCTTACTAGATATCCCAAAATGCCAAGAATTAATTGTAGTAAGCTGGAATTGCCAAAACAAATTCCAAACATTAGGATCTCCAAATCCTTTTTTTTAAAAAATTATTATTTTTATTCGATGGAGAGAGAGTGGGGGAGGGATCTACTGGGCACTGGGGGAGAATTGGAAGGGTGGGGAAGTTGTGGGATAATTAGGTTAAGTTATATATATATAATTATGTTAGTTTTAATTTTTCTTATGTGTTTTTAGTTAAATAGAATTGACAAAAATGCCCTTAAATTTAACGTAAAGTTAAATGGAGTTAGACAGAGGTGGTACATCGCTACACTCTATAGAGTTCAAGTGGTTAATAGTAAAAATTAAAAGTTCAGGTGGTAATTGTGCACATGCTTAAAAGGTCAGCTGGTTTTTATGCAAATTTTCGAATTTTTTTTTACTGAACTTGTATTGTTTTATTTGTAGATGGTGGCCATATACAACCGAGTCCTTCAAATCCACTTACCACCAACATTTGAGTTCTCTATGTTTTATAACTTTAATTAAATTTGCATTACATTTTTCTTTTGGATTGTAACTTTAATTAAATTTGCATTGCGTTTTTCATTTGGGTTGTAACTTTAAATTTGCATTGCATTTTTCGTTTGGATTGTAACTTTAATTAAATTTGCATTGCATTTTTCTTTTGGGTTGTAACTATATTTTAACTTTATTTGCTCGGATTTAAATTTGCTTATTTGGGTTGTGAGTTTATTTGCTTAAATTTGTAAAGTTAAAATGTTTGGACTCAAAAGGTTTCAAAATAAGCTTAAAAATTAGGCCTACAAAGTATGAAAAAGATTATATTTTTTGACCCAAAAAACCCAATTTAAATAGACGTAAAATGTTGAAATTTAGGACCAAAACTGCCCAATCGGAGAAAACCGCATTTTTTACGGACACCGACTAATTTGCGGTTTCACGAGATACGGTTAACCGCAAAAACTCGGCCGGTTTGTGGTCCCAAAATAAGCCTTACCGCAAATACTTGAGCAGTTTGCGGTTTTCCCCAAAAATTGATGTTACCAAACCACATCCACCCTTACTCCTCTCTTTCTTCCTTCGCGATTTTCACTTTTTGGTTAATTTTCTTATTATTTGAAGTAATTCACTGTCATTTTTCATATCTCACCTTCTCTTTTATGACTTTACCCTCTATTACATTATGAAATGCAACACAATGTAAAACAATTAGATGGAAATTCTTACCCTTTGATAAGCTAATAATCGATGAAATAACAATAGAAGGTAGCTAGAGGTTTCATTTTTGGGATTTAGAATTTGAATTCAAAGTCTTAAATCTAGAGTTCAGAATTTGAAATCAGTGCCTAAATTGGATTCAGAATTGTAGAAATGCCATTTGCATTGTGTAGGGGCTTTTTTTCTTCCGGCAACTACAAATGGGCTGGGCTGCCGTAAAGAGCAAAATGAATGAGATTACCCCTTGTGTCTGAGTTTAAAGATCAAACCCCAAAATGTTTCAAAAGAATAGTGAAGCCTTAGGAAACACCATGGTCACCTTCACCAACAAAAACAATGGCAGCTTACAGATAAGTTCTTAGGGTTTACAAGTAGATTCTTAGCTTGGCATGAGAGGCTTGTGGCATAGAAGCAAAGTTGTCACGAGTTTAGCCTTAAAGAGAGAGAGCTGTGAGTTTCTAAAAAGAACAAGGATTCTAAGAAAAGGGAGGAAAGGATTATCAGAGGGTTTGGTTGAGAAGAGGGGAGAGGCTAGGCAATGGGTGGCTTAAGTGAATTTCCGGCAGCTTTGACAGAGGTTCTGTCAAGTACCAGAACAATCTGCTAGGAGGAAAAATAAGGAGGAGAAGGATGAATAGAGCATGAAATTGCTGGGTTTTGGAAGTAAGAGAGGAAGCTTGCTCTCTGGATGTGGTTGTTGGGTAGGAGGTGCTTTATTTATAACCGCTGGAAGCTCCTCCTTCCCATGAAACCCTAATGGTTTCTATCCAATTTGGCTAAATATTTCCCTTCCTTTCTCCTCTCCTCCCTTGACTTATCCTATCTTGGTGAAATTCTCTCTGCCCAATTGCACAAAAAACAGGGATTTTTGGGAGCTCTAGGCTTTTCCCGTAGCTGTTTCAGTAGGGAACTCCCATTCGTAGGCTTCCCCCATTTTCTTTCCTTCCTTCTTCCATGACTAGATCTGATGAAGGAAATAAATAGGTATACATGCTGGTTTGAAGGCTGCTTCCCCTCTTGGCAGCCTGCGTGCTAATATCCCCTGGTCCTTTGAATACCTTTGCTTGAAATTCATTCCCGTGCATGTGATGGAGCCTTTCAGCAGATCTGCATATGTGGAGGCCTTTATTCTACAGCCAAGTGCTGGGGCTTTTGCAGATCCTTATTTTAATTGCATGTCTAAGACAATAAGTGGGTTTATCAAATAAATTGGCTAACTTCACCAAGTGTTAGGCTATTTTGTCAAGGTGATGGGCTAATTTCTCTGGGACATTGGGCTACTTTCTCTCTCTCTTTTATGCTCACCCACATGTTTGAGCTCAAGAAATGAGCTTGAGTTTCAAGGCTCCCAAGCAACCCGAGACTTCCATTTCTTGGCCTATCAATAGGCCTCGTGACAACTTGTTACCATCCATACCACAACCTACTCAAGTAAGCCCCGGACATTTGAGTGGCTTGGGCCCACTTAAGCTTGTAGAATGGTTGGGTGAGAAATAATGATTTTCCGCTTGGAGTGGCATGCTTTTTTATCATGATGTTTGACGGGGTAATTAGCATCTGCTCGTAGAGCTAATGTATTTTATGATATTTATCTCAATCCTTAGCATGGTGGATTATTTATTTCGCATGACATGTGGACTGTGACTAATGCATGGTGGACTCTCGTGTGCTCTAAATTGGGTCTTTTCTTCAAATGGTGTCTTATTGGGCCGAGAATTTATTTGGGCCAAACCATGGATTTTTTGGGTCTCAACATTAGCCCCTTTAATTATAAAGGCCATGGACAGGTGCTGGAATGGGCTGAATAATTAAACCCAACCGAAAAAATCAGATTTGTAATTTTAGGGAACCTCTTCTCTTCCTGCGTGCAAAATGATGGTGTGTCATGATAGACCCCAACAGTTACTTGCAGTTTCCCAACACTAACCACCTTTTTCCTCTCTTTATTATTATTATTATTATTATTATTTATCTTCCATTTTCTTCCTCTTTTTGAGCACCAAACCCAACTTTTCTCCGTTACTCTTTTCTTTGTTCTCTTCTATTCCTCCGACGAACTCCAACTGAGTGAGAGAGTGAGATCATGCATAAACCACCCGCCTCCAGCCGTTGGGAAGGAGCCCAAATCGAACTCTACCCAGTCATCCCTTCCTCATTCCAAGGAGTCCATTCACCGCTACTGGAAGGGTAACCTTTATACCGGTTTTTCTTCCAAAATCCTCAATTTCTCTCATTTTCTCAGTGTATTCAAGTTCTTTCCTTGGGAGATTAACAAGGTATGCCTTTTCTCTGGGATTTATTGGGGAATTTGTTGGGTTCCTCACACTCATGGATGTTGCCCTTTATTTTGGTAGCCAAGCATCAAACCCTTTTGACCTATTTTGTTACTGCTGCAATGGGGGTGCTTACGGTGTGGATGCTAGCAAAGAAGGGCTCGCGTCAGTTTTATGAGTTTCTTTCTTCTTTGCTTCGTTCCTTTTTATACGTCTCTGGCATGAGCAGGGGCAGGTGCTGGAAGCTTTGCATCGCACTCCTTACTGCTGGAATCTTCAAGCGCTCCGGCTTCCTAACTTAAGCATTTAGACCTCAGTATTAGTCTTTTGGTAAGCAACTCTGCCAACCTAAGCATTTTAGGAATAAGTACAGACTGGTGTTTGGTCTAGGTTTACTCCCCTTGTGATCACATGCTTGATTGATCGTGGATTTCTTTTTGTTGTTGTGGGAAATAGAGACTGACAGAACGCAGGTCTTGTAATGCTTGATTTTTATTTTTATTTTGAGAAGGAACTTGCTTGTCATGCCTATCAGTCACAGAGTGAGACTTTCGCTTGTCATGGGTTTGAATTTTAAATTGCACGTTTGCTTGGATGAGCTCAACTTGCCGTGCTTGACACGTATTTCGTATGTGCTAATTTTCTTTTGCTACTTTCCACCTTTTCGTGTGCAGGGATTTGTCATTTTTCCAAGAGTTGTCATGACATCTACCGGTCCATCGTCCATTATCAGGGATCATCTTTATTCCATGGATGACAGGTAAAGCGAGGAAGGCCCCTTCCTTTGCTTAAGAGCGCTGGTGAAGACGTAGTCATAGATGGAGACCCAGCGCCAGAAACAGCTCCAGTGGTTGATCCTGCTTCTATATCGAGGTGCTGTATAGAGAGAGGTCCATTTCTGGCAGTCCCTTTATTCTTCCAATATCCATGTGGCACCAGCAAGAGTTGGTCAGAGTGGGTTGACCGTGAATTGAAGGACTCGTCTTCCTGTGACATCCTAAACTGGGCAGGGGTGCTGGACGCTACCTTCCTTTCTAAAGCGTGTGACATCCACATTGAAGCCAAGATACTCCGTTATGTGGTTAGGCGATGGAGTACCGAGACGCACACCTTCATCTGTTCATGGGGAGAGTTTACTACCACACTTGAGGATGTGGCCAACATTTTTCACCTCCCAATTTGAGGCGGCCAAGATCCCTTCCATGTCATGCTGATTCCAGAGGATGAACTAAAACTTGAGGTTTTACGAAAGGGTGCCCCGACTTCTCCTAGCACCTATCTACGATTTAGCAATTAGATACAGTATTTCAAGGATGTTAACAAGAATGAGCCATGTCGTCTTGCTGCGCTTATATCATTATGGCTTGTGAGATTCCTTTTCTATGATTTTTCCCAAGACTGCTTGCACGAGAGGGTGTTCCCTTTGGCCTTGGTGATAGCGCTTGGCAGCGTGATTCCTCTAGCCCCCATGTTCTTGGGACATCTGTACTACCTACTTGACCAAGTTCAGTTTCTCAAGAGAGGGGCCACAGGAACCATGGTTATCGAGACTCTCTTGAACTTCAGCTTTCTGCAAGTCTTCATATGGGAGCATTTCAAAGGGATAAAGGTGCTCCGCTTCCCTTTTCAAAGGCTAAGTTACTTGTTGATTCTGATGAGGGTTCCTACATACCAGGGAGACTCCCTTTGATCTGCAGGTGGTCTTAGCGAATGCAAAGGAAGGGTCAAAATATTCTGGAGTTGTTGGACGATGTTGAGATCTTCATCTTCCGTCCTTACCGTGTTTTATCGGAGGGATTTAAACATGTACCCTTCTATGCTGATTCTGACGATCTGGTTGAGGCCCCTGCAATGAAGGCACAAGGTTGTCGATTACGAAGAGAAGCACTGTTAAGTGCCGCATGCCTTCCTTTGCCCACACTAGGTGATGACCACTTGGAGATTTCTGTGCATTATTCACCACACCGACTCAGGCGACAATTTGGGCTTGATTAGGGTGTACCTTCCAATCCTAGCCATAGAGATCCTTCTTCATTATATAGGGTCTTTTGGACCAGGACAACGTGTCGGAAGATGGCAGACTTCTTGCCCTTGCTTTGGTCGACAAGGGGGGTGCTGGTGGCCTCTTGAAAGCTTACCAAAGTTATTGGAATTGCTATTTTGCTTCGTTTAGTCGGTTCGATGCTGCTTATTGCGATAGATTACTTCCCATTATAATTCGTCATGCTCGCTTAGTGTCAGAAGAGAAGGCCATCTCCTTGAGTGAGAAGCGGAACTTGCCCTTCACTTCCAAAAGTGGGGAAATTGTTGGTGATTTTTCAAGCTAAAACAAAAGTTAAAAAAGGTCGGGTTTTCACAGTGCCGAGAGAAGTGTTGCACATGGAAAGCAAAAGCAAGAGGAAAGCTGCAGTGTTGAGAAGAAGAAGAAAGCTGTAAAGGAACTGAAAAAGTTTATCCCCAATGTAGCAGCAAGTGGTCCTCCTAGCTCTAAAGGGAATACTCCCACAGTGCCCTTACTACAGCAGCAACCTGCGGCATCTGACAGCAACAAGCAGGTTGGCGAGGTGCCAGAAGCTATCTTCTCACAGTAAGTACCACTTACTCACAATTCATGTATGTGTTTGTTTTTTTTTTAAAAATTTGTTTTGAACTTGCTTCCCGCCTTTTTTATTTATTTATTATTTATTTATTTTTTACAGGCACTCCCCAAATCAAAGGCAAAGGCAAGGAAGTCCCCGCGATTCCAAAGCGTCGAAGCATGCGCATACTTCAAACGAGGTCCGCTGGTGCTCGCAAAAGCAAGGATGAAAACTCGGGACCCAAGGTAGTGGTGACAGTTGATGATGATGACGATGGAAGTGACGAAGATGATGCTGTAGAAACTGGGATTAGCATCCACGAGCAAGAGAGCATTCACGACACAAGTGGTATGGATGAGGACCTTGACGAAGACCAATATTACAGTCGTGACGAAGACACATACCCGGATCCCGATACTCGGAGAAATCGGATGCCTAAGACATGCCTCCTGAACTCGTTAGTGACCATGAGCGGCATGTTGACATTGAATCGGTATCAAACAATTTTCTCGCTTGTTTTACTTGGTATATACTTGCTGCATGCTGCCTGTTGTGACTCACAACTCATGCCTCGCACTTCTCTTGCAGGTTGTGCCCACTGTCTAGGACACGATAGGTTGCTCACCGGAGGCTGGCGTTGTCCTTCCTGCTGCTGTCACTAACACCACGCAGGTTGTCGGCAAGGTCCCGTGGGGCATTTATCAGAGAAAAACATGTCCTGGCATGAATGGGAAAATTCCTTCACAGCATTCAAAGCCTTCTTTGATGGCAGCGTCACAATTCTCCAGTCCATCGATGAGCTTCTTATGCTTTGCCATAGGTTCAATGGCTATGTGACATTCCAAGGCACTCTTGTGTATCCAGAGACGGTTGCAGTCTTGAGAAAATTCATGGACAAATATGGGAGCTTCATGGAGATTACTGGAATCACCTCTTCTTTCTCAAGGAGTGCTGCCTTCCGAGCCCTTGGCTTGGTGCTTCACGGGATAGACACCATGTAGCTCCTAGATATCACTGATCATAGACTGCTTTGTTGGCGAGACACGATTTGTGAGGCCATAACTTTGGGAATTCATGTGGATTTCCTCCTCAATTTAGTGAGGAACTTAGCACGTGCCATTCATAGCATGAATTCATCGCTTGGTTCTTACAAGGTAAAAGCCGCAGTCGACACTTTGAACATTAAGCAGCGAGAGTTAGAGGACCAACGCCGAGAATTACATGCCCTTCTTCTCACTAAAGGTGTTTCTGTTGATAGTGCTGAATGTGTGGCGGAAGCAGCAGCCAGATCGTCTCCTAGGGCTTCCTACATTCTTTTCGGGCATTCTTCATAGCCTCAAGGTACATAGTTCCTTTGTCTCTTCTTCTTTTCTTTATTGACAGGCTATTTCTCCCAGCGTCACTTAGTCTTGACACCTACCTTCTTTCTACCTTGCAGGTTGTCCTTCCTTGGCCTGGTGATTGATTATCTTGGTGCATAATTATGTTCCTTTTGAGACTATAGGATGCATGGATCTTTGGCATGTGTAATTTTATCTCGCTTTGATTGTAGTTTTTTTTTTGGGACACTCTAACTTTAACGACTATGTCGTTATGACTTTGTAATGTAGTATTGAATCACTGGAGCTTGTATTAATTTCTGAATGCTTGAGGCATGTTGTAATCCACATATCTTATATATATATATTGCTTGGTTGGTAAAATTTATTTTTGTGATCTGCTTGAGATTTTCTGACAGGTCGGATATCCTTAAAAACAAGGTACATGCTGCCAAAATTTTGGCAGGAACAGAATTCCTAGATTTTTTTTTTTTGCAAGGCTTGTCTAAATACACCTTCTAGTCATGCCTTCAAAGGGCCAGACTAGTGTGTGCATGGTTTTCACCAAGGTTTTGTAAAATTCCCAGATGTTTCACATATTCTGATTATTTATCAAAAGGGGACAACGGTTTCGTTGTTCTAGCACCTCAAGAATGCCTGCCCTTTTTTTTTTGTTTGATAGCTTGGCTTTGTATACCGCGTATTATTTTGCTTAGGCATGCTGCTTGTTGATGGTTCAGGACCCTATCCAACTGACTTTGCTTGGCATGTTTTATTGTTAGGTAGCGTGTTTTTTGTTTTTTGTTTTTGTTTTTTTGTTTTGTTTTAGTGTAAAAGGGGTTTAAAATGTATAAAGGAATAGTAAAACTCCAGAGACATATATATATTTCAAAATAATCCTTCATTCTCATTGCAAAGCCCCTGCTACCATGATGGTGCACCTCACAAAAGTATCTTTTTTCAAAATACGAAGGTAAGACAGAAGGAGTTTATGTCTAAAACAAAAGGAAATGCAATAATAAAAAGTGCTTGACACAAGATTAACTTAGCAGTAGTAAGGCTTGAGCCACTTCCTGTTGATGGGATCCGTTAGTGTGCCTTCTTTGTAAGAGACCAAGCGATAATAGTTGCTGCTGTAGACTTCTTTGACCGCGAATGGGCCTTTCCATTACAGGGAAAACTTGGAAGGTCCCGACACTTGTCTTCTTACGTGCTCCACAACTTTTAGCATGAGGTCTTCTTACTTGAAGGCGCGAGGCCTGACTGTCCTGTTATAGGCTTAAGCTACAGTTCTGTGGTACAGTGCTATCCTCCTTTCTGCTTTTGCTCTTTTTTTCGTCCAAGGCCTCGAGGTTCAGCAAGCGCCAATCCGAGCATGACGTTGTATCCCATTCGAGGTCATTAACGTACTATGGCGGTGGGGATGGTAATTTCAACAGGTGAGATGGCGTCGGACTCGTACACAAGGGAATAGGGTGAGATGGCGTCGGACTCGTACACAAGGGAATAGGGTGAGAAGCCTGTGGCGCTTCTTGGAGAGGTGCGGTAAGCCCATAAGGCATCCGGCAGGTGAACATTCCAACCTCCTTCATACTCATGCACCATTTTGCTTAGAATCCTCAATAAAGTTTTATTTGTGGCCTCGGCATGACCATTTCCTTAAGGGTAATACTAAGTGTCGAGCTCACTTGCTTGTTAACAAATTGGGTGCAGTTGTCAGTGACGATCTTGTATGGGATTCCGAATCTACACACGATGAAATTTGAAATGGTAGGCTCCGTGGCCTTCCGAAGAGGAACCGCTTCAACCCACTTCGTGAAATACTCAATGGCTGTGAGGATCCATATATAGCCGTCAGAAGGTGGGTGGATAGTTTAGATCAAATCAAGCCCCCAAGTATCGCCAGGGAATGCGTATGTCCTGTAATAATGTGGAGGCTTGTGGCTTAAATTGGCATGGACTTGGCATGTGTGGCACTTCTTTACAAAATTGTATGCATCGTTCTTCATGGTAGACCAATAATACCTGACATTCAGCAGCTGCCGGTGAAGCCTCTTCATTCCTTGGTGTTCTTCACCATCAGCATATCTATTAGTGACCCGCAGAATATGTTCCAGCACGACTTGTTTGAAAGAATTGACAAGCCTTTCAGTAGTTGTACGATATGGTGCCAATGTTGCCTCATTCATAGCAAAGCTCCCTTGCAATTGACTCAGCACCAGGTTTGAGTCCCCAATAATTTTAATTTTTTCTACACACATCTCCCTTGCTGTAGACATTCCCATAATGAAAGCCTCATAATCCACCATATTATTTGTGCATGAGAAATTTAGCTTGAATGAGAGGGTCGTGGCTTGCGCTTCGGGATTAATGAGCATTACACCTGCTCCTCCACCTTTCGATGTAGAAGACCCATCAAAGTAGAGGGTCCATAGTTCCTCCTCTGTAGCAACAACAACCATTTTCCGCAGCTCCCCTAGAGCTTCCTTATAAAGAATTGATTCTTCTACTTCAGGAAATAAAGCCAGCATGTCAATCATGGCTTGTCCTTTGATGGCCTTAGGAGTTGTGCATGTGATATCAAAGTCAGATAGCTGTAGTAGCCAACGTGCAAGACGTCCAGATAGCACCGATCTTGTGAGCAAGTACCTTATGGGGTCAGACTTCACTATGAGCTGTAGCTTGTGAGAAAGAAAGTAATGCTGCAAGCGCTGTGTAGCATAGACAAGAGCAAGGCACAAGAGCTTGATCTTTGGGTATCTTGTTTCGGCTCCCCTTAATTGTCTACTCACATAATAAATAGGACTTTCTTCTCCATCGTGGTCATCTTGAGCGAGTAAAGCCCCAACCGCTGCGTTCGTTGCATCCAAATAGAGCTTCAGTGGAAGTCCCAGAATGGGCGCTCTCATGGTGGGCAACCTAGTGATTAATTGTTGCACTTGCCTTACCTTTCTTAAGTAAGGGAGTAAAAACACTCATTGTAGCAGTGAGGCCTAGGATGAAGCGTCGAATGTATGATAATCTCCCCATGAAGCTTTTCAATTCTTTTGGGTTTCTAGGCGGTGCAAGAGAGTTTATGGCTCTAGATTTTCAGGATCCACACCTATACCATGTGGTGCACTTGGAACCCCAAGAATTTACCAGATGAAACCCCGAACGTGCACTTTTTTGGGTTCATCTTCAACCCGTATAGCCGACACCTTTCCAGCACCCTTATCAGAACTTCTTGATGGCTTTATCTAGTTTTTGACTTCACCACAAGGTCGCCCACATAGTCTCCTACCTCTTTTCCCATCATATCGTGAAGCACTACTGTCATGGCCTTTTGGTATGTGGCGCCGACATTCTTAAGACCGAATGACATGACCATGTAATAGAAATTCTCATATGGTGTTCGAAATGCTGTCTTCTCAGCATCTTTGGGCGACATCTTTATCTGGTTGCAGCCGCTAAATCCATCCATGAATGACAGCAAGCCTTGCCTTGAGGTTAAGTCGATCAAGATATCCATGTTAGGCAGTAGGAACTCATCCTTTGGGCAAGCTCGGTTGAGGTCCCGAAAATCCGTGCATATTCTAATTATACCCGGTCTTCTTCTTAATGGGGATAGTATTTACCAGCCACGTTGGGTCCTTGATTGGTTTGATGAATCCAGCAGGTAACAGCTTTTCAATTTACACTTTGATTTTCTTTTCAATTGCAAGATGAAAATTCCTTATTGGCTACACCACATGTTTCGTACCAAGCTCAATATTCAAAGTATGACTTACTAAGTTTGGATTTAAGCCGGGCATTTCCTCGTAGTTTCATGCGAATACATCTCGGAATTCCCTTAATAGAGACGCCAAAACTCCTTTCTCTTCACTCGTTAAGTGAATGCTGATGGAGATGGGCTTTTGCGCAGAGGGATCATCACTCAAATTAATTGTTTTCAGCTGCTCAGCCACCGCCATTGAACCATCTTACATATGCCTGGGTGCAGTCATTGGCTCATGGAAAGCACAAGGCATGGATGCCTTGTTATCTGGACCCTTACAGTTGTTTGCTTGCATCCCTTCTCCTCCATACTCAAGGCTTTCCTGCAAAACACGGTTGAGCCCCCAAACCTGTCATAAGCGATACACTATGCGTACGTCTGGCAGCGTCACTTTTGAGCATTGGGGATGATCATAAGCATGGTTGTTGACTTCCGAGTGTTTCTTTCTTTCTCGATCGATAATGGTTATGAGTTCCTCTTTGCTCATATCACGAATTTCAGTCCATGAAGGTAGGTAGGTCCTGAAATCCTTGGATGGGTTGCTTCCGGCACCTGTGCACTCGATGTAAAATTCTGCCTTGGAGTAATGGACTTCATTTTTGTTGAACGGTGCTTGATTTCCTGGTATGCGAAGTGACCTCAGCCCAATCTTTCCCTTCATGCATTGATGGTAAGTAGAGACCACAAGTTTGTGTTTGTTTTGCCATGACCTTCCAAGTAAAGCATGGTAAGCCACATCCACGTATACTACATAGAACTTAGTAAGTGATCGGATCAACCCCACCTTCAAGTTTACTTGCATGTGATCGATCATGACCTCACTCTTATTCTCGAAACCGCTGATGCCTGTTTGAGATTGCACGATTTTGGATAATGGAATACCAGCTGCCGTAAGCACAGACAGAGGCAATATGTTGACAAAGGAGCCTATGTCTACCAAAGCTTTGCTTATAAACACATCATTGATCTATCATTCCAAGTAAAGTGGCCTTCTATGATCCGGATATGGAACCTCCATGTCTTCGTTCGTGAAGACAATAACATTATCATTTTCTAAGAATGACCTTTTTAGTTGAGCAAAAACAATGAGGATTAGACTTTGCAGAGATGTTCCTAAGAGCTATATCAGCTACTTCTTTTGCTTGAGGCCCAAAGCCAAGTTGGTCAAAGAGTGACTTGAACTTCGGGTTCCTTTGGAGGACATGTGAAGCCGTGGGCCCCTGTTTCAGACCTAGGTAATGCTCTATCACGCTTGTTTCAGCCTCTGTAAGATTGTGAAACATTACAGCAGCTATTTCCTATTGTCCCGATGAAGCCCCTGAGTAGCATTCTTTCGATGTCTAAAGTAAAAACTTCGTTGCCCAAATCATCACCCCATCCGTCAATGAGCGGTCATGGTGTGTTGTAACTTGAAGGTTTTGAATATTTACACCAATATGCTTTCTCCATGTTTTCGCAAGGTTCCCATATAGCTTACGACGACTTTGGGTCATTCTTCCATGGGTGGTACAGTTCATCATCGTCGAGCAAATCATCGGAGCATGAAATGACAGCAGCTACCTCATTTGCCCTTCGTTTTGATCAGCAGTGGTTGGATGCCTTACAAATTGATGGTAACGGCAGTATATAGGATCATTCTTCTCCTATCTAGTAAGGACTTTGTAGGGTCTGAGAGGTTTGATTGCACCGTCAGCAATCATTGTATCAAGGATGGCGTGGAATTCTTCGTCTTTGCAAGGCAATGACGGATATGTCTCCATATCCTTTCGTTTATGCGAGTTGTGGTCACTAGATGGCTTGTCATCCATAGTTAGTGCTTGGTGCGCCTCCTTCTCAGTCTTCTAAGTCCTCTGTCCCGTCGGTTTGACAGACATGCTCGTCTTCCTCTCTGCTTCTAGTAGCCGAGAAAATTGGCTGATGCCAATATTCTCCAAATAAACTATGTAATCTGCTACGATATTACTGATGCAAATTTCGACAAGCGCCTCTTTGTCCTTCTCATCATAGCAATCCATAGTTAGGTCCTGAAACCTGCGCACAAAGTCCATGGGATCTTCCCCATATTTTTGGTGAGTGTTGTTGAGTTGAGTGGTAGTAACTCTTTCCTCATGCTAGAAATATTTCTTACAGAACCTGTTTGCCAAATCTTCCCAAGAACGAACAAAGTCTGGTGCCAACATTGTATACTACGTATAAGCACGATCAGTAAGGCTTTTCAAAAATTCTTGAAGCTGGAGATTATAATCACCAGCATGTGGTCCCAAGGCATCAATGACGGGATTGATGTGCTCATTCGGGCTCCATTTTCTTCCATCGAAGAGGACAAAGCTTGGTGCCTCATAGCATTTGGGATACGGCTATTGGAGTAAGCTTGATGGATATGGTGGCTGAGGAATATACTTCTAATCCCCCTGGCTTCGACTTGGTTCCTTTTCTAGCATAGCAATGAAGTTTTCTTGGGTGACAAAAGATGGTCCTTTTTGTGCAGACCCCTTTCTGGCAGCAGTAGACTCCTCTTGTTGAATTCTCTCGTTTTCTTCCCTTGGCTTAGAAACTGAACTTTTCAGCTCTTTGATTGTGTTTGCCATCTCCCTCCGGGTCTCTCCTATGGCATGGATGGTTGCAACAAGGTTTGAGAGAGTAAAAGCTCCCTCACTTGTACGTTCTTCTTCTCTAGATAAGGCATTTTGCCTTGATTCCGAATCACCATGGTCTAGCCCGTCTTGGGAAGTCATGTTATTGCTTCTATTCTTCTTCTTTGGAGGCATTGATGAAGATAAGGGCGTAATCCCTAATAGAGTCGCCAATTTATGTAGGGGCTTTTTTTCTTCTGGCAGCTACAAGTGGGTTGGGCTGCCTTAAAGAGCAAAATGAATGAGACTACCCCCTGTGTCTGAGTTCAAGGATCAGACCTCAAAATGTTTGAAAGGATAGTGAAGCCTTAGGAAACACCCTGATCACCTTCACCAACAAAAACAATGGCAGCTTAGAGATAAGTTATTAGCGCTTACATGTAGATTCTTAGCTTGGCATGAGAGGCTTGTGGCATGGAAGCAAAGTTGTCATGAGTTTAGCCTTAAAGGGGGAGAGATGTAAGTTTCTTAAAAAAAAAACAGGGATTCTAAGGAAAGGGAGGAAATGATTATCAGAGGGTTGGGCTGAGAATAGAGGAGAGGCTAGGAAATGGGTGGCTTAAGTGATTTTCCGGTAGCTTCGACAGAGGTTTTGTCAAGTACCAGAACAATCTGCTAGGAGTTAAAATAAGGGGGAGAAGGATGAACAGAGCATGAAATTGCTGGGTTTTGGAAGTAAGAGAGGAAGCTTGCTCTCTGGATGTGGTTGTTGATTGTTGGGTAGGAGGTGCTTCATTTATAGCTGCTGAAAGCTCCTCCTTCCCAAGAAACCCTAATGGTTTCTATCCAATTTGGCTAAATCTTTCCCTTCCTTTCTCCTCTCCTCCCTTGACTTATCCTATATTGGTAAAATTCTCTCTGCCCAATTGCACAAAAACATGGATTTTTGGGAGCTCTAGGCTTTTCCCACAATTGTTTCAGTATGGGACTCTCATTTTCAACCTTCTTCCTTTTTCTTTCATTCCTTCTTCCATGGCTAGATCTGATGAAGGAAATAAATGGGTATACATGCTGGTTCGAAGGGTGCTTCCCCTCTTGGCAGCTTGCGAGCTAATATTCCCTGGTCCTTTGAATACCTTTGCTTGAAATTCGTTCCCTTCCATGTGATGGAGCCTCCCAGCAGCTTTGCATACGTAGAGACTTTTATTCTACAGCCATGTGTTAGGGCTTTTGCAAATCCTTATTTTAATTGCATGGGCCTTCTAGGACAATAAGTAGGTTTATCAAATAAATGGGCTAACTTCACCAAGTGTTAGGCTATTTTGTCAGGGAGCTTCTACAATGAGGAGTTAAAGTGAGGAGGTTATTTAAGGAGACCGATCCGACCGTCAAAACATTTAAAATATTTAACTCTCATGATTTCTTTACATTTGTTGATGGTGAGATTTGACCTCCTCAAATAACCTCCTCACTTTAAGCCCTCATTATAGCCTTTCCGATTTTGTCAAGGTGATGGGCTAATTTATCTAGGACATTGGGCTGCTTTCTCTCTCTCTTTTATGCTCACCCACATGTTTGAGCTCAAGAAATGAGCTTGAGTTTCGAGGCTCTCAAGCAATCTGAGACTTCCATTTCTTGGCCCATCAATGGGCCTCGTTGCAACTTTTTACCATCCATACCACAACCCACTCAAGTAAGCCCCGGGCATTTGAGTGGCTTGGGCCCACTTAAGCTTGTAGCGTGGTTGGCACTGTCGGACCCAGAATTTTTTTAACAGAGGTGCAATATTGACTAAGTGTGAAAAATAGTTTTTCGGAATAATCATTTTCTCAAAATAAATTTTTGTGGTTTTTATTCCTTACACGTCAAATAAAAAAACTTGATTTTATGCGATTTTAATATGAAGTATATATTCACTTAATGATGCATCATTTTTAGCTTAAATCGTATTTTGCACTAAAACCGATTTTTCATATTTTGATTTGGTGGGAATTTGATTTTCTAGTATTTTTATTTGAATCCAAATTTTTTTTTGGGGGGGGGGGGAGGGTACTTCCTTACTTAAATATTGAAAATGGAAATAAGGTATGTACACCAGTTGAGCAAAGGGACAATTTGAAGCACATACAATGGTTTTTTCGGCGATGAGAAGTGCAGTTGCATCTCCTTGCGTCTTAATAGGTTTGTCACTGATGGTTGGGTGAGAAATTATGATTTCCCGCTTGACATGACATATTTTTTTATTATGATGTTTGACGGGTTAATTAGCATGGGCTCGTAGAGCTAGTGTATTTTATAATCTTTATCTCAATCCTTTGCATGACGGATTATTTATTTGGCATGACACATGGACTGTGACTTGTGCATGGTGGACTCTCGTGTGCTCTAAATTAGGTCTTTTCTTAATAAGGTATCGTATTGGGCCGAGAATTTATTCGGGACTGACCATGAAATTTTTGGGTCGCAACACATTGCTATAAACTTATAACGAAGAGAATCATGAGAAGAATGACTTATAAGTTGACCAAACAATAAGAATATTCATATACTAAACAAAAAGAACCAAATTTTATATGAGAAATACAAGTAATTATAATTTGACTAAGTACATTATCGTTTCTATGGATCATCTCCTAAATCGATGTAATTAAGGATCGAAATTTCTAACAAGACTTTTTATTCCTCATCTCCTAATTAATTTCAGCAAATAAAACATTTTCTCAAACTCTCACACGCAACAGTTAAGCCATTGACGTTTCCGGTAATTCATAATCAGCCTCCTCCACCACAAGCGGCTGCGACGCCGTGGGATTATACTGTTGAAGCACCACAACCGACGCCGTGGACGAAAACTCCGACGATGCCAAGAAGCTCCCCACGGGGCCCAACTCCGCACAGTCACTCGTGCTGTCCACCAGCGGCGCCGTTGGAGGCATTCGTCCCACCACAAACAAATTGACATTTCTGCCCATCGATTTCAACACGACACAAATCTCCGCCTTGCTCTCCACCACCTTCTCCTCGTACAGCATCGAAGGCTCCCCGCCTTCCTTGTTCTTACTGTTCCTCACACTCATGTACTCAGCCAAAAGCGACTCGTCGTCCTCCTTCTCGTCGCCGCAATCTTCCTCCTTCAAAATCTTCTTGTTCTTATCCGAAGTGATCCCGACCAACTTCGCGCCAAATATCAACGTCTTCCCCGGTGGGGCCACAAACTTCACTAAAGTCATCACAATCCCGGGATGCTCCGCTAGTCTCATGCCGTACGCCAGTGCCTCCCTGTCGTCCCGCCCTCCGAAAAACGCCACAACCACATTATACGACACGTCACTGGCCGAGACCTGCGCTGTGCCGCCCAGACCCCTGTCCACCAAAATCCCAACCGAGCACGGTGCGTGTCTCAACACGCGCTCATTGACGGACCTAAACGAGTTCCCCAGAGACTCCATGGTGCCGTCGAGCCGCT
>NC_024127.1:21851609-21909468 GCF_000346735.1 Prunus mume
TGTTTGGGGCGGCCGCTGACGGGGCGGTGCGGCCGACGTCGGTGGTGAGGAGCTTGAGCTCGGCGAGGATGCGGGCAAGGACGGGGAAGGCGGTGATGGAGAGCGCGACGCCGATGAAGACGAGGAAGGGGCCCTGGCTGACGCCTTTGGAGACGGTAGCGCGGAGAACGAAGGAGGTGAAGACACCGAGGACGAAGGGGAGGGTGATGCCGGCGACGGCTATGCCTAAGGATTTCTTGCCCGTGCGGCGAATGGCGCGGATGTCGAGTTCAAGGCCGATGAGGAACAGGAAGAAGAGGAGTCCGATGTTGGCCACGGTGTCCAGTACGGTCATTGATTTTGCCGGGAAAACGGTGTGGAGAAACTTCTCGCTTCTCCCCAATGCCGAGGGTCCAAGTAATATCCCTCCCTGCAATTACACGCACGTGTGCATGCACGATGAATTAAATTTCATGACGAAATTAAATAATGCATGTAAAATTAGTCGTTTATGTTGTTAGACTGAACCTGGAGGATTATTTGATAACGTGATTTTTTGTCGACAATGGAAGAGAACAAAGATTAAGCGATTAATTGAGAAAAGACTTACAATGACTTCGGCTATAACTCGAGGTTGCCGGAGAGGTTTAAGAAGGAATGCGAGTGTTCTGGTGAAAACTACGACCAAGCAGATCTGGAGGATGAGTAAGGGAAGTGCAAAATCCAGAGGATTTTCACCTTGAAACGATCCATTGGATGTTGCCTTCATCGGGGCAACAGGGCTGGCCGGCGGTGCCATCTTAAGTAACTAACTCAATTAATCAAAGATTTAAGGGATCACCACAGGCACAATGGATCCGCCACCCCAGCAGCACACCCACCCCAACGCACCCACATGTAAAAGACAAATAAAAAATCAATTGATGAGGAGATGAAGGAATTCAGTTTCCCTTTTCCTTTGATTTGGTGAAGAGAATTTCATGAGGCTGGCTAGATGTGGGAAGTCTTATATGATGATCGAATCTTTGTGGGTGGATAGATGGATGGATCGATTTCTGCGTGTGCATGTGCGTAACTGTAATTCAGCTCCGCAACGGACTTCGGGGGAGGAACAGAAGAAGCTATAGCACAGCAAGGGAGAATAATGCTAAAAATAGAAGAGGACAACACGTTGAACGCTTTCTTTGCTTGGGAGTTGGGAAGGACATGATAGTTCCTTCTTCCCCTCCTACATGTGGTTCTTGTTAGTTTGAAGATTAATTTCAACTCCAGTCTTGGATTGACCCAACAAATCTCAACTTTGAATGCAATGCCCTACTAGATCATTTGATAAGCTAGCAACCAAGGGGCCATAAAATGAGATGAGAAGAACCAAGAGCATAAATAAAGTAAATTGAAAGCCTCTCCTTGGCAAATGTTCAATTGACTACGAAAAAGCAACTCTGCTTACACATTAATACATTCTACCATCCCAAGCTTTTACAAAAAAAACTGAAAAAGGGGGTACATCAATCCAAAATAGATTTAAGTCCGACCGAATCTTAGAATTGAAGGCCATGTTCCCTAGCCGCATCAGCAAGGGCTTCCACACGACCGTGATAGGGGTAGCCACCCCGGTCAAAGGCCACTTTTGTAATCCCTTTCTCCAAACAGGACTTTGCAATCACTTCTCCCACCTTCTTTGCTACTTCCTGATGACACAAACGTAAGTAGATCAGGACTTCTGTTTGACAAACATCAAAGCTAAGGGCAAGAATTTTTATAAAATATGTAGAAGGTAAATTTACCACATTAGCAATTGACGAATCAAGATCTCGGTTCAATAATAAGTAATTTTTCCAACTGTTAAGTTTATTACAATCATCATTTATCTATGAATCATCCAATATGAATTGACCTACAGAAGGGTAAACAGTAAAAGAAGAATGATAGAAGTAGCTTGCAGATTGATGCTATGCAACAGTTTAACTAAGGAATAGGCTTCAGCAAAATAAAGCTATTGAAAGCCTATTTGGCCGTATTTCCATAATAGAGATGTACAACTGAAATAAACTTTTCAGACTAACATGGCGAAGCAAGAATATTTAACAGGTTATTTAGTTGATATCTGTGAACTTACAATGGTAGGACCAGCAGTGTAATCAAATTCTTCAGAGACGGGTTTCTGCATTGTTGAAGCTGAAGCAAGTGTGTGCATCTTGGTATCATCAATCACTTGGGCATAGATATGCTTGTTGGAGCGGAAGACAGCTAACCTTGGCCTTTCCGGAGTCCCTTCAACCTGAAGAAACAACAAATGCGTCATCCATAATCAGAACCAGCAACTCTCATTTTTAGGAGATATCTTTCAACTTATTAGAGGAATGAATCATACAAAAGAACCACTAAAATTTAGAGGCTCCTTGAACCAGCAAAGCAAACAAATGTTCACAAGATGATCCCATTTGGTAATGTTAACCAGTATGCTTTGATGAGTGCATAGAAGAAACTAATAGAATCAAAGGGAAATTGTTGAACAGAAGTTCATTTGCATTGCAAAGGGAGAGTGTATCAGTGTTACCAATAAGCACCCAAATTAAAGCTTCCAAATTTCACTTTGAAAACTGCCAACAGAGAAAACACACTAGCTAACCCAGTTCATGTATATGTACAATGAAGACACATTTTCCTATCTTGGGATGCAAAGCTCCCGTAATGTATGTTGGTCTAATCTAACGGCAAAAAGTCCATGCTCTTGTAGAAGGAGAAGAACCCATTACTCAGAAACTGACAATAAAGAGTTTCTGGGTAGGTAGGGAAGAAGATAAGGGAAATTCAGAACTCGTAAAGTAAAAGGGGGACAACTCAGATGCCTTGAATTTGAACGGTAAAATTCATCTTACATTATGTGGGTTGAAAGCGAAGCAACCAAATTACAGAAATTAGATAGAGAAAACAAGAGAGAGAGAGAGAGAGAGAGAGAGAGAGAGATATGGTTGGCAATGATACCTTCTTTCTGATACGAATATGGCGGGCGGTTCTGTCTTCTCTTTTGGTGGTGGCTTTGGCTTCCACAACAAGAGACTGAGATTGAGGCCTTGGACTTAGAGTCGTCGTCACTCCCACAAGCTTGGGACGCAGCCATAGCTGTTGGGAAGACGCAATTGCAGTGCCAAGGAACGAAATTGACGCTGACATTGTAGCTCCCTATCTCTCTATCTCTCTCTGTCTCTCAGTCTCTCTACTGTATTTCTAAAGCCCCGTTCTTCTATTTGGCACCTTATCCCGTTCCACCCAGAACACAACGCACCGTTCTCAACATTACCCACTCTGTTTTTTTGTTTTTTTTTTTGGGCACAAGCTAAGGCCAATGGGTTTTTTTTTTTTTTTGGGCATTAGGCAAATTTCTCATTTTGTTGTCCATTCTTGAAGATGGACTTTTTTTTTTGAAATTATTCAGCGAATGTGTGATTGGAATATACATATATATATATATATATATTTTTTGTAGGGTAATTTCCTTCACTTAAAGGTGTTGTTTTTTAATCCGCTCAAGAGAGATTCGAACTAGGAACTCTTTTGACATTAGGAAAAGAAGTATTACTAGAGTAAGAACTTGTTTAGCATTGGCCTTATTTTAGGAAAGAACTCGTCTAGCATTTGTGCTGCTGGCCATGCTGGGGAACCAACCAATAAAATTTGCTGAATGTATGCTACCAACAATAAGAAGCAAACTTGGATTAAATCATATAAGATCTGCTTATAAAAAAAGCGTATATATGAGATTGTACTTTTCCCTAATGCCAAGCGCACATGTTTAAGAAAATGGCTGGTGATTTTTCCCCAGACCAGCCTTGCAACTTGTGTGTCCTGTGTCAGCTCTTTTGGCAATTCTAACTCATATATTTTACAAGCAGGCAAGTAGGCTGTTAATACAAAAGCTCATACGCAGCTGGTACATCATGCACGGGGTGACCTTTTCGGTTTCTTTCCGTTATCTTTCGTGCAAGGGAGACTTGCTTGCCCACCACAAAGATGAATGCCTTACCTATTCCTCCAGCACCTCTGGCAGTTCTTCCAACACGTCGAACATACTCACTTGGATCACGAGGGAAGTCAAAGAGTATTACATGATCCACGCCGGAAAAGTCGATTCCACGAGATGCTCTGCCAGATATTTCATAAACGTCAAGTTGCTATATACTAATATGACTCACATTTATGGAACAAACAATTAACCAGATTATACTTGTAGTGCAAACAGAGTTTAGTACTGGAAATCATGCGCAGAGAGCAATACCTATCAGTGCAAACCAAAAACTGTGAGACTTCCTTCGAGTGAGAATTGGTGAATTGCTTCATATTTGCAAGCCTAGATTCTTGAGCCAGAGCAGAGTGGAATGGTAGAACTTGAACACGAGTTCCACTTCTGTCAAAACGTGTTAAGACATTCTCAACTTTTCTGCATGTCTCAATCTGCAAATGGGAAAGGAAAAGCTAACTTGAATTAAAATTTCTCAAACAACCTGAGAAGAAATTAAGTTCCATATTCATAAAACTCTATGCTCTCTTTTTCCTCAAAAGAAAGTCAGAAATGTATGTGAAAGCCCACAATCCCCAGGTACATGGTAAGCCATCCAGAAGGAAAGGTTCCACCTTACTTTGTTACAGAAAATTATTGATTTTGCAACTGGACTTCCCTCCACAAGTTGCAGAAGAGCAGATTTCTTATTCGAGAATGCCATCTCTGGAGATCTTTCACTTCCATCATCTCCGCTGCAATCTACAAGAACCTGGACATGAATCATGATAATTAAAATCCATAATGTTGGAGTAATTAGAACTCTTCAATTCTAATCAAAATGATTTGAAGGGGAAGATAGGAAAAAAAGTTGATTAAAAGTAGAATTAATAATGTGGCAATGATAACAAAGGAATACCCTTTTCTCCAACAACTGATGGTGTTTTTCTTTTCTTTTATATCAGAGTAAGATGTTATAAAATTAGTACAAGGATTTTAGGACTGTCCAATCAAAGTTGAGTAGGATAGTGGGAAGGCCCAGAGATCATAAAAGATGGGATGGGAATGAAGGCATTCCAGCCCAACATGATCTGGTGAATGGATCGAGTTCCCCGTGGAGCATTTTTTCTTTTGTCCTCGATAGTCAACAAGTATGATAATGAAACTATGTAAACCATAAAATAAGAGCCTTCGTATTGACCTAATTACCAGGACCACAATTAAATCCATCGTGCAACGCTTCAAAATATAATAATTAAGATACTAAGCAACAGGAGAACTAACCTCTTCAAGGCCAGGGCTCACACGGTGCATTCCAGGTGCCATGACCACTTTACAATCAGGAAAAGATTCCACTAATTTGTTGTAAATGCCAAGAGGTAAAGTTGCAGTCACAAAAAGATATTGTGTGGTAACAGGTGAAGAATTGATCAAACTTTCCAGTGCTGCTTCAAAATCCTCATCATTAAAGAGTATATCTACCTCATCCAGCACAGCACTGCAACAAGAGGTTCTCATTATATTAGCACCAGTAAAATATCTTGTCACATATTGATGTGCCATGTATGTAAATCAACAAACACAAGCATGAATGCAAGCACACACCCAGATCCACTCACAAATATAGAGATTGACTAGTCAACAACATCACCAAGAACTCCTAAGTTCTATTATTTATACTTACATCTAGATTAATTTTGGATGACTGAGTGAATTTACTTGTCATAGTGAAGGAAACATACAAGGTGTAACTGTTCAAGACAGTTTATTGTGGCTGGAGAAGACAGTTACAATACTATACCAACAAAACAACCAAGATAGCTAACGAATATAGAACTGAAATCAAGGTCCATAGTTTTCAAACCTCCCAGAGTTGTTAAATAAACTTATCACTCCTTGACAACACAGGCTATGAGAACCCATCCCAGCAAATCCTTAGTTACTTATTCATGTCTCATGCTCTGTCCAAAATATATGGGACGAAAATTCAAATTACAAAGAAGCTTTAATTTATCAACCCAGAGACAATATGACAGAAAAAGTTATGCAAAGTTAAAGGAAAACTGGGTTACCATCTTAGATTTGATAATTGCAAGAAGCCCTCTTTAATTAGATACATAAATCGACCTGGTGTTGCGATTAGAATATCAACATCTTGTTGTAAACTTTCCAACTGAGTTTTCTGTCGATGACCACCTGTCACAACCATAGACCTGACTGGAACCCCAAATTTTGACATTGAGCGGCAAATACCCAAAACCTGCACAAGTACACTTGCATTAAGCACTTGCTGCAGCCAGCATGACAATATAATTATAAATACATATAGGAAAACAGTTCACATTTTTCACAAGAGAACAAGGTCAAACAACTGAGAGCTGGCAATGAACTAATATGCGAAGAGCTCAGAAAACTGTTGTCGAATCAACCTGAGCAGAGGTGACAACAGACAACAAGAACTAAAAGCATGTAGATCACAAGATGAAAATAGCAAGTTAGAAACACAACAGAAACTGACCTGAGAAGCCAACTCAGCAGTCGGCACCAGTATAACAACTCGAGGACTCTGTGACAGGGGCTTGCTCAGTCCTTGAAGTTCTTCTTCCCTTAAACGCTGAATTACTGGAGCAAGATAGGCTAATGTCTTGCCAGATCCACTTTGGTCAGCTATCATAGAGGTTTTTCCCTCTACAACTGGAGCAAATGCCATGGCCTGCATTTATATAGGACGTGTAACAAGAGTATTAATTATGAGTTGGTGCATCCTTGTACAAGTAAACTAAACATGAACTTCATAAGAGTATATTAGCTGGATATTGCACATTCCACTAATTTTCTGATGTGTTAACTTTATTAGCAACCCAACCTATCAAACTATTATCACAACATTTATATCATGGAATTCATTCAGTCAAATCTAAAGAAAAAAGTATTTAAGAAGAAAACTTCCATGATTACAGTAGCTATAATAATGCCAGATGTCTGACAAGGCAATCCTAAAGGATCACAATGTGATTGCAAGCACATAGAGATTTCAGAATCCAACGTAGCAACCACAGGCAAAACTACCAGTCTCAACATATACTAGACTTTAAATCAGATAAATATGATCAGATGATTGAAAGGAAAACATAACGAAACAGAGTCATACAGGTACGTATAAAAACTGCATCAACCAAAACACATTTCTAACAGGTCAGAAGTTCTAAAGTACGGGAACAATAACAGGATGAAGTCCATAGAGTGGATAACTATTTATAATATTTTACAGGACATTATATATGGGACACTTCTTGAAGTGGATACATTTCAGAGCAAACACCAAACCAAATTCTTCGCAGATGTAAATATGGGAACAACATTGATGTACCTGAATATGTGACGGGCGCTGGAAAAGCTGCCTCCTTAGACATTCAATCATATAGTCACTGCATCCCAAATCCCTAAAGGATTTTCGACTGAAAAAGTCACTGTCAGTGGAAAATTTTCTTCGCTGCTTTAGGTCTGGCAACTCAGACAAGTCATACATGGACCCTCCTCCATTACCCCATCCTTTTGCATTAGCAGAAGAACCTCTTGAAACGGAAGCCTTTTGTCTGGATACCATGGTGTCAGACCTATGAGGCTTATGCTGTTTAGTCTGGTCGTCAGTGAGCGGCTCAAAAGCATCTTTCACACTTACACCAGAGCGGTCAATGCCATCTGCTGTCCCCTTCTTCCGCCTCATGTTTCTAAATTCTTCTGAGCGAGAAGCACTTGAAGCTCTTCCTCCATGACTGGGGGCATTTACATTCTTCTTGTTCCCCCTAACTTCAAGTGTAGATTGTGAATTGATAAATGGTGGTGCATCTTGTACATTTAGTTCATCATCACTTTCATCTACTTCTTGCTTCATCCGAGAATTTCCCTCGACTATGGATTTCACTCTGTGTACTTTCAATCTCCCAAAAGTTGCAGCAAGTTTCCTAGTACGTGCTGGTTGACGGTCATTGTCTGTAAATGGTGGCACATGCTCAATTCCCACAGGATAAACATATGTGCAGTTTAGATGGGACAAATTATGTACGCATGTTCAATCAACCCCTGGATTACTAAACTTATGTGCCTTATATTTACAACTCTAATTTGTCTAAAGCTTCACGGAAAAATAGAATTTTTTTTAGGAAAAACCAACCTAGTGAAATTTGGAAAGATAAAAATTGATTCTCAAAAGAGGAAGTCTTTGACTCACAAATATTAGTAAGTTTAGGTGAACATGAACTAACAGAAACAATAAGCAAAACCCAAATTGAAATAAAGAGAGAGAGAGAGAGAGAGAGAGAGAGAGAGAGAGGACCTCTAAGGGTGGTGTTTCTGTTGGGAGGGTCATTGTTGGCTGGTCCCAGAACAACGAAATCGTCCATGAGGTCATAAGCAGGTGCAGGGTTGTCGGTGGGGCTCTGACTGAAACTACAACTTATCCCCCATTTTCTCATCTGACGAAGATGGAGACACCTGCAGTTGTAAGGTGCCAGTGCCACCGTCCATTCTGGTTCAAGGCGTTTTGGCCTCAGGTGGTGGTTTACTGCTGGAGCGGGAGCTTTGGCCAGCATTTCAGTGTTTCTGGTTCTGGATATGGGCAATTTGGTATGGCTAATTGGCTGTTACTTATTAACAATAATATATTGTTGAGCATCAAAACTCATTCAAGCAGAAGAAGAAGAAGAGTCGTTGGATGGTGGAGGAAACAACGGTTATCTCTTCACTCCCTTATCACTACTTGTTCTGCTGCACACACAGACAGAGATGCCGCGCGGTTTACTGCGCTCGACGACAGTCGACAACACTCAGACGAAAGAGGTCTGCTACAAACTTGGACCGGCCCAAAGAAAGGCTGATTTTGGGCCTTTTTAAACCCAATTTCCTTTTTCGTTTTTCTTAATGAACCCACTTTTTTTTTTTTTTTTGGTAGAACAATATACTCTATTGAGAATCCACAACCCAAATGTTAGGATTATGAACAAGTGCAGAATTTTAGTTAAAAAATTTGCGGCTCGAATACAATCACATGGTACAAAAAGAGCAAAACTACATAAACAGAGGCAATAGCAGGAAGCAACATCGAGCCAAGTTTCCTTAACAAATGTCTTTTGTAAAGATTAACTACAATTTAATGTTAGAGAAACACATTTGTATATCATTAGCAACGTTTTCTTGCTACCAAGATCGATAAAGTTGATTCTTGTAAAACTGCGGTGATTGCAATACACGTCTTTATGTTTTTTCACTATACTGTTTCCAATTTTATTGTGGAAACTCTCTTGAGAGCCGATGCTCCCATACTTCATTTTCTTTTACTAGATTTCTTGTCAAATGGCAACAAATGTTTGATGATGATGCTTTATTCAGACTTCGGTCTGATTTTGCTTCCCTCTTTATTGTTTGCCCTTTAAATCAAGTTACTTTCATCAAGATGTTACATTGGACCTACCAACATTCATTCACAAGACATAAACCCAGGCCGGCCATCCTGAGCCATAGAAATTCTCAACGATCAACAAACAATTGATAAAAGTTCAGCATATAGTTGGGCAAAGACCAGTTAGCTAAGACAATATGTTCCAAGTTCTAACCAGATTGAACATTCAAATGAAAAGGGGTGAGGAGAGGAAGAGGCATTGCATTTGCAGGTCATGCATTGCCAACATCATCCGTAACAAGTCTCAGGAATAGGAACCCTATCATCTCCCAAATCTTTCCATCCTCCGCCGACGTAATTCTTCCAAAGGAAGGTCACCGGAATAATGTGCCGATCGAGGTGAAGCCATGCCATTGGCACTGCCAGTGGCCGTCCTATTTGTCGAACACATTTCGCATACATCTAACCAAGCAGAATTCTCATACGTACAAGCATGGCATCTCCAGAAACCAGACACAGAAATTCCTCTCTGACCCCCACCAATAGGTCCTCTACCGGATATCTGCCTCCTTCGGAATGGAAACATGCGTCGTAAAAATCTCACAGGACATTTCAGCACACCAGTAAGACCTCTGATGATAACAGTAAGTGGGTCTGAGCCATTGTAAGAACCCCTCAACTGAATATAGACAAGCCCTGCAAGAATTCCACCCAAATGACCAATAAAAGAGACACCAGGAACCAAAAATTGGACCAGAGCCAATTCCGCCCACGCAGCGTAACGAGATGGTATCGGAATTCCATAAACATAACTGTTCTCAGTCTGGGAATTGAGCACAACCTTCATGGCAAAGAGCACCCCAGAAAACCCAACAGAGTATTCAGTGTAGTAAGCCCATTCATAGTCAAAGAACGCAAGCAGGGACTTGGAAATCAGCAGTGAGATTCCTTGGGACATGCCCAGTAGCACAGCAACCATGGAAGCGAACTCAGCACTGTCCATTGAATTTTCCAATTGAATTCCCTTCCACAAGAGGGAGAGCATGTTGTAAACCAAGTGAGACTCTCCCACATGATAGAACGGCGACAAGAAGAAGCGCTTCAAGTCTCCATTCTGTTCAAACAATTTCACAAACAGCTTACCCGCATCAATATATAAAACACCCAATTCACATATGAAATCAAAAGAACAAAAACTAATAATTCAAGGTTTATTACAGAGTGATAACATTTCAACCATTTGGGGTTTTTGGGAACTTAGAAATGAGAATGAGAAATTACCTTGAGGATGAGGTGGGGGTTGAACCAGACTTCTTGGAGGGAAGGGAGAATGGGGTCGAGAAAAGCAGGGCGTAAGTAGATGAGAGAATTGGCGGCAATGAGTCCGGCGGTGACCGGAGGCTTCCGGTCGAGCCTGTAATACTCGCTCGCCGCGTGAAGTGCTAACAGCGGCAGCATTCCGTTCGATCGCGGCCCGTTTCTTGTTCTCGCCATCTTCGTTTCGGTTTAGGGTTTGATAATTTTGATCTGCAACTGCAACAACAGAGCCTTTTCTCTCGATTTGCCTCCTTGGGTCGTACGAAAAGCACCTTCTAGAGTCCCTAAGACGGTTCGTCTTCGCGGTTACCTTTTTCCTTTTTCTTTTCCTTTTTTCTGTGTTTTTAATTGGAGTGTGTCATGGGCTATTTCTGTTCGAAAAAGAAATAGCCTGGCCCATTAACTCATGGCCTGCTTATTTTCTTTTGGATCACCTGCTAATGATTTGACAACATAACAAAAAAAACTCTTACTATACATTATTTATAGATTATAAATAAATAAAAAAGCTCTGATCAGTGATCACCATAGTAAATTATATCACAACAAATATAAAATATTATAAATCTGACACATCACCATAGAATATTAGCCTGCTGCCAAACCAATTTCTCCTCTTTTTTTTTTTTGGTGAAATGGGGCCAAGAAGGCCAAAACAAAAGAAACTAAACAGCCACAACTCTAGGCCTGGCCAGACTGCAAACATCAGCAGCAAGGCAATTTCTCCTCTTTTTTCATGTTGAATGAATTAGCCATCTTTTTTGGACTTGGACAAAAAGTATTATTCATTTATCTCTCAGCTCCATCTACTTTCAGTTCATACTGGTCCCTCTCCTCTCTCTCTCAATAGGGCATCTCTGGCCCGCGCGTAGAGTATGTGCTGAGAGGCAAGGACATTGGAGCCGCTGCCTGCTGCCTGCTACAATGCAAAAGAAACCAGCTTGGTTTTGATTTTCTACCTCTCTCACCATCAAATTTGGACACAAATTCCAGAGGCCCAAACAATGCATCGCCCGAAAGCGACATAATGACTAGCTGCTATTTCTGTAAGTTCTTTTTCCCCTAAATTCTCTTTATCCTTTTACATTTTTTTATTATAACCTGATTAATTTCTTTGTCTGGGCCTATTTATCTGAACCTGAATTCAATTTGCAGGAAATTCATCAGAGGGTATTCGGTGCAAGCCATTCCCTTTTGTTTTTCAGTTTGATTTTTGATTTCCAAGAGAGGGGTTGCAGGTGCCCATGCCAGATTCATAAGAAAAAGGAACAATTTTGCTGGATATATTGAGTCATGTAAGAAATTGTTTCTCTCAAGTCTCAACTAACTAACATATCGGTCCCCATTATTGTCCCTCGATAATAAAATTGTGTAGAAATGATTTAATAAGTCAATCAGAGTTTTAGCTGATGAATGAACTCCTATGTGCCTGTTACTACATATGCTCCTCTTTTGTTGTTCTTGTGTTTCTTTGCGTTTTTGTTTTGTTTTGGGTTTTGTAGTTTTGCAATTGTTGTTTCGAATAACTGACCTTTATTTTATCTTTAATTCTATGTGCATGTAGTTTTTCCATTTTGGACACAAGTATTTGGTTGTTTAATTTGTCAATCTGTGGGCTATAGGGAATCTGTGCATCAATCTATCATTCCTGGATTGCCTGATGATTTGGCTTTGAGATGTTTGGCAATGGTTTCTCATGGGTATCATGGACTGCTCGAAACCGTCTCAAAGACGTGGAGAGATTTAATCCGTAGCTTGGACTATGCCAACTATAAGGCTAGAGAAGAATGGTGTGGCAACTGGCTGTTTGTCCTGACAGAAGGCTCCAACAATGAGTGGGTTGCTTATGATCCTGAAGCTGATAGGTGGCATCCTTTGCCAAAGATTCCAACTGTCCATGCTGACTGGAAACACTTCGGATTTTCAAGTATTACTGTCAGAAATCGGTTTTTCGTCATTGGAGGGTCCTATGCACCGCATGATCCAGCATTTCCACACCAAAGGCCTTTTATAACAAACGAGGTGATGCAGTTTGATCCATTTAAGAAACAGTGGACCAATGTGGCAACCATGCTTACAACCCGTTCTCATTTTGCATGTAGTGCTGTTTATGGTAAAATTTATGTTGCTGGGGGGCGCAACTTATCTTGCACCAGAGGGCTTGCTCTTGCAGAGGTTTATGATCCGGTTGCTGATAAGTATGTTCCTTTATTTGACACTTCAAACATGTCTGAGTACTGATGTTACTATCAATGCTTCTTGCATTTATACTTACGAAGAAAAGTTTTGTCATTTTTCATGTTTTGCTGTATTATCTTTCACTATTTTTGTTGGGGCAAACTACGTCAATCTTCCTTGAGGATTGGTAGACTGGTCTTTATAATCTGTTGACCTCCCTTGTTAGAAGTGTGGCCTGATGGTATTTACTCCGGATAGCTAGTGTGTTCATATACCTACGTGTGTATGCATATGTTTAGATGTTTGTTTGTGATATATATTTTATAGTGAATGTATTCAATTGGCTTTCTTTCTTTCTTCTATATTTTTTTTCCTAAACTGAAAATTCTTTATTTATGGTATGACTATAAATTTTGCAGATGGGAGGAGTTGCCACCAATGCGCCACCCTCAAATGGACTGCTTGGGCTTATCATACAAAGGCAAATTTCATGTTTTGAGTGACCAAGTAGGCCTGCCAGACCAAAATACCTCAGATGTTTTTAGTCCAGCTGATGGAACATGGCGCACAGTTGAAGACATCTGGCCTTTTTCAAGGGCAATGCAATTTGCAGTTCAGGTGATCGGAGATAATCGAGTATATACTGTTGTAGACTGGGGTGAGAGCTTGATTAAAACAAGGGATACCGAAAAAGGAGAGTGGTACAACATAGGCTCAGTTCCATCGGTGAATCTTCCTGATCACTCGCGGCAGCTGGAGGCTTTTGGTTATGGTTTTGCTGCATTAAGACACGAACTTTATGTTCTGGGAGGGAAGGCTCTCAAGTGGGAACAATCAGGTGCTGGGAGGTTTGACATTGTGAAGTTGGGTTTGGTGAGAGTTTGCAACCCCTTGGTTAAGCCCTTGAAATGGAGGGAAACTAGACCCATGGTTGGGTCGGCTCGTGGTACTGTTATAGGGTGTGCGTCCATGGAAGAAGAATCTTCAATTTTCCCAAGGTAAGGTTTTAGGCTGGAAAAAGGGACGTATATGCTGAAATCTGATGCATTTTGTTCAATGGCAAGCCTCTAAGACTAAATCTGACATTGGCTGAGTTTTTTTTGGGTCGAATTGGCTGAAGTTTGATGATAGTGTGTGAGAAGATCATAAAATGGGGTGATTTTAGCTGATGCACTGACTAGAAAAGCCTTGCCTGGAGAGTGGAAACATATAGGAAGAATTTACTCAAATTTGCCAAAGGGAACATGCTTGGCTGTGATTCTGAATTGTTATACAATCAAATTCTTTTATGAGTTACAAACTTCACTGAAGTGTGTTACCGTGAATGTTTTGGTTTAAGAATATAGAGTAAAAAAAAAAAGTATATAGTTTAGACTATTGCTTATACTAAAAAACAGTATATACAGTAAATAAAGATGATTACTATTAAAAGAACACAAGGAGATAATGTGAGAAAGAAGTTGAATGTATGTATAGCACTCATTTATGTATGCATGTATACCATCACTTCATATAATTCTATGGCCATGTTTGGATTAGCCTATTGCAATACCATGTTTGGTGTTAAAAACGGAATGTGGATACAAATGAAAATGTGAAGCATCTTATAAAGGATCAAGCTCCCCCTGTTGATATCAAAAATGTGTTGGTGTTTCAAACGCCTGCAGGAGGCTTTTTTATTAATTACTTGACGACTTAAAATACTATTATATTTTCTTTTTTTGCAATTTTATTTTTTTTAGATGTCCGTCTCAGAAAAGAAATATATGCGATAGAAAAAAAAAACTTTTGAAATGAGTATATATAAAATATATATATATACAATTGCACATTGTTATCAAACTAAGGGAGAAACTGTAGAGAGAAGTGATATGCAAGACAAAGTTTCATCATGTTTATTGACAGGACCCGACCCAAATTCCACTTTGGAATCCGAGCTGAACCCTGTGCGTGTCCGACACCTGGCGAATGCCGGGCATAAATGCCCAAACTGCCATTCTAACTAGAAACCAAATTTTACTATCAATTAGGTTGTTGCCGAAAATTCGACAGAGTCTTCCCTGTAACTTGCTCGTTTCCCAAAAGTTTCCACCTGTCAACAAACATCTATATATACCAATCGTTTTGCATGCATCAAATTATATCCAAGCAATCAAGCATCATATCATTCTGGCCTCAGACCTCAACAAATCAAATAAATCATTCTGCTAATAAAATTCATCTCAACTTTCAGAACATCAATAGTACATTAGCAATCTCAAACACTCCAACTCGTGGCTGCACCTTGTAACATTAGGCTGCCTACTTACCCTTACTGAGGGATCAAGCCATATAGTTCTTTCCCTTTAATAATGTAATTGAATATCTCATTCATTCATCATATTGTCATGTGTTTTGCAAATCAAATTGAATTCTCATGTGCGAGATGTACTCAATCATATTCACAATTCTAAAACAATATTTTGCAACTTCCCAATACTTGTAACAGTCATATACTGATTATAGATAAGCCATACACTGAACTCCCTCTATTTTAGTTTAAGAACATCTCAAAACTGAAATTCTCTCTACCTAGGCGTACCCCCATTCCTAATCCGCCAATTCTATTAATACCGTCAATTCCATCCTCACAAGCCTCGGAGACACTAAGTCTACTCGAGCCGCAATACTCACAGGCCTTGGAGATACCAAGTCTACCCTAGCCGCAATCCTCGCAGGCCTCGAAGATACCAAGTCTATTTGAGCTGCAATCCTCGCAGGCCTCATGGGACCATTGGTCAGCCTGTATCGCATTCCTTGCACTACACAATTCAGATGTCCCCGAAACACATGGGGCATTATTTATAAATGACATTGTTTCAAAGCAACTAGGGGATACCTTTGTGGTGGGTTTGAAAAACCATATCCCAAACTTATATCAATACTTTCCCTTTATTTCACAATTCATTTCCCGACCTTTATATCAACTTTATGATAAATTGATTCTCAACTATACTTAAAATATATATATATATATATGCCACAATCTGATAAAAACCAAGGGCCATGATTCATCATTTTCAACTACTAGTACATTAGCAATTTATAAATAACTATTTATACTCAATTCGTAACCTGACCCAAATAACTTATTCTCAGTCAGGACTCATTTACATGGTCATTTTAACACTTTCTAAAGGATATATCTGCCTCGGAAGACTCATGGTCAACCGAGGGGCCAAACCACCTAAACTCGGTCAACCGGGCCTGCCGGGCCCACGACCTCCGATCACAATTCCGGGAGTCCTTATAGGTTCAACGCACTCTTCTGAACCTACCCTGCAAGTTTGGTCCAAATCGAATGGTTGAATTGATTACGATCGCACGATCGGATGACTACAATTTATCTTGCCCTAGGGTTTGCGATTTCGGGGTATCCGGAACTCCGATTCACGATCCGTCGATTTCAATACAATCCTGAAAATACAAGGTACAACATACAAAAGTTTGTGTTCGATCCAATGGTCTAAACATATCAAACCTGGAAATTGCACAATAGGCGAAATCCGTTTGAGACTCAAACGATATCTAAATTGAAATCCGATCACACCAACGCACTCGTGACCACTAGGTGATCGCACTGGGACACATCTGCTACAGTGCCCAAGCGCTGCCACATGCACCAGCAGTGCATGGGTGCCTAAAGCAATAATGATCGTAGGAAAATTCTCAAAATTAAGGGCCAAGCTTCCTACCCTATGTATAAAACCTCATTTGGAGACACTTTTATTCTTGGACCTACCTCGAAAAACAAGCCGAAGTGGCCGGAATCGAGCTTCCAAAACCAGTCAAACCCTAAATCCAAAATTATCCCACCTACGCTAGAAATTTCTCAAATCCTACCTAACTATCAGCTAAAGCACAAAAAATAGGTGGAAAGGCATACCTCACATGACCGGATTGGAGGCTGGAGAAGGGAGAAACAACTTGCCAAAATTCTGTCAAAAATTGATTGGAAATCTCGATTTTCTGATGGTTTGCGGCGGCAGGCGGCGAGGGAAAGGACCGGGCTTTGACGGCAGAGTAACGTCGGTGCGTTTGGGTCCGATCCAGTGGGTCGGGGTGGGGTGTGGCGGTGGCTGGGAGGAGGAAGGCGGTTGGGAAGAAAACCCAGGGGTTATCCCGAAAGAGAGAGAGAGAGAGAGAGAGAGAGAGAGAGAGAGAGAAGGTTTTGAACCCACTACGTGTCTACGAACTCATCTCAATGTGCTCTACGCAATGGTATAATTGAAATTCCCAAATTCCTTCCCAGACATAAAGTCAACTTTTAACCTAATAAAATATTATAGGGGCATAATGGTCTTTTACCATAATAAATTAATAATTAAAAATTGATTTAGGATCGGGTTGTTACATTTATTCTCATTTCATTTTTGGTAAAGCCACCAATTTATAAGCTTATAAGATAGGAGATTAATTACCATCATTTACAATATACCTATAGGTTACAAGCACTAATTACAAATACTTAGTGCATAGGTTGCATAAAATCCAAAGGATGGAATACTAAGAGGTATGGTGGTCATCCGCCAACTCATCCATTTACAACACTCCCCCTTGATGTCCACCATACAATGACATAGTTGCCTTATTAAAAATCTTGCTTAGAAAACCCAGTGGGACAAAGCTGAAGACAAGGGAAAAAGAATGCACTCACTACATAGTCACTGGCATCACACATCAATTCGAAAGGCAAACTCCAATCAGGTGCAGTGATAATGGGTGCTGTAGTTAGTAATTTCTTCAAAGTCTCGAAAGCCGTCACTCATTTAGAATCAAAATTGAAGACAGTGTCCTTGAGCAATAAATTACACAGTGGCTTGGTGATCTTGGAAAAATCCTTAATAAATCGACGGTAAAAACCCGCATGACCCAAAAAACTCTGGATTCCCTTTATTGAAGTTGGCAGTGGGAGCTTTGCAATTAATTCAATTTTTGCTTTATCAACCTCAATGCCCATAGCTGAAATTTGATGCCACAAAACTATACCTTCTTGAACCATGAAGTGACATTTTTTCGGATTTAATACCAAGTTGGTCTCTACACATCGTTGTAAAACCAAGATAAGATTATCCAGACAGTGATCAAACGAAGACCCAAAGGCGGAGAAGTCATCCATGAAAACCTCTATGAACTGCTCCACCATATCTGAAAATATGCTCATCATACACCTTTGAAAAGTGGCAGGAGCGTTACATAATCCGAAAGGCATCCGTCGATATGCAAAAGTACCAAAAGGACATGTAAAGGTTGTCTTTTCTCGATCTTCTCGAGCAAGATTTGATTGTAGCCTGAATAACCGCCAAGAAAATAGTAGTGTGAATGACCGGCGAGTCACTCCAACATCTAATTAATAAACGATAATGGAAAGTGGTCTTTACGGGTAGTGCTATTAAGTTTTCTGCAATCAATACAAGCACGCCATTTGGTTGTCTTCCTTGTTGGCACCAACTCGTTATTTTCATTTTTTACCATAATAATTCCATTCTTTTTCATCACTACCTGAACTGGGCTCACCCATTTGCTGTCTGAGATTGGGTAGATGAAACCTGTGTCCAGTAATTTTAACACTAAACTCGGACAACCTCTTTCATATTTGGATTTAATCTTCTCTGGGCTTCAACAGATGGTTTGCAATCATCCTCAAGTAGAATTCAGTGCATACACATTGTTGGATTGATTCCCTTAATATTTGTGATTGTCCAAACTAATGCTATTTTATGCTCTCGCAAAACCGGAAGTAATTTTTCTTTTTCCATCTTACTGAGATTTGCAGATATAATGACAGGAATGATCTCTAATTCTCCCAAGTATGAATACTTCATATGTTGTGGTAGTTGCTTTAGTTCCAGTTTTGGTGCTGCCTCAATGGATGGCAAAACTTGGTAGGCGCAGCCCCTAAAGCTTCAACATAATTGCCCCTCTTCACTAATTTCGGCAAGGCCTTCAAATGATGGGCCACTTCACCAATTTCAGAATTTACAATGAATGTTGGCAACATGGACTATGCATGTTTTCAATGGGATCAAATGGATATTCTTCATGAAACTTGGTGGACACAGCATGGTGCAAGATTTCAGCTCTACAACAATTTTCTGTCTCAATTAGATATTTTGTTGCTTCAAAAACCTTGAACACCACATGTTCATCTTGGACCCTCAGCGTTAATAATCCTTGTTGAACATCAATCAAAGTTCTTCCTAGAGCTAAGAATGGACGACCCAAAATAATGGGTATTTCTCGATCTTCTTCCATATCCAAAACCAGAAAATCAGCATGAAGAATTAATTTGTCTACCCATACTAATACATCTTCAATAATTCCTCTTGGATATGTGATAGATCGGTATGCAAGTTGCAAAGAAATAGATGTTGGTTTAATCTCCCCCAAACCTAATTGTTTAAATATGGAAAAAGGCATTAAATTAATACTTGCACCCAAATCACACAAAGTTTTATATAAAATAAAAAATAAAAAATAATTTCCAACAGTGCAAGGAATAGTGAAACTCCCTGGATCTTTCAATTTGGGTGGCAACTTCCTCTGTAGCACTGCACTGCATTCTTCAGATTGCATCACATTCTCGTGCACAATGAACCGTCTCTTGTTGTTGCAGATATCCTTCAAAAATTTAGCATAGCTCGGAATTTATTTCACTGCATCAAGTAAATGAATATTAATATGAACTTTCTTAAATAAATCAAGAATCTCATAAAATTGTTTTTTTTTTTTCTTATCCTTCTTGAGACGTTGTAGGAACAGAATTGGTGATACATAAGCTTTTACTGGCTTGAGAAAAAACTTAGTTGCCAGTAGGTGCGGTTTCAGAACTTTCAGCGGATCCAATGGCAATTTAGGAATTTTCAGAATCTTTAGGAATGTTCTTCTCGGGTGCTGATTCCACTTCTCTCCCATTCCTTAGTGTGATTGCTTTTATTTGTTTTTGATTTTTTGGATTCACCTCAGTTTGACTTGGGAGTACACCTTTTTCCCTCGCGTTGAGAGCATTGGCCATTTGCCCTAATTGAACTTCCAACTTCTGAATAGAAGCTTGTTGATTCTGCAAAGTCGTTTGGGTAGCCTGCTTAAAATTGTTAGTTTGTTGGGCAAGCTGAGCAATTAATTCCTCTACCGCATGTTTTCTCTGTTGGTTGGGATTGGCTAGGTGGTGGCCTAGGCGGGTTCTGAACATTATGAGTGTTACTCCATTGGAAATTGGGATGTTGTTGCCATTTCCTACATATAGAGACGATACTGTGCAGCCGAATACATAAAATCAATCAATGCTTAAATAAGGAGAGAGATAATCTATAGGAGAATTTTCTCATAGGTTACAATTCAAATATAGAAGGAGTTATGCTAGCTTGACAGTCAACTGAAGTTATTGTGGGAGAGCTCAAGATGGAAGGAAAATCAAATCAAATATTATTATTCACATTAAATTACATGCATGAGACAAGGGATTGAAGACATTTTGGAGCAATTATGATTGATTTGAAGGCCAATTGATGACCGACCAAATTGAGACGCAACGAAGCCTCTATAAATATCAAGCTTATAGAAGACAGAAAAGAGCCCCGAGACAACACACAACTTGTCATTTTACATTCTCTTCAATTTCTATCCTAGGAGTAGCATAACGTAGCCATAGCCTAGTTCTTATTTTTTCCGCTTCAATTTCTGTAGATTTCAATTATGCCTTTACATTCTTGTTCTTGTTTTTCATTCTACTTTAATTACAGTAACTTCAATTCATGTTATCTTTATTGTGCTTCGTAATCTAGTTTACTTTCTGCCCTTTACTTTACGCACTCGCATTTCAATTATTTAATTTATGCAATTTACATTACGCACTCATCTTTACATTCTTTATTTTACGCACTCTAAATTACGCACTCATCTTTAAATTATTTATTTTACACACTTTACTTTCCGCACTTGTCTTTCAATTATTTTATACATCAATATATATATCATAGATGCTAAAGTATAATCAACGACATCGGTAAGAAACGTCAAAAATTTGTGTTGATGCCTTTATACCCTTTTAGTCTTATTAATTATAAAATCAATGCCTAAGATACTAAACTCATCGGTTTTTAGGTTTGTCGATGCCTATATGGTGTTGTGTAAAGTAAAATTGGCATAGTGGAAAAGTGCAAGATGAAAAGTAGGTTTGTCTGTCTGATGTTGTGTGTCTTCTGTCTTTATTTAGTGAGGTTTATATAAGGCATTCATCAGCCCATGGGCTGGCCATTGAATTGCCAAATGTCAACTCTTTTTAAAACTTTTTCCTTTTGAAGCCCCCAAAATCCGTGGATCATGTCGGCGGATATATTATGGTTGCTTGATTTTCTCTCGTTTTGAAAAATTCTGAATCGTCATCAACCTTCTTGATTTCTTTCCTTGTGAGGCCTCCGTCACGTGCACACTGACCTCTGAAAATCTTGGGCGCGAATTTGTGGCTTGGGCTTAAACCTCCGAGATTTCATCTTAACATTTGGTGGAACCTCGTGCCCTTTGAATTTTTAGAATTCTAGAGTTGGCTGACCGTCCGCCAAGGTGGGTGGTATGGGAGCTCCAAATATTTGGATGTTGGGCTTGCCCACGTTGGACTATCTTTGAGTTCTCAAAATATTCAAATATTGGAAACTCGGCGGACATACCTCTCGCCGAACTTCAACTCTCTAGGGGAAATACCTCCAACTTTCAACTCACTCGGCGGAAATACCTCTTGCCGAACTTCAACTTTCTCAGGGGAAACACCTCCGAACTTCAACTCACTCGGCAGAAATACCTCTTGCCGAACTTCAACTCTCTCGGGGGAAATACCTCCAAATTTCAACTGGCGGATATACCTCTCGCCGAACTTCAACTCTTTCGAGGGAAATACCTCCGAACTTCAACTCACTCGGTGGAAATACCTCTTGCCGAACTTCAACTCACTCGGCCCAACTTTGCTTGCCCAAGTGTTGCGAGGAGGGCGCCCATGTGCGCAAGGAGAAAATCCACCCCAGCACAGCTTTTTGCAACAGGAGTGGCCAACCAAGGTATTTAAGGAGTGCCCGACCCACCTTTTTGAGAAGTGCAGCCACTTTTACAAAAGGAAGCATTTGACCAATTTTGCAAGGATATGCTTGGCCACTTTTGCAAAGGGAAACGCCCGACCATATTTTTTAGAATGCACCATGGCCTTTGAAGAAAACATATCAGCCCCATTTTTGAGAAGGAACCATGGCTTTTGAGGAAAACACCTTGACCACTTTTTTGAGAAAGCACCTCGGTCGCTTGAAGAAAACACCTCGGCCACCTTTTGGAGAAGGCATCTCGGCCGCTAGGAATCCCTTGCTAGGAATTCTTGTTCGCTAGGAATCCCGCCTCGACTGATTGGGTGAATTTTGACCACCCCTAAACAATTGCCTTCCACATCTTTTCTCTGGATCATTCTGAGTTTCAATATCTTCAAGTTAGGTGTTGCACTAAGCATGCAGGGCAGGAAATCCCAGGCATAGTTGTGCCCAATCTTCAAGCTAATCATTCTTGTGACGATCATTGAAGGAAATATGGCTGCAAAAAGGTTCTTAGCAGCCATTTCATCAGCAAGAGACAAACGCATCCTCATAAACATGAAACCGAGTGTCTATAGAAAATGAGCACATTAATAAGAAACACTAGCAAAAAGCAATAGAATGAGCACATTAATAAGAATCACTAGCAGACCCTCGTTGCCTTTTAATAGGAGAACAACTTGTTCTCTTATAAAAAGTGTATTATAGCAGGAGGTTTATAAACACAAACTTTACTTAAATATAATAACATTAGAAAATACTCGTGTGAGTATCTTACCTCAAGACATCCATCTCTCACAATCATCGACTTGGAAATTGGTGTCACCCTAGCAATAGTAGAAAATATTATCTTCAAAAGATCCCAAAGTTTTATGTCACTGAGATGCTTTCTGGCCTCCAAAAATCCGTTATTGAATCTCGCTTCTTGAAGGGTGGTAACTCGTTGATCTCGAAAGTTGCAAACACAGTCTCGTCAATTTCAAAAAATTCAAGTCTTGGTGCATAAATATGAAATTCATAAAGATTAATAGCAAACTAGCACACATCTCGACCTTTATGAAGATCTCGTCCTTTCTGAAGATTAAGTCTAATTACTAGCCTCTTGAGGCTAATAGAATTTTCTAAGAAAGTCTGCTTCCTCGGCGGCTGTTCCACCACTCCCTTCGATCCAAAAGTCTTAAATCATTGGACAAATGCGGTAAAATCCTAGTATGGATGGATGTAATGGCTGAGAGATGTCCACATGTATTTTATGCAATCTCGTGTATTGTTCAGGAGGGATATCAGTTACAAGTCCTTGACCTATTTTCAATACCTTTATATTTATGCTTTGGAACACCTCCAACGGTAGAGTAAATTCCAAATTCCCGTGACAAGCAACTGATATGTCCAAGACAACCACCTTTTTTTTAACAATGGCATGAATGAAATCTTTCAAATACTTGCGCATTGCATACTTCCAACACCTCAACTTGAAGCTGAGCAAAGAAGTATGAAGAAGTTCTTCATTCATGCCTTTCCAAAAGGCGGATTCAGAGGCTACAAAATAATCATCACTTCACCAAGTCTCCAAAATTCTTCCCACCTTTTGGACAGGCAGGTTGTGGACATCTAGTCCTTTGCCGAGAGGTGAGACACAATTTGACAGGGAATTCCATCTGGAAGGTCGAGGATCTTGTCAAATTTGACATGATATAAAAGCCAAATCAGTTAGCAACTAGAAGCAATATGGTATCAAGATGTTAAGAAAACAATGTAAAGCACATATATCATAGTCCAATCAATATTAATAAAAAGAAAAGAATATGAAATACTATAAACGACAAGAAAAAAATCATCTACTAAGACTCATCTCTTTCTCAACTATTTTACAACTATTTTATCACAGCAAGAATAACGTCAAAACAAACTTGGTTAACTCAGCCAAACAAGTTATAGCCATTAGGAAGAAGCAATATGGTATGAAGATTTTACATCGCATATGTTAATAGTCCAATCAATATAAATAAAAAAAGGAAAGGAAATAAACTATTAACTAAAATTAGGATTTTAGGAACCCATGATTCAAATATTTTCTTACTAAACCTTTTAACCATGAGTAATGAAACTATTAACTAAAATTAATTTCACCATAAATTTACCACCACATAGTTATCCTTCAATGAAGGTAACTCAAGTACACCATCAACATTACCATCAACATTGCCATTATCGGGCCTGGAGGGGTTAGGACTAAGCCTTTGCAACAACCAAAAAAGAGGGGGGGGGGGGGGGGGGGGGGGTGTCTAGTCATAGTTTGAAAAACAATACTAAGAAAATAAAAGAAGCAATATGTTTGGGTAGTAAGATAAAAACTTTTAGTGCTAACATTCTTCAAACCTGATGATTTTTCCAGATTAGTTCCTCCATTACTTTGCTCCAACACAGGGGGTGGTAAATTATAATTGACTAATCTTTCATTGGAATTGTCTTGTTTGCCAACTCCATACGTCTCATCAGTTACAAAAAGTATCACCTTTACACGTATCGAGATCAATGTCAAGAAATGAGTGCCCGACCCAACTTTTTGAGAAGTGTCTAGCCACTTTTGCAAAAGGAAGCGTTCGGCTAATTTTGCAAGGATACGCCCGACCACTTTTGCAAAGGGAAGCACCCAACCATATTTTTGAGAAGGCACCACAGCCTTTGAAGAAAACACTTTGGCCTCGTTTTTGAGAAGGCATCATGGCCTTTGAAGGAAACACACCGGCCACCTTTTTGAGAAAGCACCTAGGCCTCTAGGAATTCATCGGCCGCTAGGAATTCCGCTGCTAGAAATTCTTTGGAATTCTCAGCCGCTAGGAATTGCGCCACTAAGAATTCTCGGCCACTATGAATTCCTCCTTGGCAGATTGAGTGAATTTTGACCACCCCCAAACATCTTCAAAGCTACACAAATATTCTCCCAATCAAACTAGGATTCCTTCCATTCTTTTATATAAACCTCAGTGTACTAATCAATAAAGTACATCACCATTGTAAGCACCAAAAGAGTCTTTGGCTATTCTCAAGGTAAGCCACTTCTATATCTTCTTCTCCAGCTCCGTGTGTATACACATATATATTTATATATCTATATATTTTCTTACTTATTATTTTTCCTTTGCTTTTCTGGCGCACAATCAAGATTTGGAAGACACACGCTATTCAAAACTGTCTCTCAAATTCGTGAGTTTTCAATTTTGGCACTATACTTTGATAAGATATTTACTGTTGCTTCATATATATATATATATATATATGCATACAAATATATATATTTTCTAGCCACACAAATTTGGCCTGTTAATATTAAATCAAACCATGGTGCCATCGATTTTGCCCTGTTAGTCTTAAATCAAACCATGCCATCACTTTGGCCGCAATGCCACCTAATTGGCCCTTTTTTTTAAATTATTTTTTTATATGGCAGTTTTGACCAATTTGGCCCAAAAGGCCATTTATTATGATCGTCAGTTTATTTAACCCATCTTAAATAGACAAAATCTAAACCTTAGTAAGCTAAAGTAACTCAGGTAAAGTAACTCAAGTAGCTTTATAATCACGAGCAAAGGACTGTGGCTTTTGACTCTAGCTTTTTGTGCTTTTACTTCGGGAATCTGCTTTTACTTAGGCTTTAGCTCAGGAATCTGCTTTAACTCAGGCTCTTTATGCTTTAACTCAGCAATCTACTTTTACTGATGCTTTTACCCAGGGGCTTTATGCTTTTACTGATTCAGCTTTCAATTTTGTCTGCTGCATGGACTCAATGATGATAAGGAATCTCAGTCTGAATTAAGCTCATAGGTGGCGTATGCTTCATTGGGGTCCTGACTGTGAGGATAGTCAGACCATCTCATGGGGCGATCAGGGCTCGGACTTTGTTGGCGAGGTTGGCAGCTTGAGGAAGATTGGAACTCATTGTCTTCATCATCTTGCATCTGAGAGGCTTGGAGTAGAAGTTGCTTGGCCATATCCTGTAATTCTGTTTTAGTTTTACCTTCAATAGAGAGGATAGTCTGAGAAGAATGAGGAGAGGTAGGCTCAGGTTCATGCTTAGGGAATGTAAGTTGTGGAAAATCACGATACACAGACTCAGAAGTACGGTGGGTTTCAAAACGATCCCACCACTTAACAGAAAACTGCCGGGAAAAAATCCGGGTTTCCCAATTAACACTATAAGACCATTTCATAATTCAGGGAATCTTATAACGGGTAAAGAAAAGTTGAGGGATTGGGAAAAAGGAATCACGCTCAGGAATTTGAACTTTTGTAGAGAAATATGTAATTAATTCAGTGATTTGGGGAGGAATAATATCTGATTTAGGACCATGTGTATCCCACTAGTGAAGAAACCAGTAGGGGAGTTCAGAACGAAATTTACTGTCGAAATTAATGAACCAGGAATGGGTAAAATCAGGAGTTTGATGTAGGAAAATGTAATACCAAGACTCAACGTAATCAGCATAATTATATTGTAATTTGGATGGAAGGGTTCGGAGTTCATAGGGATGTGATCCCCAGCTTTTTTGGCTCAGTACTTGGTAAATGTAAAGGGAATGGAAGATGATTTTTTGGGGGTCAGTTTTATCATGAATAGGCTTAATATCAACAGATTTGGTCTCATGGAGTATTTCTCGGTAGAACTTAAGGGATTTGTAATTACTATGGGGAAGATAATGAAAATCAGGGGGAAAATGATTTTGGGCAATCATAATGGGGCTCAAAGATTTAGGAACATGGGGTTCAACAATAAAAAGATTAGCTGTACTTTTATAGACATAGGGAGAGGTCTCAGGGTGGTAGGAAGAGGAGGAAAGAGGAGTTGCAGCTGGGGGTAATTGGAATGGATCATAGCTAGAGGTTAATGCAGACTGGTAATTAGGTCTCATTTGGCTTATTGTAGATCCTAGGGGACTGTAACGATTCAGAACTGGAATGGGAGAAAGACCAGGAAAATGGGTGATTGTATATTCAGGCTTAGGAAAGGAGGAAGAACCAGGCTCAGTTTTGGGTGTTTTTTGGCTCAGGGATGCAGGGAGGATCCTGGGTAATTGGGGAGATGGGCCATAACTTTCTTTGTGCTTGTCTTTCTCTTTTCTGCCGGCCATTGTTTATCCTGTAGAAACTCTCTAGTAAGAAAATCAGGAGCAGAATTCTCACTGCCCTTTAGATATTCAATGTCAAAATCAAATATGCTTAAAAGAGCTTGTCATCGTGCAAAAATTTGTTTTGATGCAATATTTTGAACATCTTTTTCTAAAACATGCTTAGCTGACTTACAATCAACTCTGACTAAATTTTTTTGATTTAATAGATCATCTTGAAATTTAGTAATGCATAATACTATAGCTAATATCTCTTTTTTAATAGTACTATAATTAGATTGTGATTTAGTCCAAATACCAAAATGAAAACGAATGATTTGCTTAGGAGGAATGGACTCAGTTTTCTGCTTAAGGATTCCACCATAACCTATCTCAGAAGCATCTATCTTGACGATTTTAAAAGAATTGGTAGTAGGAATACCTAGACAGGGAAGAGTTTTGACATGACTCTTAATTTGCTTAACAATCTCAGTACGAATGGAGGACCAGGGAGGAGGATTATTATGTAATCTATCATATAAAGGTTTACGCTGACTCCGTAGGTTTTTGTAAAAATCAAAAACATAATTAAGGGATCCTAAAAATCTTTGTAGTTGGTTCTTATCAGTTATCTGGTCAGGGAATTTGTCTGCAAATTGTATGGCTCGATCTATCGGATGTATTTGTGATTGACTTATATTGAAACCAAGGAATCTAATGCTAGTTTGAAATAATTTAATCTTTTTAGCAGAGACAACTAATCCATTAGTTTTAACAATTTGTAGAAATTTATGCAAGTGTTTCCAGTGTTGTTCTATAGATTTAGAAAAGATGAGAACATCATCAATGTAAACAATAGAGAAATGACTATAATGATTGAAAATCTCATTCATTATATTCTGGAATTCACTGGGAGCATTCTTAAGCCCAAACGGCATAACATTCCACTCATAATGACCAAAAGGAGTAACAAAAGCAGTCTTATATCTATCAGATTTATCAATTTGTATTTGTCAAAAACCACTCTTTAAATCAAATTTAGAAAAGATAACAGCATTGCTTAGATGATTGATTAGGTCTCTTTTATTAGGGATAGGGTATCTAATCCATTCTAGAACAGTATTTAGGGGTTTATAATTAATGACTAATCGTGGTGATCCTCGTTCTAACTCAGCATTTTTCTGTACATAAAAAGCAGGGCAAGACCATGGTGACTTACTTTTTCTAATGATGTTTTTTTGTAATAGCTCATTAATTTCAGTTTTGCAATAGTTTACCATTTCTTGATTCATCTGTATAGGACGGGCTTTAGTAGGTATATTCTTTTCAGAGAAATTTTTGATGTAAGGCAATTTAACTACATGATGTTTTCTATGCCAAAATGCAGTAGGTAAATCAGAACATATTTCATCAATTAATTTTTTCTCAAAATCCTGAATTTGTTTTTGCATAGAAGAATCATTTAATTGAGACTCAATTCTTTTGGTGTTTACTTCTTTCTATAAGTGGCAAATGTGGTTGGTCTTATCTTGAATTAACAAAGCAGTTTTAGTAATATTATTATTATGCAAAATTTTTAATGCATGCAATTCTGGCCGAGTGAGAAATTCAAATTTAACTTTTTCTCCTAAATGACTAGAAACTACTCCATCAAATTCAACTTGCAGAGGATAAAGAAGGCTTATAAAAGGCAATCCTAAAATGACTCTATCAGTTATATTTTTTATTAAGACAAACGAAGTTTTAAAACATACTTTAATTGTAACAGTTTTCCAGAAGCAATGCTTAGAGATTCTTTGGATTTCATATAGTACTTTGTTGAAATTAATCCTTCTTTTATGCAGTTAAGATCGGCTCCAGAGTCAAACAAAGCAATAGTATTAATTTCAAAATCCTTAACAATTATAGTAACTTTGGAATACCATTTTCTGAATGAGACATGATTAATTAAATTAAGGGCTTGATTATTTTTCTCATTTTCTTCAGAATGGGCTGGGCTACCAGGTTGACTATCAGTCTTAGGGGACTCTTTTTCTAGAAAGAAATTTAGGTTTTGCCGAATATCATAATTCTCAGTTTGCAACTTATGACTTAATTGTTTTAACTCAAGTATTTCCATTTTTATAGTTTTAACCTTAGCATGTAAATCTTGTAAAGAAATTTCCTTTTTCTTATGGAATCTTTCTAAGGTTGTATTGAGACTTATAGTAGTAGAAGAAGGTTGACTTATGCTATTTACTTGGGTCATAATTTTCTTTAATTTTTTTAAGTATTCAGATTTCAACTCAGGATTTTCTATCTTGCTAATCAAGTCTATTAATAGTTCTTCTTGTTCTTCTTGCTTAGTTAAGACAGAAATGGATTTAAGAGTATTACAACATTTATCTTTACAACCTATTTGAATAATAGGTGAACTTGGTTGGGAATCAGAAGACTCATAATGAGATGACTCAGGGTTGCTTATCATAGTTATGTCTTCATTAGACTCAGAATCTCTTAGTTCAAGAACTTTAATTAAATTGGCTTTTTCCTCATCCGTGATTTGCAGTTGTCGGATAGCATCTTTTACTTTACACTTATTAGCATAGTGACCAAACTTTTGACACTTATAACACCTAACTTTACTTTTGTCGGTTATTATTTTTTTATCTTTTGGTTTTTTGGGCCAATTTTTCTTAGTATGAAACTTTCTTTTCTTATAAAACTCATTATCTTGTTGGTATGGGTATTTCTTTCGTTTGTAATGACGGCTTTTTCTAATATGCCTAGAAGAGCTGTATTTATTTTGTCTAGAAGGAGGAACAGACAGACCGTATTGCTCACAAAAATTTCCTAATTCATATTTGGCAGATCTTTTCTCAGATTGTATTTGCCGATTAATTTTCATATTAATGCACATTTTCATACCTTCTTGATTGATCGTACTAATAATGTTACCGTAAGTTAAATTATCATAGTCTATATGGCCTAATTCATTGCTTAAAATAGTGCGTATTTTATGGGCAAATAAATTAGGTAGTCCATTAATAAATTTTTCTTTCCAAAAGGCTTGGTTACTATCTTCTCTTAACATGACTCGGGAAATAAAAACATCTTTATACCATCTAAAATCGCTTAATTGAGGGCATCTTAAATTACTCAATTGATCATGTATTTTAGACTGAGTATGGCTTGGCGTTCCTATAAAATGTTCAACAATTGTATAAAGGAGAGTGTTAACACCATCTTCTATGCCACGACCTATATTCTCATCAAACAGAGGAAGACATTCATCATTAAGTTTTATTGCATGAATAATATCATTCCGAGACTCATCAGACAAATGCTTATCCTACCAAGAACGTAAGGTTCCTGTAAAACCTGTTACTAATAGAGGAACGATTTCAGATTGTCTTAAATTATGATTAGTGATATAACTATTAGCTACCATGGACATGTGGGTTAATTTATTCATTATTTCTTGTTCAGATAGACCATCTATATTCCATTCATATAATTTATCAGAGGAAACAGAAAATTGGCCTAAATTATTTCTTTCTTCAAATTGAATATCAGGTGGTGTAGGCTTAGGGTACCAATTTTTTGTTATACTTGTAGGAGTAGTCCTATTGGTTAGACGTTTAACTCTCAAATCAGATTCTAATTCTAGATTTTTAAAAGCATTTTCAATTTTTGAAATATTGCTAGATTCAATAGATTATGTATTCGACTCGAAATCAGTTATATATATATATAATAACAACAACAAAATTAATATCACTGATGCCCCTAATGAAGATGAGGCCGCTTTCTCCAATGACTTTTATGATTTTGTGCCCATGCATGCCATTCCATGTAATATGGTCATTGGTCCCTATTTTCACAATTGTATGCCCAGCTCTGTTGTTGAGGTTATGCGACCGCAACAGAAAGACATTTGTTTGCTAGGAAAATACCTTAAATGGCAGGGTTGGGATTGACCCAAGCTTATAAGGGGTTGGCCTACCTTCAGGGTAGGAAAAATGGAACAAGTAGCTTGATCGATTGTCAAGCTTGTGCAATATGCAATGGAGGGTGAAGGGCATCTATGATGCAATCATGCTTTGTAAGTCTAGTTTCACATGCGACCGTAATCTTGTTGCAGTCGGTTGAAGTTGAATTTACTCCACCTATTCAGGACACTACCGCAATTGCAACACATGAAACAAGTGTTTTATAGCCTAAAAATGTACACCTTTGGTAGGAAGCACTCCCTTCAGAGGCTATATTGGAGTCACTTTAAGGCATGAGAGATTATTTGGTTGCAGCAAAGGCCGCCACCATTTCTTCATACAATTCCTCCTTAAATATTGCGTCCAAACCATCCTTGGACTTACCCTAACCCAAATAGTGACTTTGGTGATGTTGTATTCTATAAAAGCAAAGAGTACGCACTTGAAGCCATGGGAGACATTGAGTCATTGGATGTTTTTAGCAGTGAGAATGACCCTTCACAGTTGCCACAACTGAAGCCAAGCACACCATTTCAACCATTTCGACCTTATTGTTTTTATGCATATCTTGTGGAATCAACTAAGGGAAACTTGTTGCATATCTTAAGATTTTATGCGTTACGTGATGATAGGTTCAAGTATGGTGCTGGGCGGTGGACTACTCACTTCGTGATTTACAAGGGGGTGTTTGATGATGAAGATGGAGGATCTATTGGGCACAATTTCATGGGCGACAACCATTCAATCTCTATTTTGGCTTCAAACTTTCCTGGATGCCAACCAAATTCCATATATTACACCGATAATTACTTATCAAACTATCCATCATTAGAGGATGATGAACCATATGATATGGGAATCTTCAACCTGGAGGACAAAACCATCACACAACATTACTCTCTACACTCCAATTCTCAAAGAGCAATTTGAGTTGTACCACCATTTAATGGACTATGTTAGTTTTTTTATTCATCTTACAATTCATAAGTTATGATGTTTTTGGAGTTTTTCCTATAGTTATGTGTTGTACAATTATAATCTTTACTTTATGTGTAACAATATTAATTTACTATGAAGTAACTTTACGGGTCAGTATTTAAATTTTGAAGTTCTCATCTATTCTTAATAGTTGTTCCCCCTACTGATGTATTATGTTTGTTTGTAATTTGTTTTACAATGGCACACTTAAGTTGTCCTTGGTTTCGCCTGATCACCAAGGCAAATCTTTTTTTACTTGCTTTTATTTATATAATTGTACAATTTAAATGCTTTGGTTTATGCCTAACAACTTTAAAATAAAATAAAAAAAATTACAAGCGATAGGATTATAACTCTTTGCTTTATGTGTAACAAGGGTAAATTTTTATAAAGTAACTCTATGGGTCAGTATTGCAATTTTGAGGTTCTTATCCATACTTAACCGTTGTGCCCCCTATTGATGTATTATGTTTGCTTGTAATTCGTCCTACAATTAATGGCACACTTAAGTTGTTCTAGGTTTCGCCAGAATGCTAAGGCCCTTTATTTATATAATTGTACAATTTTAACTCTTTGTTTTATGTCTAACCAACTTTTTTTTAAAATACAAGTGACAGTCTAAAATTACACACACAACTAAGATGTCATGGGGGTTCGAACCTGAGACCTCTGATTTACAAGTCAAGGTCATTTTCCACTAAACTAGACCCGGTTGCCATATGTCTAACAAACTTAAATGATTATGAAGTAACTCTATTTATGCATCACATATTTAAATTTTGAAGTTCTTATCTATACCTTGTTTTTGGTGAAGAGTTGGCCAACTTTAACATTAATGTCTTTCCTTATTATTATTAAAGCTAATGAATGGCTAATTATAAAAATCTCCAAGATATTGACGTGAACAAATGGGAAGAGGAAATATCATTTTGCCCGAGCCAATTAATGGTACATAATATGGGTATGACATACTTTATCTTAAACTGTGAGGAGAAGAAAAGAAAGGTGTATTTACTTTCTTATTTGAACCGAAAGGAGGTTGATCATATTAATTAGGGGACATTACCCATAAAATATCTTGCCATAATTATAGCAAATTATTATAACTAATTTTCGTTAGTGAGTTAAATATATAAAAGGGATTTTTGTAGAAATGTCACCTGAAGTTATACCTCAGTTTTAATTTGTCACCTTAAAGAAAAATTTAAGAGAAATGCCAACTTAATTTTTCAAAATCCATGATTTGCCATTTCACTTTAACACCATCCAATTTTCCATTCATTTTAAGGGTATTTTAAACAAAGAAAAATCATTCTTAATTTTAAAAAAATATCTTTTAAACAATTAAAATTGAAAAAAAAAAAATTTCTCACGTTCCCTCATCTCCTGTGTGCCACCAGCGGCTCCAACCAACTCCGCCCACCTTGAAATACATTCCCCCCTTCCCTCTTCACAACCTCTTCCTCCTTTATCTACCATGAAACACCTACCCTCCTCCACACACAAATTCCCTCAACCCACCCAAACAGAGTCCACCTTTTTCTTCTTCTTTTTGTTGTTGGTATTTTTCCATTTACATGCGAAAAGAGAGAGAGAGAGAGAAAAGGGGAAGGGGGGTCCAGTGTGATGTGTTTTGGGAGCAGGTGTGGTTGGGGTGAGGGAGAAAGGGAGAGAGAGGTCTATTTTTTCTTTTCTTGAAAATGGAAAGACTAAAATCCCCTTAAAATGTATGGGAAAATGGATGGTGTTAAAGTCAAATGACAAATCCTTGGCTTTGAAAAATTAAGATGACATTTCTCCTACATTTTTCTTTAAGATGACAAATTGAAATTGAGGTATAAGTTCAAGTGACATTTCTACAAAAATCCCTATATAAAAATATGGTGTGGTTACTTTCCTAGTGAGAATAGTTCAAATAAGAGAAGCAGCATGTTTAGCGAGAGGACCAATCAACGGTTTGCTTGTTCTAAAAAAAAAAAAAACAAGTAATAAAATTGGGCCGATTAATAACGACCATAAAAAACAATATTTGTTATCAAATAATGAAGAGTGCAGTTGCATGAAAATAATTAATTAAACTTTCACAGTAAGATTGCTTTGGCAATAATACGGAAATAATTTTGAAGTTCAAGATCATCTAGAGGCCGATGTAAGAGTAAAGTCTTGAACTGGCCGTGTGTTCGTAAAAAAGAATTAAATTTAAGTTTTCATAAACTTAGCATGCGGCAAAATTCATAAAAACCAGGGGGCAATGTTTGGGCTTGGTTGAAATTTGATAGGGTCAGGCCTGAGATCCGACAATTAAATTAATAGTGAGCCCAAGGTATATGTTAGTGGCCCTAATCAATAAGGTCAGATAGAAGCCCAAAATCATAAATGTGGAAGAATATCTACATATGGTGGAATACATCAATCTGGCCGAACACTGGCCAAAAGCACAAAAGTGGTCAAAAGCCTATATGTGGCCAAAAGTGTAGATACGATCGAATGACTAAAAGCGGTCGAATACATAAAATTAGCCAAGGCTTAAATAAGGAGAGAGATAATCCATAGGAGGATTTTCTCATATGTTACAATTCAAATATAGAAGGAATTATACCAACTTGATGGTCCACCGAAGTTATTGTGGGAGAGCTCAAGATGGAAGGAAATCAAATCAAATATTATTATTCACATTAAATCACATGCATGAGACAAGGGATTGAAGACATTTTGGAGCAATTATGATTGATTTGAAGGCCAATTGACCACTGACCAAATTGAGATGCATTGAAGCCCCTATAAATACCAAGCTTATGGAAGAGAGAAAAGACCCCCGACACAACACACAACTTGTCATTTTACATTCTCTTCAATTTCTATCCTAGGAGTAGCATAATGTAGCCATAGCCTAGTTCTTCATTTTCCGCTCTAGTTTCGGTAGATTTTAATTATGCCTTTACATTCTTGTTCTTGTTTTTCAATTCTATTTTAATCATAGTAACTTCAATTCATGTTATCTTTATTGTTGTTCGTAATGTAGTTTACTTTCCACCATTTACTTTACGCACTCGCATTTCAATTATTTAATTTATGCAATTTACATTATGCACTTGTCTTTACATTCTTTATTTTACACACTTTAAATTATTTATTTTACGCACTTTACTTTCCGCAGTTATCCTTCAATTATATTTAAATTCAAGCACCTTTTACTTTGCACATGTGTTCTTTGTTTCATTACATTTCACCTTCAATCTTCATCTCCACCCACTCCACTTGATTTGGTTGCTCACATAAAGCCTTGACTCCGAGGTAGTGAAAGAACCTAGACCATGAGGAGGTTCCAAGCTCGGCCGAACAATCGTTTGAATAAAGTCAGATTTCGAACGCACCATCTACTCACATTTCATTCAACCCTAATTCGTGGCTTGGTAGTGGCACGCCTTGCACTCAACTAACGAAGGACCAAAAAGTCCTTCAATCGGCCTACTTGGCCGAAAATAGGGAAACAACAGAGTATAAAAAAAGAAAAAAGGTAAGTATTATTGTATGAGAGAGTCCATTGTGATCTTTGGACTTTCCTAGCTATTTGGCTAATTGGTATGACATAAGGGTGGGCATTTGAATCGGTGAATCGAGCTAGAAAAAACAAAAAAAAACTATGTTGACCAAAAAAGTAAATGAATTTTCAAAAATCGAACTAGACAGTTTTAAATTGATACCCATCTTGATTCTTTTCGTGGAAAAATCAGTCCAAACTTAACTGGACCAATTATGTTAAGCTTAGTTATTCATTTATATCCAAATTTATTATTAAGTCTAACTAATGTTCAAATCACATTAGTAACCCTAAGTAATATCTAGAGACTTTAGCCCAATTAATACTCAATTGTTTTAGTCGTATTCATACCCAATTAAATAACAACTCTAGTCCCAGTTATTTTTCTTTTTGGTGAATCAGAGGCATTCCTCTTGTTGGACTTCTGTCTCTCATTTTCCACCTCTTTTTATCCATGTCACATCTTGGGATCGGCTCCGCCGTAGCACGATATTGTCCGCTTTGGGCCCCTCCCTCTGCCCTCACGGTTTTGTTTCTGGGAACTCATGAGCAACTTCCCAGTGGGTCACTCATCCTGGAATTGCTCTAGCCCTAACTAGCTTAACTTCGAAGTTCCCATGACTTCAAAGCCAGTGAGCTCCCAAAAGGCCTCGTGCTAGATGGAGGCGGGCATGTACATATAAGGCACATCACCCTTCTCCATTGGTCTGCGTGGGATGTTACAATCCACCCCCCTTAAGGGCCCGATGTCCTCATCGGCACACTCGTACCACACGGCAGAGTGGCTCTAATACCAAATTGTCACATCCCGGGATCGGCTCCGCCGTAGTATGATATTGTCCGCTTTAGGCCCCTCCCTCTGCCCTCACGATTTTGTTTCTGGGAACTCACGAGCAACTTCCCAATGGGTCACCCATTCTGGGATTGCTCTAGCCCTAACTCGCTTAACTTTGGAGTTCCCATGACTCCGAAGCCAGTGAACTCTCAAAAGGCCTTGTGCTAGATGGAGGCGGGCATGTACATATAAGGCACAACACCCTTCTCCGTTGGTCTGCGTGGGATGTTACAATCCACCCCCCTTAAGGGCCCGATGTCCTCATCGGCACAGTCGTACCACACGGCAGAGTGGCTCTGATACCAAATTGTCACATCCCGGGATCGGCTCCTAATCAGTTCACAATTGCATATCATTTTGTACCCTTCTAACTTATGATTTGGTTATGTTATTGAGTCAAACGTGTGCTTTTAACCCCTTTTCTGTTTATCATTCAGTTCATCGAGCCTTAGGTAGCAATGGTGCCTTTGGATAAGAAAAGATGCAAAATTGTGCAAAAATGAGCAGACTGGGTTGGCAACTCATTTTGGCCCTAACGTCTTTCTCCCAACTTTGATTGGCCCATGTAATATGTGCTTGGAAAGATGAGAGTCTGAACTTCAAGATGGACAACTCAAATGTATCAATTGATTAAGTCAACCCCAATCCGTGAGCCCATCAAAATGCACACCATGCTCAGGAATGCAACTGCTAGCTGTTGAGCCATGTGCTGACAAGACAGCATGGAAACTCAGAAGGCATGGGCAGCTGACATTCCTAGAGGCATGGGCTACACATCAAATCAGCAGCATGGGAACCTAATGGGCAGCTCAGACAAATGGGAATAGCTAGGAATGGCTGTGCTTCACCAGCCAATGGGGGAGCACGAATTTGCACTCTATAAATAGAGTTAGTGATGCACACTCATTCAAGGGGTCACTCCATTCAGCCTAAAATTCACTTCAGCCATCCTCTAACACTCCCATCCTTCCCCAAACACTCCATTCAGTCCCAAATCACCAAAACAGCTCCAACAAGCCTTCCTTCCATTTCCCTACGAATTTCCTCTTTCTCTGCCATCACCACTCACCCAAACTCATCCCAAATCACCTCTTTAGTTGCCATACTCTAGATGTGAGAAAGCTCTTGGAGCAGCATTAGGTGTGGAGAAGCACTTGGAGAAGCCTTGGACACCACAAGTAACTTCAGAAATGGGTTTTTCCACTCTTATTACATTCATTATGTTTTCTCATTTCTGTTTAAGTTTCATTTCCATTATGAGTAGCTAAATTCATAACTAAGACTTCGATGTAACCTAACATGAATATTCTGGGTTTATAAGTTGAAGTTTTGAGTTTCAAGTTTGATTCATGATTCATGTTTTTATTCATTATGCTTATCAGTTAATACGCTTGTTTGGATGATTGATCACCATTAGAACTTGTATATTAGCTATCTTGGTTTGAATCAAGAGTAGACACCATGCTTTGATTCGAATTGAACTATGAATAAGAAAAGTATGTATGGACATTCGACAACAGGGATTAGATACATGCTTGGTTGTTTAAATTGTTCTTCTATGCTTAATGAGTTCCTAATGCTTAATTTAGGTTAGACAACAAATGATCAAGTTAGGGAATTAAGAACACAAGGTTAGGACCAGACACCATGACCTAATCATACTTTAGCTAGAATCAATCTTTGAATCCAAATTAGACTTGTCACTTGACTCCTTATAACCTAGAATTGAACTGTTATGGTGAATCGAATGCCCTAGTCTCCCAATCTGTTTTCCAACCCACAAAAACACTCTTTGTTACATTTGCTCACTTTGCTTTTGTTTGAAATTTCGTTTTGCCTCATTTGTTCAACAATTACAATCACTCTTGCTTTAAATTCTATTTTAGACTTAACCTCCTACTTTCTTGAATTTGGTAATCTAAGTACATAACTAATTTTAACTTCTCAGTCCTCGTGGGTACGACCTCGTACTTGTCTTGCTATATTACTAATTGGCCCGTACAATTGCGAGTTAACAGTTTAACAACAGCTCCGCCGTAGTATGATATTGTCCGCTTTAGGCCCCTCCTTCTGCCCTCACGATTTTGTTTCTGGGAACTCACGAGCAACTTCCCAGTGGGTCACCCATTCTAGGATTGCTCTAGCCCTAACTCGCTTAACTTTGGAGTTCCCATGACTCCGAAGCCAGTGAAATCTCAAAAGGCCTCGTGTTAGATGGAGGCAGACATGTACATATAAGGCACATCACCCCCTCTCCGTTGGTCGATGTGGGATGTTACAATCCATCCATCTTCCTTTTATCTCTTCACATTCTTCTCTTTTCTTTCTATTTCTATCTTCTTCACCTCTTCCTCTTTTTCTCTTATTCCAAATTGCAAAATGCCCAAATCGAAATTGTATTGGTCCTATTTGATTCGGTTTCTCTAGATACTTTGTATAAAAATCAAACCAAACCGAACCATGTGTAAGTATTGGGTTCAATTCCAATTTGAAGGACAAACAGGATCGTGCCTATCCTAGTAATTTTAAACTATCAATTTGCCTCGTGAAGTTTTTTTTAGTCAATTAAGGATATGAATTCTCCTCTTTTGCCAATGTCTTTTTGCTATATAAATTCTCATATTTAATGGAAACTTGGACTTAGATAGGAGACGCATATTGGCAAAAAAATAAGTTTGGATCTTTAATTGACTGAAAAAAGGTTTTGGGAAAAATCAAAAAAATTAGGTAGTACAAGAAGTTCAGGGGCAAATTGATGTTGGAAGTTTGAAAGCAAATGTCCCACATTGGAGGAAACAAAAAGTTTCATCTTAATACCAATTAAATAAGATTGGTGAGTTGATAGGCTTGATAGTATACAAATTTATAAATAAACCCAATCCTAGACATGTATTTATAAAAAACCCCAAGCACTATTTAAACATAGAAACACACCCAAAATCAACCCCAAAGTCAACTTTTTGGGTGTGTTTATAAAGTGTTTTGGGTGTTGGGTTTTTTTATAATTTCAACCTCCATTTTGAGTGTTTTAGTGAAACTCCCTTGATAGTAAAGGCTATACATGATTGGCTTGCTTGATTAATAATATTTAATTAATCAAGACTTGGGCCTTGAGACTCTTGATTTTCGAACTATTCATTGTGAATCCGCAAGACATTTATACAATTTTCGTATTTTGCTACTCTAACTTGTAAGAAAGAAATTGCGGGAGTCGGGGAAAATGTAATGGCTGCCTACATTTGAACACCGGTAAAAGCCCAATGAATAAAGACATGAAGGCACGGTGATCGATCACTCACCTCAAATAGAGGATCTCATAAGATTTGCCTGAAAATGGCTGCCCACGGTCTTTCCTTATAAAGAAACAAAGTAACCAGTCGTCGTTTCTTCTACTTCTTCTTCTTCGTGTAATTACTTGTAAGATGGGAAAACGAATATGGGTTCACTGGGTGATCATGGCGCTTCACGTTGTCGCCATTGTCATCTTCACCCGAGGCTTTCTGCTCACTCGAACGGAGCTTCCATTTTACAGCAATTGCTCCGACCTTTTGCAAGCCCCTTGTTCATTCAGCGTCAACGAAAACCAAAACCAGAACCAAAACGACACCGTCGATCAGAATCAGCAGCGTTGTTGGAGCAAACCTGCTATTGGCCGCCTTGTCATCATCGTTTTTGATGCTCTCAGGTAACCCATTTCCATTATATTTAATTTTATCGAAGATAAGCATGTGGGCATCTCAATTTGTTAATCTTCTTTCTCTCAGGTTTGATTTTGTAGCTCCCAGTACTTTTTTTCAAGGTTAGCATTCTCACCTCACAACTCAGTGCCTGCAAATACAATTACGATTATAAATTCGAATGTATAATAAATCATATGTTGTAGAATCAAGGCCATGGATGGACAAATTACAGTTTGTACAAGACCTGGCAGCTAAAAATGCATCATCTGCTCGGATTTTCAAAGCCATTGCTGATCCACCTACGACAAGTTTGCAGCGTTTGAAGGTTAGCTTATCACTTCCTTGTTCTGAATTCTAATGCTAGCTTCAACATGGCTGCTCTGTAGAATGCTTCATGCGCCACTTTTAGTTTATGGCTTCTATGAATTATAATTTCTGCTCATTACATTTGGGTTTGCTTTTTCTAGTCTCACAGTACGCTTTGATATTCCAACTTCAGTGAAATTAGAGCCTGCTTGTCAGCTTTATGTCAAGGATGAGTTTTTTAACTTCATCAATTTCTTCCTTTGCAATATTTTCTAGGGCTTGACAACCGGTGGACTGCCGACTTTTATTGATGTTGGGAACAGCTTTGGGGCTCCAGCAATACTTGAAGATAACTTGATACATCAGGTTGCTGTATCTCTATCTGTCCCCGACCCCACCCCTTTACTTGCATCATGTCATGTGTTGTATTTCCTTTTTTTCAAGTTATATAACTTCTTATTGTCATAAATTTGAAATGTGGACCAACTTGCAGTTGGCTAAAAATGGAAAGCGAGTTGTGATGATGGGGGATGATACATGGATGCAGTTGTTTCCAAATCATTTTGAAAAATTGTTTCCTTATCCCTCTTTTAATGTTAGAGATCTTGATACGGTATGCCTTATATGCTAAACTTTTAGTAACATTTCCTTGAATGCGGTCATATTGTTGCATATAAAGATGGCTAAAAGTAATTTGTCTTACTGTTCCAGGTGGACAACGGTTGCATTGAGCACCTTCTTCCATTCTTGCACCAAGAAGATTGGGATGTTCTTATTGCACACTTTCTTGGTGTGGTATGGTTTGTTTCCTTGATTTTTGCAGTGATGAATACACTTGGATATTTTTGTTTCCTTGATTTTGGTTTCTTTTTGGCTCAGGATCATGCTGGGCACATTTTTGGGGTTGATTCTGTGCAAATGATAGAAAAGTTGGAGCAATACAATAGCATCTTGCAGGTAAACCCTCAAACTTACTTATGGAAATTGCACATGGAAAGTATTCTTTATTGGACTTTCTGTTTCGATGGATTCCTAATTCTTGTTCACTTACTAATTGGCTTGTTACTTTGGGTCCATGTGATAAACTACCCAGTTTTTGTCTTTGTTTTGAAAATTGAAATTGAATAGTCAGGTTTGTTTCCTTCGTATTTCTTTCGACGTTGGTTTTACTTTCCCAATAGGTTGTTGACATGCAATATATTGTTTTAGGAACATACGTTTGGGTGTTACCCTTTAGCTTTTTTTATCTATCCTTCCCTAATTTCCTCAACAAACTGATCAGTTTGCTTTAGAAAGTAGTTGAAGCACTGGAGAGCCAGTCTGCACCAGGGGGACTACATGAGAATACTCTTCTACTTGTGATGGGTGATCATGGGCAGACCGTAAATGGAGATCATGGTGGGGGGAGTGCTGAAGAGGTATTTACATGTATAAGACGAATATTGTTCTTAAAGGGTTTTCATATTATGTTCGCTAATGCTTAATTTAAACACAATGCAGGTTGAGACATCAATTTTTGCTGTGAGCTTTAAGAATCCCCCATCTCCCTTACCATCAGAGTTTGAGGCTTCATCTTGTGGACTTGATTTGGTACTGCCTCTCTCCCAAAGTACACATATATGCTTGTGGCTTATACGTTACGTGGAGATCTTCTAACTTTGAATTAGTTGCTCCCTTTGCCATCCTTTTCTACTTCAGTGGAGGTTCAGTTTTATTTCCTTGAAACAGAAAAAAGAAACATTTAAATTGGTTGGACTGTGAGATATTTAAATTCACAAAAAATAGTTTTCATATTATAGTGGTGAATGAAACTTGATTAGATATGTCAACAGAACTAGTTTGTCTTCCAGACGTTTGATAGAAATTATCTTGGTTGAAGAATTTTATAGAAGATATCTTCGTTGAAGAATTTTAAAGAAGAAAGTATCTTCGTTGAAATGTCATTTTTAATTAGGTTATTATGAGTCATAAGCCAATTTGTTTTCTTCTGATTAATTATTTGTTGTACGGTTTTAGGGAAGGAGGAATATTTGCTTCAGTTCCATCCAGCAGGTTAGAATGGGTTAACATTTTTTTTTTCATCTTACTTGATGTAATTTATGATATATTTCCAAACACCCATCCTTAGTCCAAGTCACTCTCTGCAGCTTGACTTTGCAGTGACGGTATCGGCGCTGCTTGGTATCCCCTTTCCTTTTGGAAGGTGTAGTGTAAGCATCCTGTCAATATAAGTTTCGCCATTATACATGTCATTCAGTGCTTACATGCAGTACAGTATTCAACCAGGTTGCTCATTTTTAAACTTGAAAAGACCATAAAGCAATTTATTAGATAAATCTGTCAGTGTAGCAAACCTTACTGAGTCAATGAATGCGTAAGATGGCATACAAATTGGTTTTTGTTAGTATCTTTTTAGGAAATCAAATGATCATATGGTTGATTTATATGGTTTTGTTTTGGATTGTTAACATGGTACTCGGTTTGTTAGAGCATTGTACACTAAAAATGCAGCCATTCACTGTGTCCAATTGTCAGTATCTCGTGTTTTTCTTCACAAGCTTAACGTGCTTGAAAACTTTATTTCTAATGTCAATGGACTCTGATAATTTTTCCAGTCTACATATCCTGGAGCATATGTTGGCTTCCTGCATTTCCAAATTTTTTATGTAGGTCTCACAATAGTCAATGTATTGTGGATGGTTCGCATCTCTACCGCTGTTTCATGTCTTTAGCTTTTTGTTGTTCTAAGAATTTGTATGCAAGTAATATCACTTATGACATTGGTTTTCTTTTCAGTATTGGGCGTGTTAATCCGCAGCTATATGCTTTAGGGGCTGGAACATGGAATTTTGAAGACAGTGTGGGAAATTACCAAAATAAGTCAAAGTTGGAAGAATGGATGCTGAATTATGCCAATGTACTCTGCATCAATTCTTGGCAGGTATTTACTTTTAAGTTTATATTATGTCAATGTACTTCATTAATTCTTTGAGGAATGGATGAGTGATCCTTTTTTGACGAACCACTTCACGGGTTGTATTAGGTTACGCAGTAAATGGGTTGCGCTTTTACTGCCGAACCCTCTGACCATCCGGCCCTCTCAAGGGAGGAGAGGTAGTGAGTCTCACTTTGACTAGATTAGTGGCATGTCTAGAAATCTGAATGAATTGAATTCTTTTATTCTTCTCATTCTGAGGTATTTATAAGATGTACAAAGTATACAAAGTCAACTATATTAAATAATAATAAACCCTAAACCTAATATATCACGCCAACAGCATGTTTATCAGAATATAAAGAAGCTGTTTTGACAGTTTTATTTTGAGAAAGAGAAAGCTCATCATTTGATGGGCATACAGCAATAGTATAAGAACCTGTCAGATGACATGACATCAAAATTCATTAGAATATGCTCAACAAAATGAAGCACATTTGGCTCTATGGTTTTCTGGACTCAGACTTGGAGATGGGCATTGTAGATCTCCAAAAAGATATGACTTGTCAGCATACATTTGTTTCGCAACATTTTGTTTCAAAAGAAAATTTTGACCCTCCGGTATCATTTATTTTAAATAACAGTTGGATTCTTCTTGTTTAGGTAAAAAGATATATAGATATTTATTCAGCTTCATCTATTATTGGATTTTCCAATGAGGACTTGTTGCACATAGCAAGCATGTATGCTAAAGCAGAGGAAAAATGGTCACATACTACACAGAAGTTGCTGTTACATGAAAAGGAAAGCCACAATGAGTTATTGCCTGCTCTAAGGAGGCAAACTGATTTGTATTCTGAATTCCTAGCAAGTGTTGCTGAACTTGCCCGCTCCAAATGGACTGAGTTTAATTTAAAGATGATGGGTACTGGACTTGGCATTATGTTGATATCACTTCTTATCCACTTCCTTGTAATTAAGAAAGTGAAGGAGCAATATGGTTTTTCTTTTACTTCATCTGGAGATTCTGGGATTTCCTTCGGGTTGATTTTTTCTAGTTTTATGGTGGTCATACGTGCATGCAGCTTCCTCTCGAATAGTTTCATCTGTAAGTAATAGGTACTGTTCATTTCTGTATGATGCACAGAATCCATGGTTAATGCTCACATTGGGAAATTAACTTTTTCATTTTTTCTTCTTTTTTCTTTGATGGGAACTTTGAGAGCAGTGGAAGAAGGAAAAGTGGCGTGCTTTCTTTTGGCTACAACTGCACTAGTTAAGATGCGATATTCAATCATGAAGAAGAAGATGATATTAGAAGTAAGTTGTTTATTTACCTCGGGTTTCTATAATTGTTCCCCAACCGAGACCCTTTCATTAAATATTGCGAACATACTGTTTTATATGAAGAAATATGTGATGGTATAACTGACAGAAAAATAGAAATATGGTTTCTTGTAATGATCATTTTTCACTGATATAATTGCAGGCATTTGTTTTCCTTCTTCTGATCACCATTTGCAGATTTACTATTGAAGTTGGATTGTCGAAGCAGGCTCCTAGTTCTGATTTTATGAATGCATATCCTTCGTGGATGCTCAGGATTGCTGCAGGGTTTCCAATTTGGAATTTTGTTGCTGAAGCTTTACCGGTAGTTGCCCTGATTTTATTGGCATTCTTGCTGCGTGAGGCCATTACTAGAAGCTCTTCAAAGGGTATTTGGAAGTATATTATCATGGGAACTAATTTAAGTTATATGCTAATAGCAGTGCATTGGGCTTCAGAAAGTGACAGATTGAATCTGGCTTGGGTGCTTAAAGGCACTGGAAGAAGTTATATTCCTAGACTAATATATGCCATTGGATTTGGACAATTGTTATTACTGACATTTAATCAGCTTTTCAGTAAAAGGAAATCCTCAGATCACAGCAATCTCTTGTATATTAAAACAGTCGCCATGTTTTCTGCATGGAGCTCAACAATCATTATTCTGTTGGGAAAACAGGGGCCCTGGGTTGCTTTAGCATTCATAATTGGAGGTGCGTGTATTTACATTTTTGGTGCTTTAGTTTTCTAATGAATGGAATATTTTTGGCCAATAAACTCTCTTTCTGCATGAATGCAAGACTTTTGCATTCACCTTTCTGCATGACTTGTTTTATTTATTTATTTAAATTTTGATATTTGTTCAGTCATAGAAGTTGTTTCATTGGATTACACATTAGGTTTTTAAAAATAATTTGTGCTCTTTTTCTGAAACTTTTGGTATATGTAAGAAGTCTGTTCTACCTTTTGACAGGCTATTGCATAATGAGGCTGGATAACATAGAACTGGATGTCAAAGATGGAGGCAGTTGGAATAGGATGCTTGATCCTGTTCCTGTAACACAGTGGAGCCTTTTTGCTGTGTGCCTGTTTTTCTGCACTGGTCATTGGTTTGTTGTTTGTTTCCCACTTTTTTCATGTTTTCTGATTTCTCTTTTCAGCACATTTTGTGTTAGGTTCTGTAATCCCTTTGGTTTTGTTCCTACAAAAAGTTGTTGTTTCATTTTTAAATAGAGTTGAACCTTATCTAGAGTTGAACCTTTCTGTAATAAATTTGTTTTCTCATCTTTTGCGCTCTTGTGTTTCATAACCCAAAAACAAACTTTTCTTCAGGTGTGCTTTTGATGGCCTCCGATATGGTGCTGCATTTACTGGGTGAGTCATGGGCATCCGCTTTCATGAATATAGTTATTAACTTCTTTTAACATCCAAGGGACTGAGGAAGCCCACACTGGTCATGTTCAACATGTGTCATTAGAGATTTCAGCACTCACTTAGACCTTTGTCTTTTGTAAGCTCAAGATTCAGTAGTGATTGGCTCCCACTTTTGCCCTTGTTACTGTTCACATTCTAGGACTTATATCCATTGCCCTGTAGATGTAGCTTATTAAAAGCCCCATATTATTTTCAGGTTTGAAGAGTTCCTCCTAGTTCCCCAAGCAATCCTTCTTACAATGGACACATTTGGTTTTTCTCTCATCCTTCCAATATTTGGAGTTCCATTTCTTGTCGCACGCCTGGGTCAGAGCGAGAAAGAGAAGAAGTTCATACTCACGCGACTATCTCTGGTAAGTTTTTTCTGTGCGTATAGATCATATGTTTGACAATTGTTGTAATCTTTGTTCTTGTAAAAGGGATCCTTTTGAAAGTTGATTGGTCATTGTTGATATTGTTGATGTCTTAGGTGTACATGATTTATGGGCTCATCATGGCAACTTCAGTCACAGCCACCATAATATGTGTTACGATGCACAGGCGGCATTTAATGGTAAAGGCGTTTTTCTAACACAACTTTATTATTGTTTCCACAACAATTTTTGCACAGCTAAAACCCATAACACATGTTTAAATCGCAGGTATGGGGTTTATTTGCTCCCAAGTTTGTTTTTGATGTGGCGGGTCTGATCCTCACAGATATACTCGTTTGTTTGGCCTCACATTACTATTTCAGTGAAGTAGAAGACGATGCCGTACAAGATCTGTCTACCAAAAAATAAAAACCCTACATGTAATCAACTCCAAAATTTTGTCTACATTTGTTATTGGATATTGTAGCAAATTCATGTGAGGTAAAGTTGAAATCTGCATAGAAAATTTTGCTGTAACTTCACAACCAAATGCTGGCATTATTAGAAAGGAATATTTTGTAATATTTACAACCAACCTGATTGAAGCTCTTGTTTGTCGAGATTTAATAAACAGCATATTGGTTCAGAAGGTCAAGCGCATTAAAAATTGACGGAAAATACAATTGTGATGAGTACTGGATGTGAAATCAATGATGCAACTCAGTTTGTATGAACTTTGGAGGCAAAGGGATTTTGGAAGATCCGCTTGTAAACTGAGACATGTGGAGGGCGAGGGGAGGTGGATTTGGACGTTTTGTTCGGTAGCTATGGTCTTCAAATGAGAAAGCCACCAAAGCATCTGATGCCCTATAGGCCGTTCATGAGCAGCCAGAATCTCACACCCCAAAAAGCAACAAAAAAAGAAAAAAAAAGGCATCTAAACAACGACTCCCTGTAGTCACCTTTGGGAACTTCTCTCCAACTAATTATCTTTGGTTCTACCTTTCATATTACTCAGTAATTTGTCATCTAATGTTGCCCCTTGTAGTTGCACATCACGTGTTTGAAAACGACATTTGTAATTAACATATATATATATATATATTAAATTTCTGTATAGCAGAACGTATGATTGGTGTATAAATTAAGGTAGAGCCGTTCGCTGTCGAAGCTACCTTGATTGAGATCAGTGTTGGATCTCTCATGGCCGGTCCGTCGGCTTATGCTGGTTTGGTCTTGCAAATGGCGTGACACTGTTTTTGTATGCTACCACTAATTAGATGGCATTGGCATTGGGATGATGATGGCGTAATATTTTATGCTCTTAACAAAACATTAATTCCTTGGCTATTATTATATGTAGTACAATGCTGCTCACTCTGTTATATATATGTATATATCTAACTGGAACCTCCTTCACCATTTACACCAGGAGCCCTGTCTCTCTCTCCTCACGCACTCTTCTTCTCCCAGAAGTCTCTACCATCCTTGGCCATGGTAATTACAATTTTAAACAAAAGCAAAAGAAGTAAAGTAACATGCATGGTTGTTCATGTTTAGAACTACAACATATTTTATGTGGTTTTCTCATATTAGTTAGTTCCAATTTGCAGGGGTTGGACAGTGAAGTTGGCACTAAAAACTTAGCCTATGAACCTATGAAGAAACTAAATCACGGTGGATTTAAGGCCAACCGTTTTATCTTTGGTAAGTGATGGATCGATTAATGTACGATATGGAAACTGGAGGAAATTAAATATTTAAGGCAGCAAATAATTAAACTGCGTTCATATATATGCAGCAATGATGTTCCTGGATAGCATAGGCTTTGTGGCTAACATGGCAAGCCTGGTTTTATACTTTATGTTCGTCATGCACTTTGACCTCTCTGGCTCCGCAACCACCACAACAAATTACTTGGGCACTACATTCTTGCTCACAATCGTTGGAGGGTTCATCTCTGATGCCTACATGAATCGCCTCAACACGACTCTACTCTTCGGTGCAATCGAATTGCTGGTAAATCTTGTTCCTTCCCAGCTTCCCACATACTTAATTTGATTAGTTTGTTTCTTATGTTAATCAATGCATATATATGTTTTGGCTTGCAGGGATACATGTTGCTCATAATTCAATCCCATGACACAAAACTGCAACCTTTACCTTGTGGAGAATCAACCTGTGTGCATGGCACAAAAGCCCTGCTGTTTTATGCTTCGATTAGCTTAGTGGGACTTGGAGGAGGTGGAATCAGAGGAGCTGTCCCTGCTTTAGGAGCTGATCAATTCGACCACAAAGATCCAGAGGAGCACAAGTACATAGCCAGTTTCTTCAATTGGTTTTTGCTTAGCATTACAGTTGGTGCTGTGGTTGGTGTCACGTTTGTGGTGTATGTGAGCTCAAATGTTGGATGGGACATAGGATTTATCATCTCCTTGTCCTGTGCTGCTGTTGGTCTCATCTTTGTTGCTCTGGGAAAGCCATATTATCGTGTTCGAGTGCCAGGAGAAAGCCCTTTGATAAGGGTTCTGGAGGTCTGATCTCTCTCTTTCTCTCTCTCTCCCCCCTCTTTTGTTCCCTTGCTTAGTAATGCCAGTAACAGACTGATTTTCTATGACCCTTTGTGCAGGTTTTGGTGGTGTCTGTAAAGAACTGGAGGTTGGTGGTACCCCAGAGTCCTGATGAATTGTATGAAATACGCGACCGTGAATCTGTTTCTCGAGGAGAGCTCATCCCCCACAGCAATCAATTCAGGCAGGTTCCTCAAAGCTTTAGTTTGTTATCACCACATTCTCTGTCGCAGTTACTTGCTATTCAAGCATGCCCGATAAAATAAACAAAATATACAAAACTCACTGACAAGTCCCCCATATCTACTTGAGCAGATTGCTAGACAAGGCAGCCATTCTCCCTAAAGGCACGAACGGAGCAGGAAAATGGAAAGTTTGCAGAGTCACACAAGTGGAAGAAGTGAAGGTCTTGACAAGGATGATGCCTATCCTTCTAAGCACAATCCTCATGAACACATGCTTAGCCCAGTTGCAAACCCTTTCAATCCAGCAAGGCACCCTCATGGACACACGCATCGGCAATTTTGACGTCCCATCAGCCTCAATCCCAGTGATTCCTCTAGTGTTCATGTCCCTTCTCATACCCATGTACGAATTTGCTTTCGTTCCCATTCTGCGAAAAATCACAGGTCACCCCAATGGCATAACCCACCTGCAGAGAGTTGGTGTTGGGCTTGTCCTCTCAGCCATCTCAATGGCCATAGCAGGGATTGTAGAAGTGAAGAGAAAGCATGAAATCATTCACCACAATCACAAAATCAGCCTCTTCTGGCTCTCTTTTCATTATGCCATATTTGGAATTGCTGACATGTTTACACTTGTGGGGCTCATGGAGTTCTTTTATACTGAGGCTCCTGTTGGCATGAGGTCTCTGTCCACTTCCTTCTCTTGGCTCTCTCTGTCCATTGGCTACTACTTGAGCTCGGTTTTTGTTGAGCTCATTAACTTGATCACCAGCAAGCTTACAAAGAGCAAGACAGGGTGGCTAGAAGGGCGTGACATGAACAAAAGCCACGCGGACCTTTTCTATTGGTTCCTGGCAATTCTCAGTGTGCTGAATTTTGCAGTTTATGTTTGGTGTGCCAAATGGTACAAGTATAAGAACGATGTTTCACTCGATGAGGAAATGTTGCTCAAAGCCGGTGGACGCAAAGATGATCAATCTTTCTCTGCAAGTGTAAGCATTGTGTCCAAGGCAGAAGAGAAAGAAGAAAAACAGAACGGAGCCAAGTAAAATTGGATGGCACCAACTACAACTACTATGTCTTTTTTGAGTTCATGCATAGAGAAAATTTTGAGTTCTGTGTCTAAAAACGTGGAACAATCATGGTATGAAAGGCTGTTTTTATGAAGAGTAGTAATATAATATATATATTTATATATAGGTGGATGCATGGACCACAACATCATGTATAATTGTAATTTGTACCACCCCAAAATTAAGGAAAAAAAAATGAAGATTTGATTTGGGAATTTCTAGTATGAATATTATATCAATCACGGATATTAATTATTATAAGGTCATTTTTTTTTTATATTCTAATGCCATACAATAATTTCTTGTGCATGCATAAAATTAAAGTTGCCAAGACAGGTGGGAATGTGGGACATGGATATATGCATTAGCAGGCCTAGGATAAGAACTCATGATGGTATGTATGACATTGAAATGTCACTTACTAGGGATGATAATGTTAGATATTTATAAGTATGGGGTCATGTTCATGCATAGATACCAAATCAGTGAGCGGAAGTGTGAGAGTGTGGTACAGCTCTGCTGGGTATGGTTGGTCATTAAATAGAGTGTCGGCGGCCATTCTCAATAGTTAGGTGCTACACTGTGGATTGAGTTTATCTTGGCACTTGGCCTAAACCATCATTAAATCCACCCTAAATTTAGAATTTGTGAGCTCATGAAAAAATGCAAGTTGACCTGACCAAATGGAGAAAAACCCATTTCTCTCCCGCTTCTTCTCCACCATTTTCTTTATTTTTAGTAAATAACTTTGACTGTCTTGTCTTTTCCAATGTCTTGCTGAATTCTAAAATCTCGCTGTTCATAAAATATTTGATTTTTAGCCACTGCCAACCGTTGGGTTGCTCACTTCCTCATTTTACGACAACATTCCTCTTCATATTATTACCATCCCGCCTTCAGTCACATTCTCTCTCTGTTTCTCTGTATCTCTGTCTCCCCCCTTCCATTTCTTTATTCTTTTCTTATGCACCACCCCCTTTCTTCAGCTGAAATACAGTGAAATAATTAAAGAAAAGGCTCTGAATTTAACTCTATTTTTCTAATCAGCATTTGGGTTATTTTTATTAAAATCTCAACATTGTCTTAGGTGTAGCTTTTACCATTGTTTCGCTGTGCAAAGAGATTTCTGGGCAAAGCAAGTGAGAGTGAGAGGTCCAGCCAATATGAAGCTGTTGTGGGTTTTGGGGTTTATGGGGATGGTGTTGTGCAGAAGGACGGATGGTTATGCGGATGTGAATGGTACAAAAGAAGAAGACTTGCATTATACTGAGAGTAATGTCTATGGTTATGGACCTAATGGTTATGGGGTGTTCAGCAGACCCTTGATGGTGGGTCTCACTCTTATCAATGGAGCTGCTGCCAAAGGAGCAGGTTTGCCTCTATCCCTCACCTTACCTCCATGGACCATGCCTACTAGACTGCTAGTATTAATTACTAAAGAGAAACAAGAAATAAAAAGTTCTCTTTATCAGCTCTATCTATTGCATATTACGGTTTGTCTTGATGGGCATACCCCTTCCTGATATTTTATTCTTAAAGTTTGCTTCTTTCTCAAATCGTTGGATGGATTCAATGGCATGACAAGAGCATTTTATTTTTCTGTTAAAACTCATCTGTTTCTTTGAATGCTCCTGTGGCCAATTTCACAATGATAAGGAAAAGGAACTGACCGTGTTTCCTGAATGCCTTGAGTCATATGATTTTTCTTCATATAATGTATTTGCCTGCTTTGTGCTCATGGTAATTATATCATGTTTGCATAAAAACCAGGGCTTATTCAAATATTTCAATTGCAGTAAACTAGAGCATGCCCTGCAGACTGTTAGTTAAATTCTTTAGTGATTTCTTGACTTCTGTATTCTCTATGTGCAGTCTGCCTAGATGGAACATTACCCGGTTACCACATCCACCGTGGATATGGGTCAGGAGCAAACAGTTGGCTCATTCAGTTGGAGGTATGTCATCGGAAGCAAACTAAGACTTGTCATGCAGTTGAAAGAGAGCACTATGATAGTTCTGTTTTTATCATCATCACAATTGAGATCATTGGGTGATTGTTCAGTTGTATTACCATCTAAAGATTCTCGCTTGCCTAAGTTATTTTGTTCATCTTTGCCTTTTGTATGGGTCTAAAGGAGATGCAGGAAATAGGCCTTATCCTGAGCTATCAGGGAAGAGACTTGGTATCACTTTGTTTCTTTTATTGGGTAGCTCACCAGTAACACGGATTGGAGCTAAGAAGAATTTCTTTCATTTTGAAGTTCAATTTCTTAGTTGTGAGGGAGACTGGGAGCCTGAGTTACCATATACAGCTTAGTGCAAAGTGAAAGAATTGGATATCAGCAGCATCATACTGTGCTCCTTACATTTCTGTGGCATTTCTTATACTGGGAATTAGATGGGGAATTCCTACTTTTTGTGCTTGTCCCAACTCTTTTACTTGTTAAACTCACCTTTTGTTAAACTTCTTTTATTTACAGGGAGGAGGATGGTGTGATACAATCAGAAATTGTGTCTATCGAAAGAAAACTCGTCGTGGTTCATCAGCATATATGGAGAAGCAGATACCATTTGCAGGGATATTGAGCAACAAAGCTGGAGAAAACCCCGGTGGCATATCTGGCTGCATCCTTATTTATCTATACATAAAGCTCTACTTGCCCTTTATATTTCTTTCTGGAGTAATAAGTAATCTGATATTCTGAATGGGACATATTTATTGCAGACTTTTACAACTGGAACAGAGTCAAGGTTCGATATTGTGATGGTGCATCTTTTGGTGGTGACAGTCAAAATGAGGTAAGTGGGAATCAATGATCACAGGCTTCTATATACTTTCTCATAGAAGATTTTTTTGTTGCTTAATTTCCAAACACCAGATGTGAGGAACTCAAATAAAATAAAGTTGATGTAGATACTGGTAGTTGTGATGTAACAAATTCTTAAGATTTCTATTATTAGACATTTGCTGCACTCAAACCAAGCAGTATTTCTTATAGCTAAAGCCAACACTCTGGAGGACCCTTTTTTATAGATTGGCCAGGTCAACCTTGCATTGCTTATGACTGAAAATATAGTTGCTTATTATTTGATGCTCAGGCAGCCCAATTGTATTTTCGAGGCCAACGCATCTGGGAAGCTGCTATGGCAGATTTGATGTCAAAGGGAATGCGCTATGCTAATCAGGTCTTTGTTACTGACTTTTTGGAGATTATATTGTTTCTTTCTTCTGCTAACGTTATACATTTTACTTTGGATTTCTAGGCTCTTCTTTCTGGATGTTCTGCTGGTGGTGTTGCAACTGTACTCCATTGTGATGAGTTTCGTGCCATGTTTCATGGAACTACTAGAGTCAAGTGCTTGAGTGATGCTGGATTATTTCTTGATGTGTAATTATCTTTTTCTTTTTATCAGTTTTTGACATGCCTTTCGAATTTTACTCGGATAATAATGGTGTTCTCTGAAATTGCAGAATTGATGTATCTGGTAGGCGCACATTGAGAAATATGTTTAGACGAGTGGTTAGCTTACAGGTATTATCCATTGTAAAATAGATTATTCTTTATCCGCCTTTTAAAATTCTAGTCCTAAGGGATAAAATCTAGGTGATTCTAATGTGCTTATTGTGAATTGAAACTGCAATGACTAATTATAGATGCCAAATTACATTCTTGCTGATCCTCAAATGTAAATGGGTACTATGGAGGCGTGTGCTGAAAGTAGGCAAACAAGTGATCTTAATTACTTTTCCAATCAGTAGATTTCTAAGTCTCCTGATCTGTGCTAAAAAGTAATATGGTAACTAGAAGAGTCAATTCACAAAATAATCAGATAGTTAGCTCAGAAAGATGGGGCTGTATCTATGTGGATGTAAGTTTGTTGGATATGATGATAGTATGAACTAGCTATGGTAATAATAAGTGGTAATAAAGCAGAAGACAGATGCAATTTGTCATTGACTGTTGAACTCCTACAATTTTTTACTGGTTTCATCTGGGGAACTTTTTATGAACATAGATATAATTATTTGCAGGGAGCATACAAGAGTCTTCCATGGAGTTGTACCAATCGCCTCAACCCGACTTTGGTAGTTTCTTTTCTCGTATTTAATCCTCAGAGAAATTCTCTAAGCAAAAGAAGAAGAAAAAATTATACAATGAACCCGATTTCAGAAATGAAGTTTCCCCTTTAGTCTTAATTATTAACTATATCATTCGAATTTCAGTGCTTTTTCCCGCAGCACTTAATTGCAAGTGTCAAGACCCCCCTTTTTCTGGTCAATGCAGCTTATGATACGTGGCAGGTGAGTTAAGATTTGCCAGTGTGCATCCTTTGTATCCCCTGAGGAACTAATTTGTTCAAAGTTGAAACTATTTTAAAGTCCCTTCTACCATATGACTCTTAATATGCCTCATAAAAGGTCTCTTATGAGCTTGTATATTCTCATACTGCATGAACGACCTTATATCTTGCAGTAGAACTATATTACCTGATGACTGAATGATCAATTTGAATTTTTGTTATCCTTTAATCAGATCCAGGCCAGTTTAGCTTCACCAACAGCAGATCCTAATGGCCTTTGGCATGAATGCACAAAAAATCATGCGCATTGTGCTGCATGGCAGATGAACTTTTTCCAAGGTAATCTCACTAGTTTTGTTAGCGTCTTTATGCTTTGTGTTCCTAATGATGATTAATTATAAGCTCAATGCTTTGTGTTTCAGGTTTGATTCCAATTGTATCTTTTATGTTTTTCAATAAATCAGGTTTCCGGAATCAAATGCTCAAGGCTGTAAGTGGCTTCTCAAGGGCCAGTAAAAATGGGTTATTCATAAATTCTTGCTTTGCTCATTGCCAGACTGAGAGACAAGATACATGGTTTTCTCAAAATTCTCCCCATATTGGAAATAAGGTATGCCCTATTTTGTACTAATTATTTCATAAGTTACATAATGCACAAATTCCCTGTCATTTATTTTTCACATTATTTTTTGTTATAGATGAGTCTCTCTGTCTGTGTGGTGTACTCATGCAATCCATTATATATCTGCAGGGGATAGCAAAATCAGTCGGAAACTGGTATTTCGATCGAGTTAATATCAAGGCAATAGATTGTCCATACCCTTGTGACAAGAGCTGCCATAATCTGGTGTTTAGGTGAAGATTTATGTATCATCTATTTATGTCTTCTCTGCCGCAATTATATTGCCAAGGGCATGTAACAATCTCTGTTTAAACCCGAGTCATCGCTGTGAAGCTCGAAGAGCGATCAGCAAGTTCATCTATTGTCTTTATGAGCCAATATATAAATGTTCGCATCTTGATTATCTTTCATCAGCAATGAAGTCATTCATGTGTTGTATACAGAAAAGAAGCAACTCCTCAAATGAAGTTCATCCAAAACATAAACACGTATTTAAATAAATACATGGCAAACGGAGAAGATAAAAGTTCATATTGAAACAAGAACACATACTGATGCACAACTGCCATATGTGGTGGGGGGACTGAAGGATTCACATTTTCGTCGAAACGGGACTCTAAAATTTCTAAATATGTTCGTCTAAAATGCCTAAAACAGCACCTTATGCTTGTCTGCTCTTACTTATCCTGCCTTTGGCTCAATGCTTTCGTCCACTTTCGGCCTTGTATTCATAAGAACCTGACGGACAGAGAATGAATTATGTCAAAATAATAAAATGCAACCACACAGAGTTCACATTTGTAAACCACAATTAGTACTAATTTAACAGTAAGAGAGAAACTTCACCTTTCGAAGCATGGCGTTTTCGTTGACAAGTGTAGAGATCTTTTCTTCCAACTTTGAATTGCTATCCTCCAATTCTTTGGCTCTTGATTCCAGTTCATTGACGTAAACCTTCTTTCTTTCCCGAGCTTGTTGAGCAGACACCCTGTTCCTTAGCAATCTGTAAACCAAATTAAATTGGACAATTTTTTTGACAAGTCACTACAAACATTTCAATGAACTTATTACTAAGCCGATATGATCAGATCGACCCATAAATATTTATATCTATTTCACATCAACATTTAATTTTCTCATACCTGTACATCCCTTTATATAGTAGCAAGTTGTTTCCCAGCTATATGTGCATGCATGCAATTTGTACATACATAACACTTGTGTAAAACAAAATATAGAAGATAATTAATTTGACAATATTTCATAAATAGTACCTCTTGAGTCGTCTGTACTCCTTATCAACTGGGTTCCGGCCTCTGCGGCGTTTTGCCGGAAAGCCAGACTGAGCTTCTGGGTTGTTGTTGTTGGTGGTGCTGCCGGTGGCATTGGTGGTGGAAGAGGTATTATTAGAAGTGATGTTATTGAAAGGAGGAGGTAAAGCCTCCACGTCCGGAACCGTGAACATATCTTCATCGCTCTCTTCTGGAACATTCACATCATCACCATCACCATCATCATCATCACCATCATCATCATCATCCAATGACCAAAACCAAGGAACGTCTAATTAAGACCCCAGTACATACAATACAAATATACATTCAAAATCAACAATTAATAGAAATAAAAGAAAAATGTGCAGCATTATTAATTTCCAGTCACCAAAAAAGTATCACAAAACTAATTAAAAATAGCTAACCTAGTTTGCTCTTCTTATTGTTTTGATGAACAAGAAGAGAATGAGGCCTCAGTGAAGAAGACCCAGATGGCTGTTGGTCCAAACTGGAGGGCATTATGGGGTTTTTGGCTTTACCATCTCCTGGTTTGATGGGGACTGACATGGCTTTAGCAGCTAGCTAGCTCTGCTCTCTCTCTCTCTCTCTCTCTCTCTCTCTCTCTCTCTCGATGAAGAGGTTATGAATAAATTAATATTGATTTATGTGTGTGTTTGTTTGGGTTTTTGAGTGTAGAGGCAGAAAAGCAAAGCAAAGCAGTATGATGGATATGAAGACCTGTGTTGTGAGCAAAGCTTTGGCTCATGAAGGAACACGTTGATATAAACACAACCGCGCTCCACTTTTCCCCACAACAACACACAACCAACCATTTTTTCTCTTTTTCTCCAATAACAGCCAAACTAAAAAAATATTTTTATTTGCAGATGTATGTTACGCCAAGCAAGGCAGTGTGTCTGCCTCGTACTTGAGTTGATTCCGTACATTAGAGTAGTTTAGAATATTGCTTTGTAAAAGGGACACCTTCAATAGAACCTCTCTGTATATCAGTCCCTTTATATTAAGAGACAACATTTACGGTACCCTACGAATATTTTTTCAACGATCTAAACTATTTATTTTTTAAGTTTTCATTCATTAATCATTTTTGCAAAAAATTAGACAAATTGAAAACTATTTAGACATCTAATTGTGTCCTATAAAATCAATGAACATGATGCTTCAAGAAAGTACTAAAATTTCAATAATTTAATTAAGTAGTCTAATGACATCGGATTCAAGTATTTTTTATAGAGATGATCTTTGAATGAATATCTACAAAATAGACAATTTGAATTAGTGAAATACAATGCAGAGTATGCCCTATAAGAATGTGTCTCAAATAAACTTATTTGAGATATCCCTCAATAAAAACTATATATTTTTTTCT
>NC_024127.1:21909498-21972509 GCF_000346735.1 Prunus mume
CTTTCCCTTCTTTCTCTTTTAATGTGGTACATTAATATTTTAGAACATGTTATGCTCTGGTATATAATTTTTCAAAGGCATATGTTATTGTAGTTTATGGAAGAAACTAACAACAAACAAATGAAATCATCCAAATTCCTATTAAACAATATTCCATAATCACATCTTTCACTTTCAAGTTTCAATTCAACCAACCATGGTGGGCCAAGTCCTGGTGCGCATCCACATACCCAAAACATAGTAAATAAATAGGATATGGAGCAAGTCAAAAAGTTGGAAAGCTTTGCTTTAACTTTACAGACGGAGAGACTACTGGTACGTCAAAGACCACAAAATTCACAGCTCCTGGAACCATTCTCGCGTCACGCATTGCCTGCCTCTGTGCTTGCATGCTGTACATACTTGATTCTTGGACTTGCTGCCTCACTAGTCACTACCAGAGATTCGTATGTGTTATGTCATGTAAGATAAATAAGATCACAGCCTTAAGAACTAGTTAGAAATAAGATAAATAGCTTAGGATTTAGTTGTGTTTTGTCCAACTACATGATTTTACACTGATCCATAATTGATAGTGGTACCAATTGACCTTCTCCTTTTAGAGATTCAAATGTGTTATTTCACGTAAGATAAATAAGATAACAACTTTCACAAGTGAGAATTCGAACTTGAAATCTTTTCTATTTTCAATGTTTAATTTAGAACTAATTAGAAATAAGATAATAGTTTGGGATTTAGATATGTTTTGTCTAGTTCATGATTTTACACTGATCCATAAATTTATTTATTTATTTATTTATTTATTTTTGGGGACAAAAAGCGATAGTGGTACCAATTGGCCCATTGGGTTGTTTCTAAAATTGAAATAAAGTCGAAGGGACTTGTCCAAATAGCAAAACAGAGTTGAATTCAAAGCACGCCCTAAGCACAATGAATGAATGGGCCCTGTATCCACAGCCAGAGAGCTATTTACAGCTATTGAGATATAGATATTCAAACTATGTGCTTGCATTGACAAACTGACTTGAGATCTAGGGCAACATGATTCATGAGCGTATTGGCGCCATAGCATATGCCAGACTTGGGAGCTCTGAGAGCTAGATGGAGAAAAACTTACATATCCGGATTTTATTTCATACCCTCCTTATTATATCCCTCTCATCACTTGACTTGAGAAAGACGGATAAAAAAATATGTGTATCGAAGTTTTTCAAAGGGACACTGACAAAACATGTTTGCCAATTGCCTGGACAACTGGACGAGTGCCTTCCAAGTCCCAATTGCAAAGGGAATGAACGTATTTGGCCTTTAGCCCACAAGAGCTACAATCTCACGTCTAAACTAAGGTCATATGCTACATGTACAAGTAGGTCAACATTAATAAGTGACACATATCAAATGCTTAATCACTTGCCTTTTCTCTTGGGCAATTATAACGTGGTTATAGAAAGATCATATATTAGATATAAAGCAGCAGGGAGGGAGAAGTGAGTGGTCCATTTTCTTGAGAAAAGAAAAGGTGGACTGGCCCCTGCCTCTCCACATGCTCTTGGGTCAGTTGACAACGTGGGGTTCTTGGCATACCCTGCTTTCTGTCTATCCTCACCCCTTCCCTCAGAGAAGCTTTTGGAACTTGCTTTTATTATCCATCCTCGCCCCCCAAACAATAATGTATTTCACTAAGTTTCTACATGTTTTGTTCTGTTATGTCACATTGGTAATGATAATTAATAATTATAAGAATCAGAGGTGGGTTAGGACAATGAATTTGCCTCTTTACACACAAGTTCGATTTTCTCCCGTAACTTAAATTAGTTTAGACTATTACTTGTATCAATAATATATAATTATAAGAAAACAATCCCCATATCTATTTAGATTACAAAATCTTGATTAAATATTCCTGAAGAATACAACTCCATAGTCGGTTGATTTGTCTATCTGTTCATAAGCTGGCAAGCCAATCAACAACTTCACATTCTCTGTTGCATCCCTAAGAATATTGGTTGCTTTGCTTTCAATTCTAAAGGCGGTTGTTGATTAAGACTTTATCATATATTTTATGCTATTTGAAACACTTTAGGCTGGTCATTCTGTGGGATGGGAACTAATTAAACATCTAAATAACTGTACTTAGAGAAGAGAAAAAAGAAATCATTTAAGTAGAAGATCATGATCACTTTCTGTGATAACATGCCAAAGACTATTACTTTTTTTCTGAACCTTCAAGCCCAAGTTGGGGGAGGAAGCTTTGAACTTTCTGGTCAAAATCTAAACTTCCCAAAAACAACCAACAAGCTGTCAGCAGCAAGCCTGGTGCATGCCAAGGCCTGAATGCTAGGTAGATTTTTGATCTGTAAATTTGTGTATATCCTCACTATTTACCAATATAAATATATTAATACACCTGAAATGATAAAGTCTGAGACTGAGAGAGGGGGGGTTGGCTTTGTGCGTGCCACCATGTACATATAGAAGAAAGGAGACTGAATAATATTTAAAGTGTTATTCGATTATGTGTTTATTTAAATATGATTAAGGCTGGGTCTTCTGGGATTAGTGTGATATGTGACGCCTTCATACATGCCTAACCAGCTCATGTGACAAACCCCTCTGTCAAGTGCTTTTCTCAAATATATATTTTTATGTATATATAAATATATAGGATGCATGCTCTTTATCCTTTCATTTCTATTTGCCTCTCTGTTTCTTGAAACTCAACTGGCAAAGTAAAGCACTATTCTTTTTCTTCTTCTTCTTCTTCTTCTTCTTCTTCTTGAATCTCATCCCATAGCCATCATGTCTACTGAGACTACTGTTGCATCTGCTCCTGCTGATGATCAGGTAAACCTGCTTACTTTTTACAACTGTTCTATTTCTTTCTTTAGTTAGATGTTGTGTGTGTGTGTGTGTGTGTGTATATATTTCATTATTTTTACCGACAGAGGAGTTGATATGTGTAGGTTTAGTGCTTGATATGTGTAGGTTTAGTGCATGATATGTATATAACTCTTTGCATGTTTGTTTAGATATGCAAGCACTTTCAAGCCACAGTTAGACTGGCTTTGTTCTTCCATGACCAAACTTGTTTCTGTGTATGAAACCTTCCAATTTTGGTAGTTTTACTTGCAACTCACTGTGCTTCAGTAGATATTGGTAGAAGAAACATATTGAGTTTTTGCTTTAAAGCTGTTTGAAGAGCGCCCCCTTCTCCGGCTATGTATGATTAGTTTGTAATATGTTTGTGTGTAATATGTTTCTGTTTTTTCTATGGAACTTAGACTCTTTAATTTATTTCTTTTGGCAGTTCAATTGTACAATTTGTCTGGCTCCAACTTTCATTTCATTTAACTCACGGATCAATGCGTAGAAAACTCGCAATATGTTAATAATTTAAGTCTCATGAGGCTTTCTTGATTTGTGGATGTTGTTTTTACCAATCTGTTAGTATGATTCGAAATTGGTTGTGTGTTCTATTCTTTGGTCATGTTATGTTGCAGCTAATATCATTTTGTTTTATGGCAGCCAATTGAGGGAAAGGTGCATGAAGAAATAACACATGCAAGCAAAGAGATTGAAAGTCTTCCATCCAAGGATGATGGAAAAAAGGATGAAAAGGAAGATCTTGTAGTTCTAGCAGAGAAATCTGATGGTTCAGAGTCTCAGTTAATTTCAAGTATGTCTGAAGAAACACCAGAGAATAACCAGACGGAGCACCCTATCGTTGTCGAGGGCCAGGTTGATCACGTTCCAGTCGAAGCAGGAGCGAAAGAGGTTGAGAGTTCTGATCAGGATCCAGAAGCATCAACCACAAAAAACTCAGCCAGTGAAGCTGTTGAAAGCCAAGCAGATGAGAGTCTAACAATTGAAAATGTTCCAGTGGAGAAAGTTGAATCAGTTGAAAATACACCAGTGGAGAAAGTAGCAACTGAAGCAGTTGAGGAAGAAGCAGAGAAGGCACAAACTGTTGAAGTAGTTGAGGATAAACCAGTGGAGATAGTAGGAATTGAAGAAGCTGAGAAAGAAGCAGAGAAGGCAGAAACTATTGAAGCAGCTGAAAACAAACCAGTGGAGGAAGTAGCAACTGAAGAAGCTGAGAAGGAAGAAGAGAAGGCGGAAACTATTGAAGCAGCTGAAAACAAAACAGTGGAGGAAGTAGCAACTGAAGAAGCTGAGAAAGAAGAAGAGAAGTCAGAAACTATTGAAGCAGCTGAAAACAAACCAGTGGAGGAAGTAGCAATTGAAGAAGCTGAGAAAGAAGCAGAGAAGGCAGAAACTATTGAAGCAGATGAGAATAAACTAGTGGAGACAATTGAAACTGCGGCAGTTGAGAAAGAAGCAGAGCAAACAAAAGCAATGGAAGCAGAAGAGAATAAACCAGAGGAGAAGCCAGCTACTGAGCCAGTTGATAAACAGATAGATGATGAGAAACCAAAGGTTGAAGCTTCTGAGGCTGATCAATCAACTGAAGCAGCTGGTCAGGCAGTGGAGGAAACCTTGGAAACATCTCTTGTCAAAGATTCAGAAACAGTAAATGAAGTGGAGGGTAAACCACATGAACGGTTGAAAGTTTTATTGGAGATGGAAAGAAATATTGAGAAGGTACTCAAGCCTGAAGAAAATGTTGCCACTGAAAGCTCTGTCCCAGCCATTGAGGAAGCTCAAGCAAATGAAAAAGTATCTCATGTTGCTGAGAATACAGAGAAAGAAGCAGGTGTGGTTGATGAGGTTGGAAAGTTGTTGAAGGATGAGACTGAGGTGAGTGAAAATGCTGCAGTGGAAGAAGAAAAGATTGTCAAAACAGAACAAGAAACTGAGGAGAAAATTGAAAAGACTGAGGCAAAGAAAACTGAGGATGACAATAAGCTTGAAAATGTTGCAGAAGTTGCAGATAGAGAATTGGGTGAGGCTAAAGAAGTACTGGTCAAAGAAGATGTGTACAAGGACATCAAAGAGAATGAAGAGGTGGTTGTGCCTTCTGCCATTGTTGAACCTGTAGGAGAAGCCAAGACTGTGGATGATGCTAGTAAGTTTGAAAATACAGAAGAAACTGCAAATGAGTCAAAAACTGAGCCTGAGACTCTTGAGGCTTCCAAAGATCAGGAAAAGCAAGATGTTTCAGTGAAAGCAGCACAAAAGCAATCAGGTGGCATCATATCAAAGGTGAAGCAATCTATTGTGAAGGTGAAGAAAGCTATCATTGGGAAATCTCCCAGCTCAAAAGTCCCCTCACCTGAAGTCAAAGCAGAAGAACCTGTCAAGTAAGTTTTGTCAAGAGAAAGATGGTTTATATATGGAGGTTTTTTTCACTGTGTAGATTCCATGCAGTGAAACCTGTGGTGTAGTTGATTGATCTGGTGTTTCCTCATGTGCTTGCCTCCGGAATTGTGAGGACATACAGGAGGGCAAAGACCATGCGTTTTGTTTTGTGTGGGATTTGCTAGATTTTCTTAGCTCTTTTCATCATAGGTACAAGGTGTTACTTGTGTTTGTTTTGGTGAGTCATGTGTGTGACATGTAATTGACATTATATTGATTTGTTTATTAATTTTTTTTTAAGCTATAGATTGGTATCTTACATGTAAAATTACTTCTGGAAATGACAAAAATTTGTTTGCCTTATTGCTATAATGATCCAAAGAAATGTTAGCAGGGATTACATCTGCGTGTTAGTAAAAACCTTACAACTTAAATAAAGTATCTAATGCATATTGATATTTTTTTTGTGACCTTCAAACACAAGACCTAATGTGCAAGGATAACTACTTTCAATCACTTCAGCTACAAGCCCCTTGTTTATGAAACATTATTTAAGTGGTATATACTTCATTGTTCGCTTATTGGTGCTCAATTTAGAATTGAACGAAACAGACCCTACTACCCTAAAGAGTCATTTTATCCAATAATTAAAAGATAGGGTCTCATCTAAGGGCCTTAGATAAGACCCTCACTATATAATTTTTGAGGGAGTTATTTATGAATTGGGCTCAAGGCTGAAAAGGAGTTTTGCTTGGCCGAAGTTTAGAATGGACCATTTTATGTCCAAACACAGGTGGGCTGAGCAGCTAATAATTATGGATAATTTTTTTCTTTGGGGCCCATTTCTGATTTTTTACTTGAGTGCTTCTAAATGTACCCAGAGATTTGCTTAGCGCATCCAACCTCTAATGTTTTTCTTTTTCAATTTCCCATTTAAGGGGCATTTAGCAAAGAATCTAAAATATAAAAAATAAATAAATAAAAACCAGCAATTAGCTGTTAAATTTTGAAGAGATAGGCTAACGATCCTGTTTGGGCTTGAAATATACATGCCAACGTGAAACAAGTATTGGATTCACTCTCCAAAATGGCATTGGGCTTTAGTTTACCAAAAGATGGTGAAAAGCCCATACTATTCAACTATTGGGAATCAATTTAAGCTAATTCACATTTTTGACAGTTGAGAAACAAAGTTACCACCAATGGTAATTCAATTCAAAAAAATCAAAGCTGTTTATAATAGTTTTTTTTCCCAAAAGATCACAGTTTATTAGTGGCTAAGGTTTTGTCAGGGTAAACCCTCATCGTTGGTGGCTAAAATCCAAAGAAAATTTATGACCTTAAAAGCTGGAAAGTAAGGTGAGACTTGCTTTAGTTAAAAAGACACGGTTATTTATTGCAAAATCACTAGTTTTTTCTTTTCTTCCACTAGGATACTAGGATATTTATGGTACCAACGTTGGAACAATCTGCGCATTATTGCTCACTTCAGCTAGGTTGTTACAAAAGGAACGATCAGGAGGCATTCAGGAACATTGATGAATAGATGCCAAAATTGATTAATGCATTGAACTCACAGAACTTTTGCCACTTATGCATTAAATGGAGGATAGTCTAAAACTATAATATCCAGATTTCTTTAGCATAACTTTTTCTTCTATAAATACAAGAGTGTCTGGAGTGGAGAAAATCAACCAACCAATCAAACAAAAACTCAACAATCAGTCTAGATTGATCAAAAGAAATCAAAGGTCATACAATCTTGCAATTACCAAAAGCAAGCAAGCAATCTTCCTTTAGAAGCAATCTAGCTCAAGAAGAAGTTTAGAAAACCAAGAAGAAAACAAGATTTCTCTCGTAAACCAGACATGGTAAATTAGGCAGAATTCAAAAGAGAATAATTTCTCTTACAAATTTGGTTAAGAAAATTAGATAAAACAGGCAGAAGTCAGGTATTTTATTATATGAGAACTTGAACAAATTTTCCAAAGACATCTTAATGTCTTGAAGTAGTCTAGATAGCTTCCAGATAATTTAGAATCAACCAGAACATGTACCCACGTGTAGTTCTGATCACTTTCCCAGCCTCTTCAAGGCTCAACTAGTTTATAGCTTTGCCAACTTCAAACTTGGTATCGATTTGTAGCCAATCCATATTAGTTGAAGATGCTAACGTGCAATTCCAGTATATAAACATTTAGTCCAGTCAACAAAATCTAGTCCAGCCTGATCATAAGTCATCATTGCGACTATTGTTTCAAGCAGAAGTCAAAGTTAAACACCTCTAAGAAGTAGTAGATTTAGAGATTCATCTGATACTTGTGCTTCAGACAGTTCTGCTTGGATTTGTTTGTTATGTTATCCATAAATCAGTGTATTTTGCTTTGCTGACCATATTTGTCTAGATAAATTGTGAAGTTTTCACACCCAGAATCACAATCGTTTGTTTAAATTCTATTGTTTGGGGTGCTAGTATATAAAGTCACTTAAATCTGTTAGGGTATTATCTACTAACCGTGGCACGCTCACATAAAGAAAGTTAATCCAAAGGGTAAACATATCACCTACAAAACTCACTGATATTGTCCTTAACTTAACCATCTACAAAACCTAATATTTATGGGGTTTTATCACAAAAGACATTAGTGATGTTAGCAGTGAAATTATTCATTATATGTTGTATTTTATTTAGTAAATTTCGATGTGGAACTTTATATTCTTCAATAATAGTTCCCCATATGAGAATAAAACAGAAATGAAATTCTATAAAAATGTTATTTGAGGTGTTTTCTTCTCTTCAGTTTGTGGCATTTGTAGTATCGTTCAAAGAACATTGGGACTAGGTGTGTTTTCTCTTTAAAGGAATAGGATTTGATTTGATGGTCGTGATTTTCAGAATAAATTAGCTAAAGGTCACCTGCCCACCTAACATATAGGTACAGCACAGAGAAAACTCCACAAAGCAAGCCTAGAAAAAGGATCGTGCCCCACACCAGCGAGGCAGTAACTCAAACAGCTTCCTATATTTGACTGAGAATGAAAAGGACCCAAAAAAGAAACCAGATCAAGCTCTATATGTAGTAGATTAGGACCATTCAGGAGGCACAGAATAAAGTTCAAAGAGAGAAAAAAAAGGGTTCTTCTTCTTTTTCTTTTTTTTTTAATTATATATTTTTTTAAAAAAAAAATAAAAAATTCTTCTTCAGTATCTATCTAGCGGCCTTTATTGGGTTCATAAATTTTGAGACGTGAAAGAAAAAAATAAATAAATAGAAAACTGACATTGTAGGTGACAATGGGGGCAGTGGTAATTAGATGTTGGGAGCTAATGGTTGGTCCGGGTTGGAACTAATTGTAAGTGGGAGGAGCTAAAGCTTTCCCAAGCTTATATATGGTGGATATATGGCATATATATAATATATTATATGCTTGAGATGTACACAAAGTGATAAGATGAAGATCAATGTCATTGGAGCAAGAGAAAGATGTGTATTGGCAAAGCCACTGTGCCAGACCGAAGCAACATTGGGGGAACAACCTTTTCTTTTACCCTTCTTTCTTTTGTTGGTTTACAACCCAAATCTTTCTCCCCTCAAGTCCCTCTTTCTCCCCTTGGACCCTTACCTTTCTTCACCACCAAGCTTGCCTGCCTGTCCCCCCATTACCCCTCTCTCTCTCTCTCTCTCTCTCTCTTAGTCTTTTTCTCTTTCCAAACAAATAAATTTCTTACCAACTGATGTCGCTATTTGTATCATATTTTAAGTATATATCTAATACATATGAGTTTTCAAATAGATAGAATTGACATGGCCGTAGCTTTCCTCTGTTACAAATGTGATCATCAATACTACGTGCTAAATCGGTCCCGACATTTGAAGGGTGAGGGGCAGGAATCTACCTCTGTTTTGGTTTGAGATCCAGACTTATATTATGCTTCACGTCTGTGACGCTTGCCAACAGGACTCTTGTATGATGCAAACAAATTTTTTAATGCATTTAGACAAACTATATGACTTGTGGCAGATGTCCTTGGTCACATAAATAGATAACCCATGACACATTAAAAGATCACATTGTTGGAATGTTGGAACGAAACAACATAATTGGACTGTTTGTTCTCATGGAACATTGGTTTCTCGTGTAATGCATTATGCATGGCAGATAAGATTTACTCAAACCAGGAAAGAATGTTGATAACATGTTGTCGATCACAAGCTCACTTATGAATTGTTGATGTCTGTGGGTTTCACTACGTGCTCAAATGCGTCAACGGTTTTATTTGAAATTTCTCCATGTCATGAGCACTAGTAGGAACTATCAGGTCACGGACACTTCTCAAATTAAGGGGATGATTACAAACACATGATAACTGGTCGTGTGTGAGGAGGGCTAAACTTGAAACAATAATTTGTGAAAGCATATATATTGATTCTAAAATAATTAATTTAATCCCGCATTCTTTTTGCACGTGTATTAGAGGCCCATGTGCATGTATTAAATATTTTTGGAATAATTTTACAGACGAGAGAGAGAGAGAGAGAGAGAGAGAGAGAGAGAGAGAGAGAGAGAGAGGGGTGTATATGGGGGGTGGGCGGTGTTTTGTTGTGTGCGAGAGAGGTAGGTTTATAGGCGTTGGGTGCGGAATTTAGTTGATTGCATGTTTCATAAAGTTGAGCTCATGTCTTCGCTTTTGAGAGACGTCTTGGATTAGTTCAAAAGTCTTTGAAACAATTTATCAAACACCTCATCGACCCTCCTAGGACTTTTAAGACTTTGTTTTAAGTTTCAAACCTCATGTCCATCTCTGTCTCCCCAGTTTCATCCTTTCAATTGCTTTAATGTCCCTTTTAACCTCTTCCATTATCATAATTACCAATAGCAAATAGTTCAATTTCATCCGGTGTCTTCTATAGATATATAACATTCGCTCATATCAACCGTTAATGTAAGTGATCTTATATATATCAACGATTAATAATTATTACGCATCAACGTGATGTATGTACAAGTCTCTCTTATCTACTAAATTTCATGTCGAATAGCTTTTCAAAATTGCTTCTTTTTGCCAATCAAGTGTTCAAAGGGGCCAACAAAATTAAGGTCCAATTTTGTGTCAAATCACGTGAGATATGTATGTAATTTAAGGGAGGAGAGCGTGTTGCCAATGCCAACAAGATGTATTGAAGGCGGTAGATGATGATTTTATAAATTTTGTCTGATGGGTGGTGGTGGGAAAGCAATCACTTCACTTTATTACAATTATAAATATAAATAATTAATTGGTGGAGTCTACATGAGAGCAGAGGGATTAATGTGAAGGGACAAGGTGTGTGTGCATGGCTGAAGCGTGAAGGCAGAAGGCTGTCCCAAGAAGGAGACCTATGAAAACCATTTTAAATAAATCATGTTTATTAGGTGTTTAATCATAAAATATACTCTGATTAATAATAATTAAATCCTGAAAGAGAATTTATAAAGTATAAAAAGAGAAAGGAAAAAAAAAAGTGCAAGAGGGCAGATCATCTGCTCTCCAAAGTCTGGATTTGTAACTTTAAATATCTTCTTGTTTGTCTCCACTAGGCACTAGGCAACGCCCTTTGCTTTCTCATCTGCACTTCGTGTTTATTTATTTATTATTTAAAAAAAAGGTTGCTAAAAGAAACAGTTGTCTGGGCATCAAGTTTCTTTGTTTGGTTGGTCCTGTTTGTCTGGAATTTTGGATTAAGAAGGGTCTAAAATTTGTTTAACATACACAAATATTATTGGCAAAGGAGACACAACCCAAGTACGTGCCTAAGTTGTCTATAGCCCTATGGGTGTCATCATTAGTACACCCAATTCTCTCCATAACTTAATTTCATGTCAACAGAAAAACACATTGTATAGTACAATATAACTTCTGCAAAATAAAATATTACAAGTTTCTTTTGTATATAGCTCTCAGATCGAATCAAACTAATTGCAATTTAGCAGGTACGTCTCTTCGTTACGAAATACATGAGCCGTGAAATGCTAGTGTTATAATTTTCCTATGTAGTAAGCATTTAAGTCTACATGCATACCCAGATTACAATTTTTTTTATGGCATCATCTAAATTTGATTTTTTTTCTTTCTTTCTTTCTTTTTGGCTACACCATCGTTCCATAGACAATCCGTCATTCCTTTAAGAAGTCACAAAAACGTACACACCAACCATGGAACACAACATTTCTCCTTGACAGCAAAAACTCAGAACATGAATTAAAAGCCTGACTAATTTCAATTTGATTGGGAGGCAACCTCTTCAAAACTTGTACAACTCTGGAAGTGGGGACATTAAATGTGATTTAATTAACACTTATCTACTCTCCACTTTATAATCAAGGAGGGCCTGCATGCAATTCGATTGCCAACATGCAGCATGATTAATGTTGATATAGAAACACGACCACAGAATATGAAAAGAAAAATGCAGTAAAAATTTCTCCTTTTGAGGAGATGATCAGTAAATATCCATAAGAACAGAACAAGTACGTAAGTTTTCTTTCTCTGGTAAAATAGATTAATTAAAGTTACTTCTTTTAAGTTAATTAAATACTTCAGAACTTTTTCCACCTGTTTAGGCCCTGAGTAGGTGGTGGTTACTTTTGTTTTTCTCTATGTGTTGTTTGATTGTTGAACTAAAGAAAAAATAAATTAAATTGAACAAGGGGCTTGTATCAAGTATATAAGGGCATTTACCCCTATATCTGAGGTACTAGGTTTGATTCTTTGAGTCCTAATTTAATATCGCTTGTAATAAAGTTTGGTTCTTTAAAACTGAAGAGCAACTCCTCTTTTACGACTAATGTGGTTTTGACACTAGTCAAATTTTTTAAATAAAGAAAAAAGCCATGTAGGATATGCTGAGTGGGCATAGTGGGCCCACCCTGCTAGCAAAATCAATGATAAAAAAACTGACTAGAGTCTTCTTATGACTAGTTCAGTTGTTTGGGAGTTGGCTCTGCCTGCCTCCCTCTCTTTTTTTTCTGGAGTAGTTTGTGTGTGTATATATATACATTATACACAGAGATTCATGGCCTGAGATAGCGGCTTTTTCTCTCTGAAGTCTTAATATCTGAGTAGAAAATGGGAAGAGCTGCACATTCATCATCTTCTTCAATAGATAGCAGCAGCCATCCTGATCTTCTTCTTCCTGTGCCTGCTGGCTCATCATCTTCTTCCTCTCTTTCTCAGAAAATCAATGGCAATTATGGTAACAGTCATATCAACACAAGAACAGATTTGAGCACTGATCTAAGACTTGGCCTCAGCATCTCCCCCTCTCATCACAGTGACTTGTCTTCCACTTCAACCCCTGGGTATGCTAATATCACATTCATTGAACCAACCAATGTACAAATTATTTTATTATATTTTTTTAAGAACAAGAAGAAGGGAAAAGTTTTCTTGGGTTTTTCCCAAAATTTGTTCTTGATCAACTTTTGTGGTTGTAACTTGGTATGTATGTTTTGACTCAAAGTTGACATTTCAGGGAGGAAGCACTGATAAACTGGCCACCAATCAAATCTATCTTGAGGAGCAGACTTGCAGGAAAAGCAGACCATCCCTCCTTATTTGTGAAGGTCTACATGGAAGGCATTCCAATTGGTAGAAAACTGAATCTGTTTGCACATGATGGCTATGCTGCTTTGATTACAACTCTTAGCCTCATGTTCAAGGCCACCATTCTATGTAAGTTGTTCTTAAACACAAATTCTAGGACCTCCCATCATGAGATCAAATCAAATCATAGTTGGGTTCATTTTATTTTGGTCACAGTATTTGACTAAGAAAAGCTTCAATGCTATTTCCATCTGGAAGCAGGTCCTGAGGAAAATCATGTTCATTCAGACAAATATCATGTGCTGACTTATGAAGATAAAGAAGGAGATTGGATGCTGGTTGGAGATGTGCCTTGGGAGTAAGCTTACCAACTTTTGATTCTCCATGTTTTTCATAATTGTTTTCCTTACATTTTGTTTCTCATTTTGGGGTTGGTACACAGGATATTCTTGACAACTGTGAAAAGATTGAAGATCACCAGAGCAGACAGATGTTAGTTAATTTTTTTTGGTCATCTCAGACTCAGTTAGCAGATATACTCTGCCCTGATACAGTTTTGTCTTAGTGGTGGTTCATAACTATATACTCAAAAGAAATTCAGATTAATACATAGTTTGGGGCTGCATCCAATATTGTGTACATTATCAAATATAATAACAGTTGTATTTGTAGACTCTTTTTTCGCTTTTGTTTTCTTCGTTCCTTTTCTCTATGGAACCAATTATTCTATAAGTAAAAGTAAAGGGAAAACAACATGAAGCTTTTGAAAAATTGCTATGAGGGTAGGGAAGGTTTGCTAATATGGGACCATAGATAATGGTCTTCATTTTTTCTTGTGTGCTTTCGCATTATTAGGTGGGATGTGGTCTTCGTGTCGATAAATTCTTAGATGAAGTGGCCCGACCACATCATCCATACGATCATTATCACGAAACAAGAACCCTCTTTTTTATTTTTATTTTTTGAGAGAGTGATCGCACGTGTGACGTGATCAGACAAGCTACTCAAGACCTTGTCGTTCACTTCCCTTGTTTTGACAAGAAGATTTGTAGCCTTTAACTATACGTGATGATGATGATGATTATCAAACTGTGATAGATCCTCAATCAAAGACCCTTTGGGTACACGTGTTCCGGCTTGTGTTGTGTGAGCTTGTTAGACGTGCACGCCATCATGCTCATGATTCCTATGGTTTTGATTGCAGAAGAGAGATCAATTCAAAAGATAGATAAAAGTTGCAAAGCAAGCATCATAACTTTGATCCTAATATTAATGTTAACAGGTGCAAATATTGACCACCCAATTTCGTGAAACGTGGTCATGTGGTGCCTCGAAAGCAATAGGAAGCTTTTCTTCATAATCTCATCCCAGTGTATATTTTGTAGATATATATGTAGGTAGGTAGGCAGGTAGGTATATTTGCACACAAGTCAGACTGTGAAAGGAGAGAGCGAGAGAGGACGTATTTGTTTGTTTGTTTATTCTTCTTGTTATTCTTTGCAGGCCATTTCAATTAGTGCAGGCAGAAGAGTAATGTTATTAGGTGAACCAACCTCTAAGCTGCCACATGAGGAGAGAGAGAGAGAGAGAACCTAAACTGGTTCTTTTTTCTTTTCTTTTCTTTTCTTTTGGCAAATTGCAAATGGCGCACTGCTCTTTCTTATTGACTAAAATGGTATGACCACCAAGTTTAGGCAGTTTAGCTACCAAGTCATCCTCATCAATGATGATGCCATCTTGGCAATCTACAATGGGAAGGAGCTATTCCTCCTTGCTTCTTTTGTGCAAATCACAGTTAGATACATATATAATAATAACTTATTAAATGCACAAAATGAAAAAATAAATATGGACACTTGGCAATCGAAAATCTTATTCGAAAATTTTATATGAAATTTGAGATGTGAATTTTATAATAAATATGGACACGTGGCAACCGAAAATCTTATTCGAAAATTTAATCATAAAATTTAATATGAAATTTGAGATGAGAATTTTATAATAAATAGTGACACGTGGCAACTGAAAATCTTATCCAAAATTTTTATCAAAATTAATCGTTTAAGTATAAAAAATAGAAAATAAATTAAAGTGAATAGTAATTGCCCTTACCCTTGCCCATAAGAGCATTTCCAACAGTTAGCCCCTTGCCATGGCAAGGGGAGCCCTAGGGTAGCTACTATTCACTTGAATAGTGGCTGCCCTAGCCCCTCCAGCAAAGTATGTTTCCAACAGTTTAGGCTTGCCATGGCAAATACTATTCATTTTTTTGTTTTTTTCACAACTTTGTTTACTTAAACAATTAATTTGGATAATATGTTCGGATAAGATTTTTTGGTTCCTACGTGTTAATTCTATTCATATCGGATAAGATTTTTGTTTTCAAATTTCAGATAAATTCAAAATGTCATATTTCAGATTCATTTCGAAATTCAAATTTCAAATAAATTTCAAATTTCAAATTTCAGATAAGATTTTCACCCTCTAAGATTACACCATGTGTCATATCTGTCTGCCTAAATTTTTTTATAAAACCAGATGCTCAGATCATACCTCCCACACCAGATCTTCTCTACATTTCCATTTCTTAGATTTTAGATTTCATTCTCCATTTTCAATGGCAGACATGCAAGAGGTTCTGGAGAGGCAAGAGCGAGAAACTAGAGAAAGAATGTGTAGATGGGCTGCAAGCGAAAGGGCACAGAGAGAACTAGATGAGTAACTTGGCTTAGCCATTGCTTTGCTGAAGGAAGAAAACTAGAGCTGTCGTGGTTCACGAGAAGGCCGTGGCCTGAATATGGACAGACATAGACATTCTCGGGGTACATACTCCCTTTCATTGCGGACATACTCCCTTTCTTTTGCATATTCTAGTTGAATTGCCATATCGTGCTCTTGTTGTTTCATGTCCATTTCAATTCTCATAGCTTGGTGCTTTGAAAGTTCCTCCAAAAATTTAGATGCATTCTTGGTAGAATTACTCCATCTCTTCACCTTCGCCGCCTTCCTCCCAATAGGCCTTGGCTCCTTTTCGATGGGTGAGTCTTGAATCATCGGGAAATTCATAGGTGAATCCGATGTCGGTGTCTCATGAAGTGGCGTCTCGTTCAAGACTACCGTCGGACCCGTTGGAATAATTCGGAATCTCTTACAATTCTTCACCGCCTCCCAACATTGGGTATGGTTGAATACTTTTTTGCCTTGCCCAGTAGCACCATACCACATTTGTGCTTGCATAATCTATATAAAAAATTGAAAATGCAAGAAACTTTAAAAAAATATTGGCTTGGCAATGCAACAAATATAAGCAAAATAATGAAAATGCAAGAAATTTTAACAATTTATCGGAAATGTAAGAAATATTTAAAAAAAATATATAGATATTGCAAGAAATATTTAAATAAATATTGAAAATACAAGAAATATTAACAAAATATAGAAATAGCAAGAAACATTTAAATAAAAATTAATATGACATTAAAATTAATAAAACGAAAATTACAAATAATTTACCTCATTGCTAAGATTTTCCCCACTTCTATGGTTGTCCATCACTTTTGCTAAGACATCTCTCCATTTTTCCAACTCTTTATTGAGAATTTTTCACATACTAGATAATACCATTTCCATACGAGTTGAACCCCCCGATCTTTCACAAAATTCGGTATGAATTTTTCTCTACATATGTTGGGATTTCATCTCATTGCCCCTTACGGGACAATGACTAATTTCGAGCCAACACTCACACAACAAAACATCTTCTATTATGCTCCATGCCTCTCCGGTTTCACTAGAAGAACCCATAATATGATAGAGAAAAATACAACTTGAAAGTGAAAAAAAGATTGAGTAGAAAGTGAATAATAGTAGAAAGAGAAGAAAATGTATGAGGATTTTGTGTTAAAAGTGAAGAGTATTGGTTGGTATTTATAGAAAAAAAATTTAGTAATTTTTTTGTATTTAAAAAAAAATAATTCTGATTCTTTAAAATGTTTTTATTGCACAAAAATTGGCTGTCGTTGGATTGGAGCAAAAATTCTGATCGAAGAGCCCAGGACGCGACAAGTGGCACATAACCGTTAGCGGGCACTGTAGCGGAGCGTTCAAATTTTTTAACGTTAGCGCGTGCATTGACTGCCAGGGCTGACGTTGTCGTGACGTCAGCACGCTGACGTCAGCATCTGCCCTAGGGCTGGAGCTCGGGCCAGCCCTTGTTGCTGAGTCCCACCTTGGGCCCGAGCCTCCCTTCTGCTGCTGGAATGTTTTTAGCCCAAACCCCCCAGTCCTCCCTCAAGCCCCACTGCTGGAAATGCTCTAAAGGTGGAAACAAAATTGCAAGGGCTGCCACTATTCACATGAATAGTAACAACCCTTACCTTGCCCTTACCCATAGGGGGGGAAGTGCTCTTAGGTCCATTAGTTTGTTAACCAGCTCGATATGCTTATTTATCCACAACTAACTGGCGGGTAGGATCGGCGTGAATAGTAACAGTCCTTGCCCATAGAGATAGAATAGAAGTGCTCTTAGATCTATTAGTTTGTTAATCAACTCGTTATGCTTAGATCCACAACTAACTGGTGGGTATGAACGGCCCAATCCAATCTGTTAGCGGGTCCTGGAAGGTCGGGTTTAAATTTACCCGCAGCTCGTCAAGCCCGTTGAAAAATGCAAGGAAGAAAGCAATAGGAGGGTTTTTTCAAAGAGGAAGAATCTCCGAGACTCGGACCGAAGAAAAGAAGAAGAATCGGGTCGGGCATGTCAGCCGCTCCGAATTAACTGAAGAAATCTAAAATTGGTTGAAGAAGGGAGGAGCCATGAAAGGTCAGGCGTCGAGTTCCTACAAAGGCGCTGTCAAGTTCAGGATGTGAGTTTCTTGCATCTTATTCTTCTTCTGTTCTTTTCCGTTTTCTCTCAAGTGTTTTGGTTTTCTTCTACGAATTATTGCCAAATTTACCTTATGTATACAAATTACAATGGACAGGCCAACAGCCCAGAATTTAGTACCGATTCGCTTGGACCTCGATGTCGATGGCCAAAAGTTCAAAGACACTTTCACTTGGAACCCATCTGGTAGAAGTTGGATTTTCTTCATTTTTTAAAATTATATTTTTTTAAATTTGACTCTTGCCCAGTTTGCAGAAGTTAATTATGGGATTTGTTGTGTGGTGATTGATGGCAGACCCTGACTCCGAGATTGTGGTGTTTGCGAGAAGGACAGCAAAAGACTTGAAGCTTCCTCCGGGTTTCATTACAGTCATGGCTTCTGCCATTCAGGTTGGCACTTCAACTACGTCAAATTTTCCCACCAAAGTTTCTACTGAAAACTAAACACTGATAGCTTATGACCATGTTCTCTGATCAGTCACAGATTGCAGACTTTCGGTCGTTGGAAGGCCAAGATATGTACCCGGGCGAGAGGATTGTGCCAATTAAGGTTACCCCTTATCTTATTATAACTTGATTATCTGTACTGGCAAGTGGCAAACTTTCAATGCTTTTGGCTTATCAACAAAACTGTGATGTGTTATTCTCAGCTTGATCTTCGAGTGAACCATACTCTTATTAGGGACCAGTTTTTATGGGTGAGCTTCAACAGTCGTTTGTTTCATCTTATCTTTTCAATACCTCCTTCTCTTACACTTGGGGTTCATCCGTTTCGAGGGATTTCAGGACTTGAACAACTTTGAAAGTGATCCTGAAGAGTTTGCTAAAACATTCTGCGCAGATTTAGGTATTCAAGATCCTGAAGTGGGGGTAAGTCATCATATCAGTTTTTTAAACAAATGCAAAGGCTTTTGGTTTGTGTCAAAGTTGGAATATTGATGTCTTTTCAGTTTGCTAAAAGAAGCTATTCTCATTTTCCAGCCTGCAATTGCCTTTTCAATTAGGGAACAACTGTATGAGGTTAGATTTTGTTGCTTCTTTGAACTATTATGCGTTTATTATGCTACCTTTATATGAGTTACATTATGCAAGTCATGTGAATGAACTTTTTTATATGGATTCACTTACTGTGGTCTTTTTTGTGTTTCATCTTCTAGATTGCAGTTCAAAGTGTAGCATCAGCAAGAGAAAACAGAATAAGCAAAAAGGGACGCCGAGGGGCTGAGTATACTCCAGTCAGGTTTGTGTGTTTGACTTTTTAAAAATAAAATGAAGAATGAATAAAATTTATTTTTTGACCCCACCTTGCTGTTGAACACAATTTATTTTAGGATAGGAAGAGGGTATATGCATTGTAAAGCCTACATGATAGTATATATGTCATTAACTCTCTCTCCGAATCTCTCTCTCTCAGTAAAGCAGGTAGTACTGGATTGGACCTGGTGAAGTTATTCGGTCACAAATCTAGTGTTGTTCGGTATGTCTTCTAACTATGCTAGGTTTTGGGAATTTCTTAAATTGGAAAGCTTCATTGTTTATGCTAAAAATTCTACCATTGCTGTTCTTTGGAGTTTATGTTTGTCTTGTGGCCACTGATATTTAGGCCCCTCTTCACTCCATAGGTTTGGTTTTCTAGTTTTTCCAGTAGTGTTCAGGGACGCAATTCCCTAGGGATCTTCATTAAGGTACAGACAACTTTTAATGGCCTTCCGACAACCAAGATCATATATTTTCAGTAAATCTTCCTGGGATAGCTATACTATGAAATTACCATTTATTCAAAACACTTTTTCTTTCATGAATATTTAAAATCAATTTCCCGTGGCACATGAGATGCTACAACCTTGACCTAAGACAGAAGATATGTTGGCATACTTAATATAATTCTATGGGTTAAAATCATCTTCCATCCATTACAGATCCCAACAGCTTATCTTCTTTTAGCACAATCAAGAATAGTCTTCTGTGTTTGGTTTGCCAGAAGAACTTAAAGGTGAATGAATCTTCACGCCTTACATTTGAAATTCACTGTTAGTGTTCCAATATCAACAACTTTACTCATAATCACCAACTCACTCTTGTTTCTATCTAATTCAAGGAGAAAAATGCTTTGACAACAGGGCAATGGGCCTATGTTCTGTATCTACTTATTTCGAAAATTAAATTTTGGTTCATCTGCATATAGCTACTTACTAAATCGTCTATCAACCACTCTGTAAATTTAACATATTAAAGTCTCCATAAACAGTGGAAAAATGAAACTTTCATTCACATATTTTACCCCCCTTCAAAGCTCTTGAAGAAACTAAAGTCAATACTTTGCTTGAATGGGTTTAAACCTGTTAGAATACATATAGATATTAAAATCCTACATGCCTCTCCAAACTCATCCTCGTAAGTGAAGAAAAAAAGTTCAAGGTTGAGCTCAATGTTACAAGTACTTCCCAATGATAGTGCCCCCTATAATATGTGTTCAATATCAAGGTTTTTGATTCCCCTCCATCTCTTCAACATCATTTATTTCATTTCAACCGTCTGATGATGATTAAATTCAGTACTGTGTGTTTAACTTTTTTCTTTTAGTTGATAGAGTTAGAAAAAAGTTAAAACTGAGATACTGATAGTGGTTTGCCACTTTGCTCCTAAATGTATCAGGAAAAGGAAGGAGTGGGATGTATACGAACCCATTGTTGATCTTCTATCTAGCGAGGAAGTGGATGCCCTTCAAGCAAAAGAAGAAAGGCTTACTCGGTGAATGAACACGACTGTGAGGGGTTTTACTTGTAGTTTGTATAGGGCACCTGTAGGTGACTAACTAGAAGTCCAAATTCTACGACTAATGAAATAGGGTACTTTAGTTGACTCGTGAGGTGACTGAATTCTCTGCATAATGAAAATTCGCCAGTCATTTTGACACTAATTCTGGTTCTCTAAGTTCATTTCTCAAAGCCTGCAAGGTGCCCCCCTACATATGAGGAAAATCTTCCCTATAACCATTGGATACACTGGATCTCTCAAATCCATTTGTCCCGTGATCGGCACGTGAAGAGTTGGATGTAAGAGGCCTATTGTGTACAATGGTTGCAGGAATTCCCATAACTTGCATTGTGATTTTAAATGCATAAAAATGCAGTTTTGCTTGTGCCCTTGTCTTCTAAAGTCAATTCTTGGTGCAATTACTTTTCCTATCATTCATTACCAGCTTTGAGATATCATCTTCATTTGTCCACTTGCCACAACAGGACAATTTGATCTTTAAAAGGAAGGAGATGAAGAAGAAGAAGACAGATTCATTCATATCCATCAAGTCTTGGTGATGGTGGTTTTAAAAAGAAGAAGACGAAGGTTGGTGGGTATTATTTATTTACCAGTGTGAAAGTAGTGACGATCCAAACCCCCAATAATGCATGGACTTTGGAGCCTACCCATAGCTAAATTTCCTTGCTTTTGACTCCTGAATTGGAACCTATAGGGCCGTACACACAAATCAACCAATGCAAATTTATAGTCAATTTGTGTGACCCTTTGTAGGGGCACCGACTTCGAGTCTGATTGGTCCAGTAAGTGATCAAATATGGGGAACTGCCTGACTGGACAATTTTGAGGACGGCCTTCTTGTACTGGGACGTACCTTTGTTTAATAGATCCAACTGGTACATTTTCTTTGCTCCACCAGTTTCCTCCAAAATTTCTGCTTCACTGTTCCTAGCTCCATTATTTATTTTGGACAGATTATAAGATTAATAACAAATGCAAGGTTCACGTTATTGTTTTTTGTGTAGTTGCATGACAAATGGGTTATAAAAAGAAAAAAAAGTTTTTGACTCATCTTTTTTCTATCTCCATCAACTCTACTTATCCAAAACTTCAATGTCTTCAAATTATCCAAAACTCGAGCTTCAAAATTGTACCTGCATCGAAACCAATGTTAGAACATGGTAGACTTGTAATTTGGGGTAGGGGTGGTGGGGGTTGGATTTGAGGTTGAGGATTTGAATCACAAAAGTAGTGTGCATTTGATTGTCAGATTTTCTTTTTGTTTTTGGTGAAAATTGTCAGATATTTTTGTCATACAAGGAAAAAGATAGGAGAAAGACTTCCATGAAACGGGAAGAGCCTAACTAATAACGCTATGACATGCGTGATATCAAAACAGTGTTATACCCATTACAACTGGAATATGTTTTTCTCAAAAGGTAGATTGCAAATGAAGATGAAAACCGAGCGTTAAATACTATTTTTGTTTTGTGTGGTAATAATAATAAACAACTTGCCATTATCTCATGTTTGGCATTGTGAGTAGATGGGAAATTTTTGGTTTGGCTTATTAAATTTGTTTTCGAGCAGTCACAAGAAGCACATCATATTTATTACAAAAGCAATGTGTTGGATTTTTATTAAACAGCTGAAAAAAGTAGTTGGGAGCTTTTTGATTTGTTCATAGAATCCCATTCACTTTGTTTGATTTGTTCTGTCAATTGCCCAGAAAAAAACTTCTGACTGTTACTCTATTCGAATTAGTTATCCAACAAATAATCTGGACTATATTTCCTATAAAATAAAATAAAAAAGGACTACACAGTAAAACAAGTCAGTTCACCATGCAAAATTGTGACGCTGCAAGTCTTACTTGAGGACCAGGAAGAAGAGATAAGATGGTAAACTACAAAGAAACAAGAAGAAGAAGAAGCTGATTAAATTTGTTTTCTTCTAAATTTCCATTAATAAATCTCACTGTGATCTTTAATCACAGGGATTGCCTAGTTCATTCATTTAACAATTAGAAACTAAAAAAACTTTCTTGTAATGGGGGCAATTTTACAATTAAGCCTCACAAATCCCCCCCATCTTTTTTTTTTCTTGGTAGTTTTGAACAGCAGAACAAGTTGATCATCTAACACCTCCATCTACAAGTAATTAATGAGAACCAAAATGATGCAAGCTAGCATGACCCAAATGGTATACACAGATATGCTAATTGCTGAATTGGGTCTTTCTTTGTTTTCTTCCTTTTTTTTTTCGGGTTTTTTTGTTTTGTTTTTTGGGGATGGATATTGGCCTATTTTTTAGCCATCCATCTGTGTTAAGAAGCAGTGATGTTGCAGGCTGAGGGCTTGGACTTGTCCAGAATAGACCACATCACCTGAACATCTTCATATGAGCATGCCATCACTTCACCATGCAGAGCCATCACACTACTTTCATTCCCTGTTCATAACATCATGGAAGAACACATCACTCACTATGTTCCATATTATACTCATATACAATTGGCATCAATACATCATTATCCGATAGACTTGCTTGTCGGACTGTAAATTTGGACCACGTATTCTAATAAGAATTAGCCATATCACTGGTCCAGATTCATAATCTGACAACATAAACATCTTATTACATTGCCAATGTAAGTCTGACAAGAAACATTTCTCATATACAGAAAAGTGGTAATATAAATATGTATGTACCTTGCAGCTGGGATTTCTTCTGATCTCTGCCTGGCTGCTGGTTGAAGAAAGTGCAAGCTTTCCTGAATGGAGATGTGATGGTTTTTTTCCAAGAAGCCATGTGTGCTTTTCAAAATTGGTGTTCCAATCAATGTAGAAGCTGATAATGTTGCAGAGCAGTAGCAGAGTTTAGAATATTTTGGACCCAGATGACTTGAATCTCTCAACGCCTTTTATGCAGAGATAGAGAGCTGGTGTGAACAATTTATATAGTTATATTATATATATAGGAGGTGGAGAGAAAGAGAGGGGCAAGATCCGTGAGATGGGCTTTTTGAGATTAGAGGAACATCACTCTTTTTCTTTTTTCTTTATAAAATTTTTATTTTTCTTATCTCATCTCACCAAGGTCGCCGACTGCACCAAAGCACATGGCGCACGCTCCCAAACAGACCCTTCCCTTCCCTACCCTTTAGACCCTTAACACGTGAACCCCTTTACTTTTCAGAATGTGACGTATATTATGGGATTTGCCCATCTTACTGTTTCTCTCTTCTTTCTTTGTCACATAATAAGCTAACCAAATTGCCTTTTCACCGAGGCTTTTAGACCACATCACCTAATTGACTTTGCTCACCTTTACTGTTACATTGCATTGCATTACAGTCTTTTTGTTTGATGATGATGATTGCATTTCATGCTTATATGTCCCCCTTAGAAGTAATGCAATTTGCCAATTACTTTGCTTCTTTTTTGGCTTGTCGATTGAGAAAAACTTGGGTGAGGACATCCTCGCCGCATGATAAGATGAGTGACAATTAATGTCATGTTAAAACGTAGCATGTATATTGCAAGTTTTTATTCAAGATTTCAAATTTGTAATACATATTATAGTTTAATTGGACTCCAAGTTACCACGCGAGTTTTATCATCACTTAAATGACTTTAGTCACTTAAAACGAAATTTCCCGCAAAATATAACATGTGTTACAAATTTGTATATATGATTGAGATTCTATTATATATGTTATGTTTTGACTGTACATTTTTTGTCACTCATCTTAGTCTAGGGCAGAGAAATTCACACCCAAGTGTTTCTGCTAACATTTGTGAGTGACTGAGTGAGCCCCCAGAACCCCCCAACCAAATGCTGCAAATTCTTGGCTTAGTAATGTGAGATATTTTAAACATGATTATGGAACAGGCCTAATTATCCATTATTATTAGGCAGAAAGACTGACCAAGACAGCCAAATCTATTTGCAGTCTCTGTATATTATGCTCTCATGACATATACCCAACCCAACCATGTTGTGTGCTTATAACTAATTAAACCCATTAATCTATGCTTAAATTCAGGTACTTAGATTAATGGATCCATCCGGCATCAAACCGTACTTTGATTAATATCTAATAAAACCGGATTAGTGGTGCGTTGATTTTAATCATGGGTTGACAAAAGCATTCACACATTCCATAGGCAACATGATTTAATGTCACGATATTACTCTACCATTATCAAATTGATAAATTGTGGTCTCAAGGCAGCAATATTTGCCCTATTAGCGGGCACATGATCATCTTTGCATAATGTGTTTTTCTAGCAACCCAAGAGGGTCATGTTGCTAAAACTTTAAGAAAAAGAAAAAGGGTTTTAAATTAAGTCAAGGTTTACCAATTCCTTGGACTCTCAACAACCCAATAGATTAATATTTGTTTTAGAAACTTAAAATGCTCTGTTATGTCTCTGAGCTGAGCACTTGTTCTCATGTAAAATTTTCATGCAGTGTGAAAGTGCATCCCCCCTTGGATTTTTTGCATATCTCACATGCTCACAATGGCAGTTTACCCTCTGATAAAAGATTTTTTTAATCATGGTTTATGAGTGGATCTTTTGATTAAACAATAACCGAGAAGGATGATTGGTGGGCAGTTTTCACATGTAGACAGAGCAGGCTGCATGTTTGTGCACTAAATTGATGGTCGGTTTTCGTTTTTGGATTTTTTCTGAAAACTTTTCAATGGATGGTGTTGGTTTTTGCCGATCTATGTGCCTGTCTTTTCCACTTCTTGGGGCCCTTTTTCTTCTTCTTTAAATATGCTTGTCCTTTTTTTCTCTTGGATTTTTCGTTGAAAAGACTCATAGGAAGCACAAGACGACCCACGTAATAGTTGACACAAAGATTATGATGATAATGAGTGGTGGTGATGGTGGTGGTGGTGGTGGGGAAGAAGTTGCATTGCAAAAGGCTTGTGAGCTCTCAGAGTATCTTTAAGAGAGATGTTAAATATTAAATATCAAATTTAAATTTGATGGTTGATGTGGCAATTTGACATCTTATACAGCTTTACACTCAACCCGATATGTCAAATTAAATTATTACTTTATTACATTTTAGTGTTGATTTATTTTTAATTAATAAGAAAAGAAAAGAAAAAATAATAAAATATTTATTTGACATCTTACTTTTGGGATGTCAAAAATAACATCTCAACCTCCAGCCTTCATTCCACATCAGCTTTGACATATTGATTGGAGTGATATGAGATATTATTTTTAACTGTTAAATGTCTATGTGGCATGTTTAACACATCGATTAGAAATGCTCTAAATTTGCAACTAAAATTGAAATTGGATTTTGCACAAGTGCAAGAAGAAAATAAGAAAGAAAAGGAGATTTTGATTATACGAACAGGCCAACCAACTAACCTGACCGAAGTTCGTGCAAGATAGTACAATTCGGGTTTGGTTTGGTTCGTTGCCTCAACTTTTAGGCCATCACCGCTCTGAGGCTCTCAGCTGCTCCACACAATCATGTGTGTGTGTCTCTCAAAGCAATGGAAAAGTGGCCCCCACATACTTTCATATTTGTAATTAGCTTCAATCATTGCCCATCCCTCTCACTTCCCACTTGGTTGGGTTGAGTTGGATTTTCATAATAATGTAAGGAGTTTGTAATTCAGATGGTTAAGAAACAGTTACTTTTACGATTGAGATCTTGTGTTTGAATTTTTTCTTTCAATATTATTTGTGAAAAAATAAAAAAATAATGCTCATGCTTGACTAATTAATTAATTGGAGCACAAGAGCGATGAGATTAAGCAATTTTTTTGGGTCATCATGTATTAAGAGTGTGATTAAATTAGTCTTATCAGATGTTGCTTATGGATATAAAACATATAGTTTATGATTCCTTGTGATAACTAGATAGAGAACAAATTTAAAACAAGAACATGTGCAAAACCTAACAACTAGAAGGATTTTATTTAATCTTCCAAAGACTCAGAGTAACTGAGCATTGATTAAATTGGATAACTATTTGTGATTAATAGCTTATTTTATGTTCTAAGTTATAACCATAAAAATTCAAAATCTAAACAAGAAAGTCTTCAACCAACAATTGAGAGAGATGTTTTTAGAGAATGTGGTATAGATGTCAGCCTCCAATGTTGTTTCTTCACCTCTATTACCTCTATTTGGCAATACTGATATGTGCATCTTGTATTTTTCTACTCTATCTTATTAAAAAAAAAATTGAGAGAGATTAAAGGGAAAACTTTAGAATTTTATGGGGGCATTGGCCCTTGACCCCAACAATCAGCCTTCAATGTACGTGATTGTTGTCATATATTGAGCTTGATTGTGCAAGATGGTCTTAAAGTTTTATCTTCCTCTATTGATAAAATTATTGATGTTGTACATAGTATGAATTGATCTAACAAGAGACATGAAATTTGGGTGAAATGTTGTAGTGATTTCAACATGGGAAAGAAAAATATAGACAATGATGTGCCTCATAGGCTGCCTATGAGCTTTTGCTAATTGCTATAGAATATAAAGCTCCTTCGTATAGGTATATTCAAAAGGTAAATGAATCACGTTCTAGTAATTTACAAGTACCTAATGAAGAAAATTGGATGTAGCTCAACTTGTTAGTGGGTTTTTAAAAATTTTTATTCTTCAACAAAGATATGTTTTGGTGTGTATTATCCTACTTCAAGTCGTGTAATTAATTATTTGACATATATTCACGCATCATTTACTGCCAGTGGCCCCCCCAAATTTTGATATCTCATCTATTATATTATATATAACATATAGAATTTTTAATAAACAACTTATATTCTAAGTTAAAATTCCCTCTAAAACAAATTAGATATGATTAAATTATAAATATTTAGCTCTAAACATGTAACTAGTAAATACTTAGGTACTTTATATGCTTGTATTTTCTACTTCAGTCCCCCCAACTTTGCGATTCTAACTCTGCCCCTGTTTGTTGCATATTCTGAATTTACTGTTTTTAAGGGTACTTTGATTGAAATGAAAGTGAAATTTGATAAGTAATGGGCTGAGTTTCCTATTGTTTTTTGCTTTGCTACTATTATGGACCTTGGGTTTAAATTATTTGCAATTGGTTAATGGTTAAAGATGATGGCATTGATCAATTCAAAACTTTATGATTTCAATTATTTGACATCTATAAGAAGAGTGTAATGTTTGATGTGGGTCAAAATGTGCAAACTTCAATTGTAACTTCAGGTACCTTGAGCCAAGCTCTTGGTTCTATAGCTGTCCTTATTATGAGAAATTTCTCTATCCAAGGCTTGAAAAGGGTGAAGCTATCTTCTTCTTTTTCTTCTTCCACTGCTACTTCTGAGTTACAATTTTATTGATATACCAACAATAGAGGTTGATGATGATAATCAGTTTAGTGTTTTATGTTGGTGGAAAAGCAATCAATCATTATATCCTATTGTTTCCCTTATGGCTCATGATTTGCTAACTATTCCAACTTCTATTATAGTATCGAAATCATGTTTTAGTGCAGGTGGTAGAGTTGTATCAGAGAAGAGGGCCAATTTGAGTCCAAATACAATAGAATCATTAATTTGCTTGAAAGACTGGGCCTTAGCAAATTTAAAGATGCAAGATGCAACACGAGATGAGCAATGCTCTGAAGAATTAATGAACAATAGAGCATCAAGACCAGATTGGATGGCAACTAGTGAAGATGTTAAAAGTGAATGTGATGAAAATTTGACAAGTCAAAGTTGAAATGTTATGTAATTGAAAGCCCAACCCAGGGGGGCTGCCCTGGACTTTTATTTTTTGGTGAAAGGCTAGCCGATCCAAGCCCAACAATTTTGAGTCGGGTTGACCCGACCCAGCCCATTAACGAGCCCTGTAGCAAGCAAGACTTTTCAAATTGCCACGTAGGTCAACAAACTTCAATTTAAAGAGTTTTGGCTAGCTACTACCATTGGAGATGCTCTAATATGGCTTAAAAGGAAGTGTTGTGGGTTTAATTTAGAACATAAACCTTGGGGCTCTTCCACATGGCTCAATTAATTGCTAAAATAAACTTGTATGTTGGAGTTTTACCAAAAATCTAAAACCACAAAGGACTTGTAACTCAAGTAGTTAAGAATGTAGGTTCGATTTCCTCTCCCTCAATATCACTTGTATTAAAAAAAATATATATCTCAAACAAACTTTGAAGTTTGAAGTTTGAAGCCTCTTTTTACTGCGCGATCCATTTAAAATGATGAAAGAATCTTTGGCAAGTCCAACCAGAACTGTAGAGTGTTAGACTGAATATGAATTGAACACTAAAGTAATGGGAAAAAATCGCAGAGCACTGCCCAAACTGATGGCTCTGAGTTTTGATCTGCCCTCAATCACAGGTTAATTGTAGAGTGTAGACTGATTTGTATGGGATTTATAACCCCAATAGAATTAAATATTTCACCAAACTTGAGCATCATTGTGAACCATGATTTAATATAAGCATAGCTATAGCGTTTCAATGTTTCATGCAGGTGGTCACAATTTGACCCAAATAAATAAATAAATAACTGGGACATCTTTCATAGAGAAAAGGGTAACTTTTTGTTCTTTATGCAAAGCATCAGCAGAGTGGATAAGAAGTTATATTAATCCTATGGTCTTTTTGTGTGTATGCTAAATGGTAATTTCTCTGCAGGCTATATGGGTTCTGTGACCTCCTGGCCCAATGCCATGCACTCTGCATTTGTTGCATTATTGGGGAATCAACCACTTGGGTGTTTGTGGGTATATAGATTTTGATTTGGATGACCTAACCAAAAGGTTTGGGGATTCAGGTTGGGCCATGCATAGGCCCTCGAAAGTTCTAGGTATTTTTATATCAATAACTTTGTTTTTCTAAATAAAATAGTGCTGGAATCCTGTTCTAGTAAAACCATGTTCTAAATTCTTCCCATAGATCTTAACCTAGTTTGATCTCAATCACAAGTATAATGCCTATAATTTGTGATTTACATCTCTTCCTCACGATATAAATACTTGAATGGAAACTTCCCTGCTGTGTGGTAGGATGAGTGACAAACATTGTCCAGTTAAAACATAACACACAAGAACTTCATACAAGATTACTTACATCGATAGATCTCATTAAAACTGTAGTTACTTATGGGTTATTATGTTTTCATGCATTCATCTTATATATAATAAGAAAATACATTCAAGTAACTAATCACATATAGTGGAGTAGAAAGGCTTTGAAGACAATATACCGCTTTAAAGATGCACATGTTAGAACCACAAAAGGGTCTTCATAAAGGGATCTTTAGACGGTCCAAATGCATTTAGATGATTCTCCTATCATGTAGCTGCGAAAAAGAAACAGAACCCAGTGAGAGTTACTTTTAGCCTGGCATGCCATTGCCTAGCTTATCACACTGATTGTAGCTTCTTTCACCTCAATGGAAAGAGAGAGAATTCAGAAGAGGAGTTAGAATCCTTAAAGAGCAAGTAAAAATAGCAAAACAAAACACTTTTGTATTGTCTTAGACACTTTTTCAAGGTGTTTGGTTTTTTCTTGGACTAAGCCATGAGTTGGAAACCACAAGCATTAGGTTCCTGTTGCCATTTTAGTCTCTTACACCCAAAACCAGAGCTCTGTTTATTCTTTCTTTAATTGGAAATTGGCAGCACATCTCACTTAATCTCATGGTTAATAACTTAATTTCTGTGATTAAAGACTTTAAACGTAAAACGCACGGCACTGAATTTAGCTATCTTCTCATGGAAGATACCAAACAGTGCTTTGTTCTTACAAGGCATGCCAAAATTATATGTATTCCCTGCAGGTACACTATGTGGTACATATCATTGCTCACTTGGAAGTGGACAAAAATTCTTTTTTCCCTTTAGTTCTCTTATGGGAATAGAAAAGTTGGCAACTTAAATTCATTATGATGCCAGCTTTTGATGTGGATTTTGATTTTGATTTTCACAGCTGGGGACCAAACTGATTTTGCCAAATTGACATCAATTTAGCAGTCGAAAAACTGCCTGATATTTGGATATTAAGGAAACTTCTACCCATTTTTTCCAGTTTAAGTTTTTAGATATGTGGCTTTAAGAACAGTAAAAAAAGAGGAGAAAGGGAGATATACAGAGGGAGCCAACCAAAAAGGCAAAGGAGCAAAGTTACATATAATCCAGGTGAAACTGCACCCTAATATGTATTGATTTGATGGTGAAGATGCAGCAAAAGAGGCAATATTCTCAGTTTTTTCGATCGCATGCTGCTCAAGACGAAAGAATAAACAAAGCAATTTTAACTAAAACAAGAAAAATAAAAGAGAGAGAGAGAACAAAATAGCAGTTAATTGCTTTGCTGCAGAAATACCTGACTGTCCCCGTACATGTTAATTTTCTTCAATATATTCAACATATAGTAAAATGTGTTGGCACCTGTTGCATGTATTTCTCTGGTAAAATGTGTTGGTTTAATAACTTTGAATTGTAATTGATGACAGATTGCTAATACTTCAACTGTTTGATATAAAGATTATTTTGACGGAAATATAAGCAACCAAGCAAGAAAAAAAGTTTGAAGGAGGAAACTAGGTTGTAAATTTTTATTATCTGGATTTTATTGTAACTAAGTCACAGATTACATGCACACTTCCAAGAAAAAATTACAAGAGAAGAAGGAGGGGATGGAGGAAGCATGGCAAAAAATTGAAGTACAATCAGCTGGTCTGATCAACCACTACTACATCTCTAGCTTAATTTCATCAAACAGCAAAGGTTTGGCACTCGGGATCGGAAACATGACTAGCATAGAATCTGGTAATGAAGTCAGAGGCTTTGCCGTCGATGCCAGGCTCAGCAGTCCAACCTCCTCTGTCTTCATCGCTTGGACATATTCTTCTTCTAACATAAACACCACCGTCGTCAGAGTAGGTATCGTCTCTGCTGCTACTAGAAAAGCAGGCCTTGAATATGTTACAGAAGGAGAAGATTGAAGAGGACTTTCCCATCTTGTGCTTAATTGGTTTCTCTAGTTTTTGACAAGCAAGGTTTAAGGTTGGCTAGGCTATGAGGGTTTTTGTTACTAGTTGCAATGGCATGAAATATCTGTGTCTATTTATAGTGGAAGAAAACAAGTAGCTAGCTAGGCCTTAACATGGGGCAGGAGAGTCCAGCTAAGTTGGCTGCTGATTTAAGATGATATGGAGGGTCAGGATTCAATGATATGACTTTGTAGGAAAGGATATGATGGTTGTAAAACTAAGAGAAAGCATAAGTGTTATTGTCCTCTGCTTTTGAATTGACCCAAACAGTTCTCCTTGGTGGTACAGTACCCAACTTTTTCTTTTTCTTCTTACCATTTTTCTTTGGCCCCAAAAGATGCCCTCTAACCCTTTAAAATAATGCCTAGGGAAAACTTAGATTGGATTTGGAGGCACTTGTAATTTAAAATGTATCTCTCAGAAAGCTGATGCATGGAATTTAAAACTAGAGAAGTACTGTTACTGAAGTGAAAAAGGAAATCAGAACATGCATAGCCCCAAGGAAACCAACACAAAATCTGATCTCTCAGATTATCTTATGGTACTGTAAGGTCCATTGCACCATCAGAATTAGTAAGATTTAGAGAACCATTCACTCATTTTGCTTCCAAATCAAACATAAAAATTGAGAAATAAGACCAAGTATTTCACTGAGAGTTTAGACTTGTACTTAATCAAATTCTTGGAATGGCATAATTGGTTACCATTTTAAAAATATTTGGTAGCTTGATAAAGTCGCACCGCATACTTTGTACCTAGCTAAGAGTTCTCTTAGAGGAAATCAAAGGGAAGGGTTCAGAAAGGTCAAAGATGGAAGCAGAAAAATCAAAAGCAGGCTTTTGAATGTGCAGTGCTTTTCATTACTTAATTTTTTTAAGGTTAACTTTTCGGATAAGCATCGGCTGTTAAGGGTTGGGAGATTGCTAAGAAAGTCCCCCCACAGCCCTTCACAGCTACAAGCAAGCAGTGCATTCAAGCTGTCTAGCTTTGTGGCATCTCAAAGAAAACCCTGCACTGGAGCCAGAGTTTGGTATGCATTTCTCCTTTTCAGGGTTTTTCTATTCAAAGTTCAGGACACAAGATCTCTGCCTTTAGCCTTTAGTTTGTTTCATTAATCACTAATTAAGTATTATATGTTTTCTTGTTGTAATCACATCTGCTGTGTTATGTCTTAACTTTATGCCCTTGTGTATATAAATATATAATTAGGCAGAAGGGTTTGATGATATACATGTATGTATGATCATATCCCAAATCCAGCCATGTGGCGGACCGACAGTCACCGAATATATCAAATATGTAGAGGGTTAAGTCTGCAAGTTTGCAAGGCATATAATCTGTGCAGGTAAAGACATTCCTCTCCTTATAAATTCAAAGCTACAATATTAAACTGACCAAAACCCTGTTCAATAATCACAACTAAAACTACACCATCCAACTGAAAACCAAAATATCAATCTACTTAAGACCATAATTCTACTTATGTCATTGTCTAAGTATCTGTTTCTTCAAAGGTTCCAATTACTTCCAGAGCACATGTTCTCGCTAATCTACTAGCAAAGTCTCACTAGTCAAAAAGGATTATAGAAATATTACTTTGACTACTTTGACATGTTTTCAACTGCTTCTAGCACATGAGGCAAATATTTTTAAGTAATTTCAGATTACCTTAGTCTTTGGATATTTGGGTTGGACGTTGGAATTAGAGGTGGCTTGGGGTTGGGCTACGCCTCACAAGAGAGAACTCCGTAATTTTGTGACCCATTTGGATCTGGGGATTGGACAGCAATAAACAAACTGGGCCACAAGAGCCTCCACTTGGATTATGACCCAAAAAAGGTAAAATTTACCGAAGGAGGGTTTTGAAAGAGTCATTCTATAATGAGGGTCTTATATGGTCCTTAGGTAAGACCCTTTGTCTTAATCATTGGAAAAAGAGAAAAGAATGAGAGATGGAGAAATTTACTGGGATAAGAGACAGGAAACACCACTGAGATTGCAACCCGTCACCCTACAACAAAACACCAACCAACAAAACTATAGATCCACAAATTTGGACACAAATAACCTCCCCACAAGTAAAACCCCAAATCCAGTAGATGGGAAAGGGGAAAAATAAGTATGAAGGTAAGGAAAGAGAGAGGAGAAAAGAGAAGAAGCAGGAGTGGCCTCCTCCCCCCTCTCCGGAACACACAACGCAAAAGATGTTTGAGAGAGAGAGAGAGAGAGAGAGAGAGATAGAATGCAAGCAAGGATTTTCTAATTTTAAATTTGAATAATTTCAAGACTTTGTTTGTTTGTTTTTTTTTAAAAAAATTGTAAAAAAAATCTAGGATTAAATACATAATTTAGCCGAAAAAGCCACTAGCCACAAATGACCAATACAAACTAGCTACAAAGGGCCAACAATTAGTGCTATTTTTGGTTCGGTAACCGCACCGATATCTGGCAACCGGCTACCTCCAGACCCTCATCGGAATGGTCTAAATGACAACTGTGTCCAGTTCCGCAAGTTGCAGTTTACCGCATCTTTGGCGGGTCCGGTTCAGTTGTGGACTTACTGTGAAGTCTAATTTTTTTTAAGTTACTCCCAGTTTTCAAGCCCATTTTTGAAGATCTTGCCCAGTTTTTAGAAGCCTTTTGGGGCCATTTGTTTCAAGCCTTTGTTTGTATAAGTTTTAGGCCACTTAACTTTTGTCATTCAAAACTTTTGGTCGTCATGCATCATCATATCATCAAATTATGATACATAACAAGTAAAACTTAATTTTAAAAAGTTACAATCCAAATAGAAAATGAAGTGCAATGAAAATTTATTTGAAAATAAATTACAACTCAAATATGAAATGTGCAATGAAAACTTAAGTTGTTACAAACCATGGTGTCTCTCATAACTCAAAAGTAGGTAATGATGATGTGGAAGCAAATCGAGGAACTAGTGATGTTGTAGAAGTTTGAGTACCGGCCAAATCTAGTAGTAACAAGTAAAAAAACAAACATGAATGTTAAAAAAAGAAGCTACAAACATAATTTATTTAAAACAAAATATTAGATATGTCTTACTTGCTTCAAGTGCTTCAAGTTCTTTATAGAATGCAAGTTCTTCATCCGTTGGCTCCTTGTAGAAGCAAAATTCATCCGTCCTAAGCCAATCACTAGTATACACTAATGCCTCTATTTACAGGAACCGACCTAAATTCCACTTTGGAATCTGTGTTGAACCCCGTGTGTGTCCAACACCTGACAAGTGTCGGGCATGAATGACCAAAATACCCTTCTTTGCCTAATCCCAAAAACTGCTTGAGGTTTTGACTTCTATTGGAAAACCGACTGAGTGTTAGTATTGATTTTGTGATTGGCATTCCCTAGATACCAAATAGACTAAGTATAGCTGGTAAATTAGTTGTGATAGAAGAGCAATGGAGGTTGTCAAAATTTCAAGATATGATTTGAAGGCACATATGTCAACCAACGATCTCTAAGGTAAATTATTCATTCAATCATGCATCTTGATTGTGTTATTTCAAGAATTATTTCAAACTCACAATCTAATTAACATTATGGTTAAAAGGACTTTTATTTAAAGAAAGATTGATTTAATTATAATATGCTTTCTAGTTTTGAATATTAAAAGTCTTTTTTGATTGGAAATCAATTAGTCTCATTTTGGAAATTAATCTGTTTGATTAGGAGCTAATTGATCTTGTTTCCAGTTTTGAAAACCATTATAAAAGCAAGGCTTGGTTTCATTCCTTAACACAACTTTCGACTACTAGAGTTTTCTTGAGTTTTCATATAAGCAAAAGAAAGTTGCTGTGCATTATTTTCCAGAAGGATAAATCATCAAGAGTAAGATTATCTTGGCGATTTGTCTTTGCATTCCTTTGCATTCATTTGCATAAGTTACAAGGTTCTCATACCTCCAGTGAGCTTGGATCGATCTCGTCAAGAATCAGATTCAACATAAGGAGAGAAGGAGAAATCCCATGAGAAGTTGAGTTATGAAGAAGTTGTTCGTTGTCTAGAGTGTCTAGGACAAGTTTGTATACTTCTTGTAATCATCGTTCTATAGTGAATTTACCTTGGACTATCAGGTCCCGTTGATTTTCCCCAGAGGTGGGGTTTTACCACATAAAATACTTTCTGTGTACTCTTTGCTTCTATATTATGCACTGTAGAGGATTGATACATCATATCAATCCCTTAGGTGTGTTTTTTGTATTACCGCATTACTCTTGACTACTCAAAATGCAGACCTTACTCTTTTGTGTTTTAAGCCATCCTATAGGTATTTTCAATTGGCATCAGAGTAGGTTGCTGAACACTCTCAGTAGGATCTAACATACCTAGGGATGGAGCATGCCGCAGGCTCAGTTGTGCATCCACCGTATTTTGATGGGAACAACTATGGTGCTTGGAAGGCTAAAATGAAGTCTTTCTTATGGTCTCTAGATGAATGTGTTTCGAATACTGTGGTTCATGGATTTTCTGAACCCACAAAAATAACTAGAAAAGGAGATGAAGAACGCACAGTTCCCAAACTTAGAGAGGAATGGACAAATGCAGAAGTCACACACAGTACCAATAACCAAAATGACAGGACCCGCCCCAAGTTCCTAGGAATCCTTAACTGATCCTGTGGTATTTTCGACATCAAACTGATGCCGGGCCCACTTGCTAACAATATCCTCTTCTCCAAATCAAAGGAAAGGAGGGTTGACACTTTCTGCCGAAATTTCGGCAGAGTCTTCCCTGAAAACGAAATTTTCCCAAAAAAATTTAACCTGTCAAACACATTTTAAATAATCCCAATAGTAGCATGCACAATGTAAAAGCACACAATTTACATATTAGACCTCTGGCCTTACGTTCAACTCTAATATGGGCGATTGCAGAGCAATTCTAAGAATTTCAGTTTACAAACAAAAATAAAATTCAACGAAATAGAAACAAGTAAGAGTTTGTCCTACAGGAGCTCGGGGCTTGGAAGTTCAGGGCACTGTTCGGCTGCTCGGCTCAAGTCAACTACTGCCTGGGGGGCGCAAAACAGAAAACTTGTGGGTGGACAAAAATAAAGTTTTCATATAGTTAAAAACAACATACTAACCCCACAGTTTGGAAAACGATGCCGAAAACATGCAATTGTAACCCGATATATTCGTATATAGTCCATTAAAACTAAGGTAAGAACCATATTTGATAATAGTATACTAATACTCAAACTCACTCAACACCCTTCCCTTCTTCTCAAACCACTATCACCCAAAACATGTGCCCATTGACACCGCAAGCGAGGAAGGATCCTTACTGATAAACAAGAACGAAGGTATATGTATATGTATATATATATATATATATATAAGTATGACCACTACCAAACTTGTACCAGGAAACAATCCAACTGGGGGATTGGGCTCACCAGCACGCACAACAGAATCCTCAATACTCGTACGCTTGTGACAAGTCCTACGTGAGCAGACTAACCCCGCTAAGGGTCTACGAAACACCTTGTCAAGGGTGCCCGGGTTCCGACATATCCAAGTATCTCATAATTCCAAGTATCGAATCCAAGTATTCCAAAACTGGGGAGGTACATAGGGTAGTGCTAATAGCACTCCAAGCTGACATAAACTACAACCCAACTCACATTCCATAATCTCTTTCCAACAATCCCATGTACCTAACACACATCCGAGTATAGATAGTAACTCTCAAAAATAACATATATCAATTCAAAATAATCACAATTTGCAAATATCCAAATATACTTCCAATACTTTCATAATAATATTATATTTCAACATTTAAATATATAATAAACTCAATATTCAAATAACCCATTATGCATAGTCTTGCGTCTTTGAAAGTAATGATTATTAATTAAAAACAAAGTCCACTCACAGATAATCCAAAGCTACTTGACCCTGGGAGGGGCTGAAGAAAGAAGCACCAGTCATTCATATCCATTGGTTGTTGAGATGTTGATATAAAACGAAAGCTAATACAAACAAGACATAGAAGAGGAAGAAGAAGAAGAAGAAGAAGCGAACTTCGATTGGAGTGGTATTCTAGGAGAGATGGGAAGCACGAGCTGTGCTTCCATTTCCAACTTGAACTTCATTCGTAGTCGCATCCATGCATCCTTGAGCCTTCCCCTGAAAATAATGTATAAAAGGGTCAGGCATACCTCAAAAGAATTGGAGCCAAAAATCAGGGTAAGGGAATTTGAGCAGTTCTTAACTTACCTGTTGAGTACGCTGAGCCGGCGTATCTATTGAAGAATACGAGGACTAGATCAATTAAAGTACTTCAAACGAGAACTTTAAAAATAAACTCCTAGTTTTCCTGGGATTCAAAGTGTGTGTACAACGAATGAGGAGTTCCTAAGGTCCAACTATGCATTTCGAATGGTGGAATAACCTCGGAAGATGCTCGGTCAACCGAGTGGTCAAACTTCCCAAATTTGGTCAACGGGGCCCGCGAAGCCCATGACCTCCTATTTCCTATCCGAAAGTTCCTACGGGTTCAACAAAGTTTACTAAACATGTCCTGCGATTTTGGTCCAAATCGAGTGGTCAAATCGCTCGCGATAGCAATATTGGACGGTCACAGTTTTACGTAATCTTTGAATCATTGATTCGGAATACCGGGACTCCGATTATGGATCCGCGAATCCTACATGATCCTAGAGCTACATAGATCATCATATTTGGGAATGGAGTTGATCCAACGGTCCAAACATATCAAACTCGGATAACGCCTAATATGCGTAAATTCGATCGACCGCCAAATGGTAATTAAATTCAAATTCGAGCATATCGTCATGCTCGAGACGATATGGGGAACATTTTAGAACCAAATTGGCCACCCAACCATGGCCCACCCACCACCACATGTGCCGGTAGCGAGTAGGTGGCTTGAGAAAATTCTGACAACACGAACATTTTCAAAACACCCATCAATACCCATACTTACATGATGAGGACAACTAGTGGATCAACTTTTGTTCTTGGGCCACGGCCAAAAGGTGGCCGGAGCTTGTGGAAAATTCAAGCCAAAAATCGGTCAAAACTTGGTTTCAGAATGAGTTTCAAAACTTCAAAATCAATCCTAACCAACCCAACTATCAGCTAGATCACGTTGAAAGGATGAGAAAGCATACTTGGACAGACAAAAAATGGTGGCTGGAATCGTAGGAAACGACACCGAAAATTTCGAAGAAATTCCGTCTTATTTCAAGCTGTTTTTGGTGGCAAGGGCTGGGTGGGGTGGAGCAAAGAGAGGGAGGTGGGCTAGTTTGTTTGGGACCGGTGCCATCTCAAATGATGGTTGGACGAGGGTGTTGTCGGCCAAAACAGTGGCCGGTTAGAGGTTGTCGCACGAGAGAGAGAAAGATAAGGTTGGGGGGGGGGGAAGAGAGAGAGGGAGAGGGAGAGAGAGAGAGAGGGAGAGAGAGAGAGAGAGAGGAATTTGATTGGGATTTTAAAATCCAACCTCAAATATTTATGGTTGTGCCACTGCACTTCCGTTGATTGTAACTTTTTCATTAAAACTCCGATTTAAGCCCACTACATGTTTACGAACCCGTATCGGCGCGCTCTACACCATGGTGCTATCCAAGTACCCAAAATCCTACTAGATTAAAAGTGACCAAAAATGACCCTACCTCAAGGGCTAAATTGTAATTTCATGAAATTTTGTACCTGTCATTCGAAGAGGTGAGGGTACTTGGCCTACATCTGCGCCTAGGGTTCCTAAGTGTCTTCCTCAACGGTTTGACTCCTCCACAATACCTTCACTACCGGAATGGTTATAGAGTGTAACACTTGCTCATTTCTATCCAGAATTTGCACTGGTTGCTCCTCATAGGTCAAAGCTTCTCTCAACTCCACAGGTTTATGTTCTAGAACATGGGAAGGATCAGGTATGTACTTCTATAACATGGATACATGAAATACGTCATGAATCCGAGATAGTTCTGGAGGTAAGGCAAGTCTGTAGGCAACGAGTTTGATGTGTTCCGTGATCTCATAAGGTCTGATATAACAAGGGGTTAACTTCTCACGTTTCCCGAACCTCATCACACATTTCTAGGGAGATAGCTTCAAGAACAGCTAATCCTCAACTTCAAATTCAAGATCTTTGGACCTGTTATCTGCACAACTCTTCTATCGGTCTTGTGTAGTTTTAAGCTTTTCTATGATAATCTTCACATTCTTCGTTGTTTCTTGAATACTTTCTATCTTTTCCAATTTTCCCTCACCCACCTCATTCCAACATATAGGAGTTCTATACTGCCTCCCATATAAAGCTTCATACGGAGCCATTCCATTGCTTGAGTGATAACTATTATTAGAAATATGCCCTTAAAGCCAACTAATTATGTAAAAGTTAGAGTTAAGGACATGTTTGATAAAAGACATATTATGTTATCAATGAGCAAGAAAGGTTGTTTTATATATTAAATTATCCTATATTATCTTTCAATATGTAGAACAACCATAGTCCAAAGAATACACAAGTGGATATGAGAGCTATGTAATGAGATTGCATACATGGAGACTTCTCATCATCCTTAAATCCTGAATATGTTCCTGGTCATAGGAATATTGATTGGGTGTCAATATTTTGCAAAGACTAGTACACACAGTATCGTCTCTATATGTAGAGAATGACAAGGTCTGAAGTCATTAAGTGTGGAGAAACATCGATATATATATATATATATGTCGGTGTTTATAAAAGAATAAGTACATTAAACGCGATCCAACACATGAGTTACAGCATGGAAGTCTTTACTCACATGACAAGCTAGAACTCATAAATTGCAACGGTGCAAACTAATCCTTAAACCTGAGGCATCATAAATGTTTTGTGGCTATGTTGTTAATCTTGGAGGGCACTATACGGTCATGCTGAATTAAGCATAGCTTAAAGGTGCTCATCAGTATTCTGAATAGAGTCGTGAAAGCAAATGAATGTACAACAAGGAATCTCTACTCTCAATAAAGGAGAGAGAATACTCTAAGATATGATTGGTCAAATCTTTGCGCAGAGTAGTGGATGAGACTTGAAAGAACAAGTTTTCAAATCTTACCAGGATAATCATATAAAAGGAATGATTCACATTAGGATATTGACAATCGGATTCCATGATCTAATCATGTGAATAAGGAGTATTGACATAAGAGAAGGATTCAATTGCATGGTCATTCCAATTTGAATAGGTTCTTTCACAACGTCTCATTTAGCTCGGATAACCCTGACTTCCTGCTAGGCGACAACCATGGTTTGTGGATGTCCTTAAAGGTTTCAATTAACCTTTATTAATAGAAAGAATTAAATTGTGGAATTTAATTTGTATATCATCTTTGAGGAGTTGAGTCAACCCACTACCTTGCTAAAGGGAACCTACGGATCTACACACCCGAAGAATGTAATTAGAGATACAAATGAGAGGAAATGAAATGAGGAGACACAAGTCAATGGTTAATAATCAAATGTCAAAGTCAATGGTCAAAAGTCAGTATGTTGACCAAAGCAATTGACCAAAGTTAAATAGTTCGACCGGGTCAATTGCGTAAGACTATAATAATAATTTAATAGTTAAATTATAATTAAAAGATTAATTATGGAATTAATATTGACATATAGAAATATTGGATTGGGCTTTTAAATATGATTTAAAAAGAAAGAGGCAAAATAGCCCAAAAGGCTATTGGGCCCAAGGGATAAGTGGCATAAGATGACATGACCCATGGACCAAATGGAGCCCCAATACCCACCCAAACCCCTTGCCTTTTTGTGTTGTCCTATATAAGCTAAGTGTTGGAGAAAACCTAGTTAGAGTTTTTGGTTTCCTACTTTGGTTGATGAGTGATCATCTTTGTATCTCATCTTCCATAAACCAAAAATTGGTCCAATCAAGATGTAGACTAGCATGCATACTTCTTGATTGCATTCTCTTCATCTCTAGGAGCATTTGGTGTGGTGAGGTAGAGGACTCCAATCTTAGAGCCTTAAGGTGAAGTGGTCAAAATCAAGAGAAACAACATGCCTTTCCAACAAAGGTGTTCATTCTTGAGAAACCAAGAAAATGTCATCAAGGGTAAAGGTCTATTCCTTTTTCCTTTTCTATTTGTGTCCAAAGAGACTAGGCTAAGTACTTGGTTTAAAATGAAAAAGGTTCAGCTCAACTAGTATAAGTATAGGTTATGGCTAAAGTTGATTTCTTAAGCATTAGATGCATGTTTCCTTCAAGTAGTATTAGAGCCAGGTCTAGTCTCTTTGAGCCTTTTATTTTGATTATTGGTTTTAATATGGGTTTGTATTCAAACTTATGTGTTATATGTGTTAGATTTTCTTTTTCATGTAATTTATTCATAGTATATGGGATATAGGATGAATGAGTAGGAGTATGAAAATAAAAATCAAGAGATGGCACCAATGGGGGGTGGCACCAAGGAGGGTCTTTTTGGGTCTTGTGTGTGCCCATGTGTAAATGTTTACATAGTTGTGTTAGTCTTGAAATTCTAAGTATGGATATGATTTTTGCATGAATTTAGGATTTTTGTGTGATTTATGAAGAGTCATAAAGATTTGAAAAAGGTTCTTGAAATGTTCTTGGTGTTCATGATATGTTCATAAGAGTTCTTGTTAAGCATGCTTTTTTATCTTATTTGATACTTGACATTTGTATGTTGAATGTTAGTAAAAAATATTTTATGACATCCTATGACATTTTCATAGTATATAGTTTATGTCCCTTAACGTTTTAAAAAGAAACCAATGAAAATGAAGATGCTTTTTGGGTACATATTGACCAAGATAGGATCCAAAGGATAGTCAAACAGGGATACCTTGAATCTTTGGGTTCAGTCCCTATGCCCACTTGTGAATCATGTCTTTAAGGAAAAATGTCAAACTTTTCAGGAAAATCACTAAGCTTCTTGAATTAATCCACACTGATGTATGTGGGTCATTTTCCACTACATCAAGTGTAACAACCCGGTCCTTAATTAATATTTAATTATTAATTTATTCCAATAAAAGATCACTATACCCCTAGAATATTTTAATAATTTAAAAGTTAACTTTTTGATCGGGAAGGAATTTGGGGATTTCAGTTATACCATTACGTAGAGCACAGTGAGATGAGTCTGTAGACACGTAGTGGGCTCAAATCGGAGTTGTAACGAAGGAGTTACGATCAAAAGAAGTTCAGTGGCATAACCGTAAATATTTCGAAGTTGAGTTCTTAAAAACCAAGATTTCTCCTATGTTGGCAAGTCGACCAGCCGACTTTAGGAGAGGATTTCTCTCAGCTCCGAGCACCAATTCGAGCAAGATCGGTGCCAAACGAACCACCTCACTCCCCTCTTTCAGTCTCAGCCCATCCCAGCCTCGATCCACCATCGTAGTCGCCGGAAACCACCACGAAACAGGGCTGTTTGGACAGTTTTTGATGGAATTTCACGGAGTTCGTTCGGACACCTCCGGCCACCAAATCGGACGAGTGAGGTATGATTTTCTAGCTATTTTTCATGCTATAGCTGCTGTTGGGTAGGATTCCAGAGATTTCAAGCGTAGATCGTTCGATTTTTAAGTTAGGTTTCAGCAGACTTTTAGGTCACTGTTCCGGCCACTTCCAGCCAGTTTTTGGGGTAGGTCCAAGAACAAAAGTGGTTCCAAATAGAGTGTTTTACCTAGGATAGGAGTCTTGAGCCGATATGTTGAGATTTTCCGGCGAAGCGTTACCGCTTCGGGCAACCACGAGCTGCCAGCTCGTGTGGCGGCGCGTGGGCACTGTAGCAGTGAGGCATTATGTCCCAATGTGATCCTCTTGTTGTCACGAGCTCGTAGGAATTCATGGATATCAATTCGGATAACGTTTGAAGCCTGAACGAATCTCGCATAGTGGGTGATTCCCGGGTTCAGCCGGTTTGAACCGTTGGATCGTAATCATGTTCCAGTATGTTGACCTAGGTAATTTCAAGATCGTATAGCATTTGACGGATCGTAAAACGGAGTCTCGGATACTCCAGAAATGTCAGCCTTAGAGTGAGGTTTACTGTAAAACAAACCAGTTACAGGTTAGGAACAGAAGAAAGAACTATGTATGACTTGATCCCTCAGTAAGGGTACGTAGGCAGCCTACAGTTATCAGGTGCAGCCACGAGTTAGGGGCTCAGGGTTTATGTTACTGTTTTCAGGGCATTTTTGGTCATTTATCACCCATACCCACCAGATGTCAATTTTAAATAGGATTCGGCTCGGATTTCAAAGTGGAAATTGGGTCGGGTCGTTTCAATTGGTATCTGAGCATTAGGTTAACTTCCTGTAGACATTGCATTACTTGTGCATCCTTATTTTCAGAATTGCTGGACATTTCTTATGGTTGAAAAATTTGTTGAGGTTTTCATTTGAAAAACTTGTTATGCATGTTAATATATATATACTTGTATGTCGAGAACTGAGGTTTAGCAAGTTGAGCATTTAATTATCTGTTCATTTATCACCTGCTTATATATTCAGTGGTTGAAAAGGAAGAATTATAACTTTTGGTTTTTATCAGATTTTGGTATATATATATATATATATATATAAGTTTAGTTGAGAACCAATTTATTGAAAGTTTATATAAATGATGGGTTATGGTTTTCAAAACCCACCGCGAGGGTACCCCCCCAGTTGCCTTGAGACAGTTTGTTATTTATGATAATGCCCCACGAGTATCGAGGACGCTTGAACCGTGTGGTGCGAAGATTGCGGCTCAGGTTGACTAATGGTCCCCTGAGACCTGCGAGGAATGCGGCTCGGATGGACTTGGTGTCTCCGGGACCTGCGAGGATTGCGGCTCAGGTTGACTAATGGTCCCCTAAGACTTGCGAGGAATGCGGCTCGGATGGACTTGGTGTCTCCGGGACCTGCGAGGATTGCGGCTCAGGTTGACTAATGGTCCCCTAAGACTTGCGAGGAATGCGGCTCGGATGGACTTGGTGTCTCCGGGACCTGCGAGGATTGCAGCTCATATTGAAGTTTTATCTCTGAGACCTGCGAGGAATGCGGCTCGGTTAACTTTGTGTTTTCAAGACCTGCGAGGATGGAATTGACGGATATATGGAATTGACGGTATTAAATGAATTGACGGTATTAAAGGAATTGACGGATATCAGGAATTGACGGATCATATATGGGGGTACACCTAGGTGGAGAGGATTTAAGTTTTGAGATGCTTTTAAACTAAATTAAGGATTTTATACAGTTACCATTATTTATTTAAACATCACAGTTGTTTTACAAGTAATAGATGGAGTATATATATATATATTTACTTATAGACTTTATTTATTTTAGTTTAGTTTGCTTTAATTTATCTTAGTTTATTTATTTAAGTTGTTTTATTTTATTTCACGTAAGTTGTTGGCTTTCATATTTTATTATTGGATATGGTATTAAATAGTTTCAGTATTTCTAGCATATTTTGCCCCACCAGTCTTACAGTTATTCTGACCGTGGGAGCCAGAATTGCGGATCAGGTTAACCAGATGTCTCTTGAGTCCAGCGAGGATTACATAGCAGGATGAACCATACACTCAATGTTTTTCAGCAGAATTACTGTTTGGAAAGTCATGCATAAGTAGAAATGCAAGAGTTAGAATGTTTGAGATTGCCAGTGTATTATTGTTGTTCTGAAAGTTGAGATTGATTAACAGATTGATTTATTTGGTTGTTACGACATGAGACCTGAATATTATGATGTTTGATTGCTTGGATATGATTTAATGCATGCTGGCAGATGAGTTATATAAATATACATACTTGTTTTACAGATGAAATGTTTTTGGGGAATGTTCAGTTTACAGGAGAGATTTTGCCGAATTTTCGGTAGAAGTTGCGTTTGAATTTCATTTAATTTCAGCTAAAAGGGCAAATTAGTCTTTTGTGCCCAGCAGTAGCCAGGTGTCGGATACTCATAGGAAAAGGGATTTTAGCTAATTATCAGATTAAGGGCAGCAGAGTTTTAAGTTTATCAGAAATTCAGTTAATTAGCAGATCTTTTCAGAGTTTTATATTTCCTTAAGCCAGCTCAGGTATTCAGATATAAATGTGTGGCCCTTAGATTTTCTTGATTGCCTTATAGATACAGTTATTGAGATGCAAATAGTAAGTGCAGTTCTAAAAGAGCAGACTTGAGAACCCGAGTAGCAGATGCGGGCCCAGTACCCTCACTTTTTCGAATGATGGGTATGTAAATTTCGAGGACAAAATTTTTATAAGGGGGTAGATTGTAACAACCCGGTCATTAATTAATATTTAATTATTAATTTATTCCAATAAAAGATCACTATACCCCTAGAATATTTTAATAATTTAAAAGTTGACCTTTTGACCGGGAAGGAATTTAGGGATTTTAGTTATACCGTTGCGTAGAGCGCAGCGAGATGAGTCCATAGACACGTAGTGGGCTCAAATCGGAGTTGTAACGAAGCAGTTATGATCAAAAGAAGTTCAGTGGCATAACCATAAATATTTTGAAGTTGAGTTCTTAAAAGCCCAGATTTCTCCTATGTCGGCAACTCGACTAGCCGCTTTAGGAGAGGATTTCTCTCAACTCCGGGCACCAATTCTAGCAAGACCGGTGCCAAACGAACCACCTCACTCCCCTCTTTCAGTCTCAGCCCATCCCAGCCTCGATCAGTCGTCGTAGTCGCCGGAAACCGCCACGAAACAGGGCGGTTTGGACAGTTTTTGATGTAATTTCACGGAGCTCGTTCGACACCTTCGGCCACCAAATCGGACGAGTGAGGTATGGTTTTCTAGCTATTTTCCATGCTATAGCTGCTGGTTGGGTAGGATTTCAGAGATTTCAAGCGTAGATCGTTCGATTTTTAAGTTAGGTTTCAGCAGACTTTCGGGTCACTGTTCCGGCCACTTCCGGCCAATTTTTGGGGTAGGTCCAAGAACGAAAGTGGTTCCAAATAGGATGTTTTACCTAGGATAGGAGTTTTGAGCCGAGATGTTGAGATTTTCCGGAGAAGCGTTATCGCTTCGGGCAACCACACGCTGCCAGCGCGTGTGGCGGCGCGTGGGCACTGTAGCAGTGAGGCATTGTGTCCCAATGTGATCCTCTTGTTGTCACGAGCTTGTAGAAATTCGCAGATATCAATTCGGATAACGTTTGAACCCCGAACGGAGCTCACCTATTGGGTGATTCCCAGGTTCAACAGGTTTGAACCGTTGGATCTTAATCATGTTCCAGTATGTTGACCTAGGTAATTTCAGGATCATATAGCATTTGACGGATCATAAGACGGAGTCTCGGATACTCCAGAAATGTCAGCCCTAGAGTGAGGTTTGCAGTAAAACAAACCAGTTACAGGTCAGGAACAGAAGAAAGAACTACGTGTGGCTTGATCCCTCAGTAAGGGTACGTAGGCAGACTACAGTTATCAGGCGCAGCCACGAGTTAGAGGCTTAGGGTTTATGTTACTGTTTTATGGGCATTTTTGGTCATTTATCACCCACACCCACCAGGTGTCAGTTTTAAACAGGATTGGGCTCGGATTTCAAAGTGGAAATTGGGTTGGGTCGTTTCATCAAGGGGTGGCTTTTCTTACTTCATTATGTTCATCGATGATTACTCTTGGTTGGGCTATGTATATGTAATACAGTATAAGTCCGAGGCCTTTGAAAAGTTCAAAGAATTCAAGAAGGAAGTTGAAAAGAAAACAGGAAAGAGTATCAAGATTCTAAGATCAGATCGAGGAGGAGAATACTTGAGTACTGAGTTTCTTGAATATCTCAAGAAACATGGCATCCTATCTCAATGGACCCCACCTAGAACTCCACAACTTAATGGTGTCTCCGAGAGGAGAAGCCGAACATTGATTGTTATGGTCCAATCAATGATGAGTTATACTGACTTGCCAGTATCGTTTTGGGGATATGCACTTCAAATTGCAGCATACTTGCTAAACAGAGTACCTTCCAAATTCGTGCCCAAAACACCATATGAAATGTGGTTTGGGAGGAAGCCAAGTCTTAATCATCTTAAGGTATGGGATTGTCCAGCTTATGTCAAGAAGCATGATATTGACAAGCAAGACGCTAGATTAGAAATGTGTAGATTCATTGGATATCCAAAGGAAAATACTACTTCTACCATCCAAACAAACAAAAGGTGTTTGTTGCAAGATCTGCAAGATTTCCTGAATTGATTTTGCATTGGATGGCACCTGTGTGCAAAAGGTTGAGCTCAAGGAAGGGTTTGGAGAGCCTCATGAACCTGAAGTAGAGTATGATCCAGTCGACAATCCGGTCCCTTTACCCACACTCACCCAACCTCCACAGAGGTCTGAAAGGATCAATAGAGCACCTGATAGATATCTTCGCTTACACCATGTTCTTCTCATGGGGGATGACATGGAAGATCTGAAATCTACACGAAGGCAACGTTGGACATTGACTCAAAGAAATGGCAGGAAGCCATGAAGTCTGAGATGGATTCTATGTATGCCAACCAAGTTTGGACTCTGGTTGACCCACCCGAAGGTATTGTACCAATCAGAAACAAATGGGTCTTCAAGAGGAAGAAGGGCTCAAATGGCAAGGTGGAGACCTATAAAGCTAGATTAGTGGCTAAAGGCTATAGACAAAGAGAGAGAATTGACTATGAAGAAACTTTATCTCCTGTAGCAATGATAAAATCTATCCGCATACTTCTCGCCATAGCAGCATATTATGACTATGAGATATGACAAATGAATGTGAAAATGGCTTTTCTGAATGACCACCTTTAGGAAGAAATCTACATGGATCAACTTGAAGGATTCATATCTAAACATGAAGAGAAGAAAGTATGCAAACTTCATAGGTCAATCTATGGACTGAAGCAGGCTTCAAGGAGTTGGAACATTCGTTTTGATGAAGCCATTAAAGGTTATGGTTTTAGCCAAAATGAAGATGAACCTTGTTTATACTAGAAAAACAGTGGGAGAGCAGTCGTATTCCTTGTACTATATGTAGATGACATATTAATGTTTGGAAACGACATAGGCATGTTGACCTATGTGAAACTATGGTTATCAAAGACCTCCTCAATGAAGGATCTGGGAAATGCATCTTACATACTGGGTATCAAGATCTATAGGGATAGATCGAGAAAACTAAATGGATTATCTCAATCCTTGTATGTGGATAAGGTGCTCGGGAGATTCCAAATGGAACATTCCAAGAAGGGTTTTCTACTAGTTAGACATGGTATTCACCTGTCTAAGAGCATGAGCCCTAAAACCCCAGAAGCAGCGATACAGATGAGCAGGATCCCATATGACTATGCAATTGGGAGTCTAATGTATGCGATGTTGTGTACGAGGCCTGATATCAGCTATGCTGTGAGCATCACAAGCAGATATCAATCAAACATAGGATCAGAACACTGGAGTGCTGTAAAGACTGTGTTAAAGTACCTTAGAAGGACCAACAATATGTTCCTAGTCTATGGAGGAAACCCATAATTACTGGTGGAAGGATATACAGACTCAGATTTCGAATTTGATGTTGATGAATGTTGTTAAAATGTTAACTCGCAATTGTACGGGCCAATTAGTAATATAGCAAGATAAGTACGAGGTCGTACCCACGAGGACTGAGAAGTTAAAATTAGTTATGTACTTAGATTACCAAATTCAAGAAAGTAGGAGGTTAAGTCTAAAATAGAATTTAAAGCAAGAGTGATTGTAATTGTTGAACAAATGAGGCAAAACGAAATTTCAAACAAAAGCAAAGTGAGCAAATGTAACAAAGAGTGTTTTTGTGGGCTGGAAAACAGATTGGGAGACTAGGGCATTCGATTCACCATAACAATTCAATTCTAGGTTATAAGGAGTCAAGTGACAAGTCTAATTCAGATTCAAAGATTGATTCTAGCTAAAGAATAATTAGGCCATGGTGTCTGGTCCTAACATTGTGTTCCTAATTCCCTAACTTGATCATTTGTTGTCTAACCTAAATTAAGCATTAGGAACTCATTAAGCATAGAAGAACAATTTAAACAACCAAGCATGTATCTAATCCCTGTTGTCCAATGTCCATACATACTTTTCTTATTCATAGTTCAATTCGAATCAAAGCATGGTGTCTACTCTTGATTCAAACCAAGATAGCTAATATACACGTTCTAATGGTGACCAATCATCCAAACAAGCATATTAACTGATAAGCATAATGAATAAGAACATGAATCATGAATCAAACTTGAAACTCAAAACTTCAACTTATAAACCCAGAATATTCATGTTAGGTTACATCGAAGTCCTAGTTATGAATTTAGCTACTCATAATGGAAATGAAACTTAAACAGAAATGAGAAAACATAATGAATGCAATAAGAGTGGAAAAACCCATTTATGAAGTTACTTGTGGTGTCCAAGGCTTCTCCAAGTGCTTCTCCACATCTAATGCTGCTCCAAGTGCTTCCTCACATTTAGAGTATGGCAACTAAAGAGGTGATTTGGGATGAATTTGGGTGAGTGGTGATGGCAGAGAAAGAGGAAATTCGTAGGGAAATGAAAGGAAGGCTTGTTGGAGCTGTTTTGGTGATTTGGGACTGAATGGAGTGTTTGGGGAAGGATGGGAGTGTTAGAGGATGGCTGAAGTGAATTTTAGGCTGAATGGAGTGACATATTTCTGAATGAGTGTGCATCACTCTATTTATAGAGTGCAAATTCGTGCTCCCCCTTTGGCTGATGAAGCACACCCATTCCTAGCTGTTCCCAAAGTTGCCCATTAGGTTCCCATGCTGCTTTGTCTCCCATGAGTGGCTGATTTGATGTGTAGCCCATGCCTCTAGAAATGTCAGCTGCCCATCGTTCTGAGTTTCCATGCTGTCTTGTCAGCACATGGCTCAACAGCTGGCAGTTGCATTCCTGAGCATGGTGTGCATTTTGATAGGCTCACGGATTGGGGTCGACTTAATCAATTGATACATTTGAGTAGTCCACCTTAAATTTCAAACTCTCATCTTTCCAACCACAAATTATTTGGGCTAATCCAAGTTGGGAGAAAGATGTTAAGGCCGAAATGAGTTGCTTACTCAATGTGCTCATTTTTGCACCATTTTGCATCTTTTCTTATCCAAAGGCACCATTGCTACCTAAGGCCCAATGAACTGAATGATAAACAGAAAACGGATTAAAAGCACAAGTTTGACTTAATAACATAACCAAATCATAAGCTAGAAGGGTATAAAATGATATGCAATTGTGAACTGATCAATGATCGAAAATCCACTTTTGGATATGTGTTCACATTGAATGGAGGGGCAATTAGTTGGAGATGTTGCAAGCAGAGCACCATTGCGGCCTCCAGAACTGAAGCAAAGTACATAGCCGCTTCAGAAGTGATTTGGATAAGGAAGTTCATTATTGAACTTGTTGTAGTCCCAAGCATTGAGCCACCAGTCATTTTATACTGTGACAACAATGGGCTATTGCACAGCCAAGGAACCAAGGTCTCATCAAAGATCCAAGCACATTCATAGGCGCTATCACTTAATCAAGGAATATGGTGCTGATGGAGATATTAGCGTGCTCAAGGTTGCTTCAGTAGACAACGTAGCAGATCCACTCACAAACCCTATGAGTCAGCTTCAGCTAGACAGACACATCGAGAAGATAGGTATTAGATATATGTCAGATTGGCTTTAAAATGCAAGTGGGAGATTGTTAGAAATATGCCATTAAAGCCAACTAATTATGTAATAGTTAGAGTTAAGGACATCTTTGATAAAAGACATATTATGTTCTCAATGGGCAAGAAAGGTTATTTTATACATTAAATTATCCTATATTATCTTTCAATATTTAGAATAACCATAGTCCAAGGAATACACAAGTGATATCAGAGCTACGTAATGAGATTGCATACATGGAGACTTCTCATCATCCCTAAATCGTGAATATGTTCTTGGTTATAGGAATATTGATTGAGAGTCAATATTCCGCAAAGACCAGTACAAACAGTATCGTCTCTATATGTAGGGAATGGCAAGGTCTCAAGTCATTAAGTGTGGAGACACATCAATATGTGTGTAGGTGCTTGTAGAAGAACAAGTACATTGAACGCGATCCAACACATGAGTTACAGCATGGAAGTCTTTACTCACATGTCAAGCTGGAACTCATAAATTGCAATGGTGCAAACTAATCTTATTGGCAAATCAAACACCTACTCACATACCTAGCTATGTCACCCTTCATATGCGGCCATGAGTAGTGCTCACGTAGTGTCCGATACATCTTGGTACTACCCGCGTGCATAGAATAGGCAGAACAGTGAGCCTCCTCCATGATTTGTCTCTTTAAGTCTTTGTTCTTTTGTGCACAGAGATGCGTTCTAGTTACTAAGTCTTCATCTTCTCTCACAACATATGTTGTCAGAGTACCATTCTCTACTTCCAGCCTTATTTTACAAAGTATAGGATCTTCCAATTGGGTTGCAATCACCCGCTCAACTAGAATAGGCCTCACATGCAATCTAGAAAGTAGTCCACCCTGTTGATTCATTCCCAGTTCTACCCCATCTTTCTACAGTTCCACCAGTAATGGAAGGTAGGCCATTCTTAGGTGAGCTAGGCTTCCACAAGACTTCCTACTCAAAGCATCCACCACAACATTAGCTCGGCCAGGAAGGTACTCAATCGTACAATCATATTCCTTAATCAACTCTAGCCAACGCCTTTGTCTCATGTTCAACTCTTTCTAGGTGAAAGAGTACTTGAGGCTGTTGTGATAAGTGAAGATCTAACACATCTCTCCATACAAATAGTGTCGCCAAATTTTAAGGGCGAACACCATTGCAGCAAGTTTCGAGTCATACGTAGGGTAATTCTGCTCGTACTTCTTGAGTTACCTTGAGGCATAAGCAATCACCTGATCATGTTGCATTAATACACATCCCAAACCTTGCAATGACGCATCACTGTAGATCCCCAAATTTCCCGTGTTATCAGGAAGGGCCAAAATAGGTGCGGTAGTTAATCGCTTCTTAAGCTCCTGAAAACTCTATTCACACTCCTCAATCCACACAAATTTAACTCATTTCCTCATTAACCGAGTGAGAGGTGCAACTATCATAGAGAAACCTTCCACAAAACGGTGATAGTATCTTGCCAACCCTAGAAAACTCCGTACCTCCATCACATTAGTAGGTCATACCCAATTCACTACTACTTCCACCTTCCAAGGGTCCACGTAGATTCCTTCCGCTGAAATTACATGTCCAAGGAAGTCTACTATATCCTACCAGAACTGACATTTACTAAACATGGCATAAAGCTGCTTCATCCTCAAAGTCTTCAATACCAACTTTAAATGCTTCTTATGAGCCTCCAAACTCCGTGAGTATACTAAGAGGTCGTCTATGAAAACAATCACAAAGTGACCAAAGTAAGGTTCATGAGATCCATAAACACTGTTGGGGCATTAGTCAATCCAAAAGGCATCACCAAGAATTCGTAATGACCGTAACGATTCCTGAATGCCGTCTTAGGAATATCTTCTTCTCTGACTCTGAGTTGGTGGTATCCCAATCTTAGATCAATCTTGGAAAAGTACTTGGCACCCTTTAACTGATCGAACAGGTCATCAATTCGAGGCAAGGGATATCGGTTACGTACTGTCACCTTGTTCAATTGTTTGTAATTGACACACAACCTCTGATAAGTCCATAAATATACTTATTTATATACTCTTTTACTTAAGTTTTGTAGGAGAATTAGATTTAAAAAGGGCTTTGTTTGGGCATAAAAAGAGTTCCACACGCCAGCCCACTTCTCACAAAGAAGCCCAGGAACAGGAAAACAGAAGATTGGGCCTTGACTCCAAAAGAAAAGCCCAATCCGCATCAGAGGCCCATGTCTTTTACGATGTGGCAGAATTGTGAAAAACACAAAGCAAGTCAATAAAACTGCCAAGTAAAAATGGCAAAATTGACCACCAAGTAGACCGTTGAAATTCTAAAGAAAAAAATTGGGTTGGGCCCAACTTCTAAATTCTCACCGTTATTCTCAAAGAAGCCCAGAAACAAGTTAGCAGATTCTTCTTGGAAAGTCTATTCTCAAGAAAACCCACGTGATTACCTGACTTTGTAAAGTCAACAATATCAACTATCACAGAGAAGCTAGCAGTGAGTTAATGAAGGCAGGTATAAAAGGAAGATGTCTCTGAATTTCTGCCACCTGAAGATCAAAATCCCTTTCTATATAATTCTGCATTAGGACAGGCGTCATTTCCAAGGAGTAAGCAGACTACATTTTCTAAAGAGATAAGTAGGGTGCAGGGAGTTGTTCATCTGGAAAATCAGACTAACCGTCCCGTCATATTGAACTCTTGCAAAGAGAAATTAAAGGTCAAAAGGGATTAGGTTTTCTTTCAAATAAAAAAGCAGAGAAGTGATCACCATAAAGAACTGACTGTTGATGGTTTGTCTGCCAGAATAGATAAAATTCCCCTCTTCTTTGACATTTAAAAATGAAAGATCTTGCTTTTGGAAAATCTGCTGCTCATTATTAAAAGATTAGAAATCCCACTCTAGCATTTTTCTATAAATATGAGAGGAGGTGAACAAATCAAAAGTCTGTCAAAAATCAATCAAATACAAAAACTCAAAATAATCACTTGATCTCAAAAAGCCTTCAAAACATTGAAGCAACCAAAAACTCATTGGGCCACAAGAAACAAGTCAGCTATAATCCAGAATCTCTGACTTCAGTTTAGTTTTAAGAGAAATAGTCATTTAAAGTGAGATTTCTCTCGTTACAAATTTGGTTTAGCATAAGCCAAAACAAGTAGAGTTCGGGTTTTACAAATATGAAAACCTCAACAAATTTATGGAGAGCCCTGATCAAGTAGAACGGGTACTACAGTGCAGTTCTAGCTCAGTAATCATCAAATCCAGCCACTTCTGCCCCTTCTAGACTGAAGAGGTTCCAATTATGCCCGTTCAAAAAGCCTTCCAGGGCTTGAAATAGATTAAAGCTCTCCCAAACTCGAACATTGGTATCGATTTATAGCTGAAACTTGATAGTTGAAGATGTTGATAGTCCAGTCCAGGATAGACATACCTAATCCAGGCCAGATCAAAAGTAGCTATCTAGGCAGAAATTGAAGTCCAAAGTTCTTTTGTCCTTTTTTAGAGTTGGTCTTTCCTTTTTGAGCTTTGTAAAAGGCAATTATGCCTGAAACAGTTTACTTTCTTATCATTTATTCTGGCCAGAACAACCAGTTTTGTACTGTGAAAAATTGTGAAGTCCTCACCAGTCTGAGGGAAAGAAAAGAACTTACTTGGGAGATATTCCTTACCTAAATTCACAATCGCTTGTTTAGAAATCAGTAACTTAGGTCCCAAGTTATCTATTTTGAAGAAAGTCTGCTAGGGTTTTTATTGCTAGCAGTGGCACGCTCACACACAAAAGAAAGTTGACTTGTTGACCAGTCAATGATTTTCAAGGTAATGGGGAACTTTACCCTACCATCACGGGAACAAATATAAAACGGGTGAACAATTTGGCACAGCCAGTGGGACTTCTCAGTATACATACTCCTAGAAGAAACTTCTAAAGCATATGAATATTGGAAGTTCTAGCCAGAATCCACTCTGTGCCATGGAAAGAGATCAAGTAGCTCTCCGAGAAGGACTTGAGTAAGAAGAAAGTGATGCTAGGCAATCAGCCCATGGTAGTACCAGGGGTAGACATTCTAGGTCCAGTTCTAGAAGGTTAAACCATATACATGAGGCTGTGTTCCGACAAGAGGCCACAACACAAAGGAGCCAGGATACTCTAAACAACATGATAACCATGATGCAATGGCAAGTCAACATGCAGTTCAGGAAGGATCGTGAGGCTACTATTGCCAGAATTCCAAACCCAGATGTTATGGTCCAGTAGCTAGACCTCCCTTATTAACCTCCACCAAGACTGGCATGGCCATACCAAGAGAACCCTTTCATCGCACATATAGCTGGAATAGCAGGACATGGAGAAATCCAAGCTGGACAGAGGGGATGAGCCCTTCCCCTCCAAGAACACAAGGCTCTGGTTCTTCCAGAATGCCCTTCACCAGTTCAGGTCCCTCAAAACTAGCAAGAACCTCCACTTATTCCCCAGCCAGTGGCCTTATGCGATCAGCCCTTGGCATTTCTGCCTGACCAGCCAGCTGTGTTGCCCTACAGACCTAGAAGGATGGACCCCAATCCATTCCCTCCACTATTAAGAGGCAGGAGACGTAGAATAGGAATTAACCCCTTTGCCAACAATGACAAGAACAGATCGGGGGCAAATTAGAGGAATCATCCAGATTTCGAAGAGGAGGAAGAACATAGGGAGGAGGTTCTGCCCAGACCATACAGAATGGAACAAAGGATTAAACACAACCAGCCAGAGCAGGGACGAAATCCTCATCCTATCAATGCTTTGAATGACATAGGGGCACTTTAGAGAATGATTAGAGAGATGATGGAACCTGAGGCCAGAAATGGAGAAAGGCCCACTTACAAGAAGCCATATCCAGCTTATATTAATCAAATACCTCTATCCCCAGGTTTCAAGGTACCAAACTTCACCTTGTTCAACAGAGAGGACACCCATGCTTCATCATTTGAGCACATAGGCAGATTCTCTGTCCAGTGGATAGCCATAGAAAATAACCCTCTGTTAAAACTAAGACTTTTTGGGAACTCTCTCTCCGGGCAAGCCTTCACCTAGTATATTAACTTACTAGCCAATTCTGTGCAAAATTGGGAGCAAATGGAAAATGTCTTCTATGACTACTATTTTAGGATTTAGTCAAAAGTCACTATTAGTGAACAGAGTGAACATGAGCCTGCCCAAGACTTCATAACCAGGTTCAGAAAGCTTAAAATGAAATGCCGAATCCCTATGGAAGAAAGGCACTTTATTCAAATGGCTCAAACTACCCTTAAAATATCTCTGAGGAAGAGATTTGATGGGATGCTGTCTGGAGATCTAGTAGAATTGCCAGACAAAGCATCCAAATACGAGGAATTGCTCAGGGAAGAACAACAGAAGATGAATTATTCCAAAGGCACATATTACAAAACCTCATCTTCTTCAGTGCATCTAGTTGAGGTAGAAAGGGAAGTTGCAGTGGCAGAAATGGCAAAACTAAAACATCCTATTAGCTGCAAGGCTTTGACAAAGCCACCAAAGGACCAGAAGCCGCCACCATTCACAGGAGGGTTTGTTCCATACAAACAAGCACAGAACAAACTATTCCTTCGATTTAATCAAGGTTGATGCTCTGTTTGATGAGATGTTGCTACAGAAGACAATAGAGACACCCCACCGGTTGCCCAAGCCAGGGGAACTCAAGGGCAGACAATATTGCAGATGGCACAACTCTTGGAACCATTCCACCAACAGTTGTGTTGTTTTCAGGGACGTCATACAAGAAGCAATAATAGCAGGAAGACTAAAACTGGCTGAGAAACCTCTCTCAATAACAACAGATCATTTTCCCCAACCTGAAGTCAACATGGTCAACTTAAATTGGCCTGAATAGAAGAGAGGCAAACTAACAGCAGAAGCTAGCCCTGGCATAGGCAGAAGTGCCACGAGAGAGGCTAATCAAAGGCCAAAAGCAACCATTTCGGCTGGGGTAGTCAGCAAGTGCAAATATGAAAGTGAGTTAGAGGTAACTCTGGATAGGTAAAGTCAGCCCACACCTAGTGTTTTTGACAGGATTGGAACATCATACCAACAGTGCTAAGTTTCGGCTCTACTTAGAGACAGAGCCAGACAGAAGGACTATCTAAGGCCTGCCCAACGCAATAGAAGAATAACAGAGAAGCCAAAGAAGGAAATACCAGTTAAGATGCCCGGAAATGACAAGCCCTTGGCAACTATCATAGAAGGCAGGTGGTATTCTGTTGGAAAAAGCGGTAGACCAACTCTAGAACTAACCAGAACACAGAAGATGAGAGTTTAAAGACAATACTACATCTTCCTTAGGAATAACAATGACACACAGGTACTTCTAGGGACTAGTTCTACCAGAAAAGGGAAAAATCTAGAAGTAGATCCTCAGGCAAAATAGACAACATGTCAACCAGAAGAGCTGAGGAAGACAGAGTCTTCAAGCAAACCCTCTACCCATCCTACCTCTTCCTTAGTCAATCAGCTTGAACCTTCACAATCACAAGGTCAATCCGGACCTATTCTAGTAGAAGGACAAGAAGATTAGACTGAAGAATATGAAGAGGAGCAGTTGGACTACGAACCATCTGCAGACGACTAGATTTAACTCCTCGAAACAGGTGAACAAGAAGTCTGGACAGAAGAATATGGAGAACAGATGGAGTACGAAGGAGAATTAGATGAGGAAACTGAGGCTTTTGGTGCAGAATGAGAAAGTCTGTTATAAGGAGATCTAGGCAAACAACACAACGGGGTCTTTCAAATCAACTCACCACCACCAACCCTTGAGTTCTAACTTCAGTTTGTAACATTGGTGCATTGCATTTTCCTTTTAGTTTGTAACTTTAATTAACTTTGAATTGGATTTTTCCTTTGGGTTGTAACTTTAATTCATTTTGCATTGTATTTTCCTTTTGGTTTGTAACTTTAAAGGATTTGGAATTGGAATGCTTGAGAAGTTGAGGTTGTGAATGCTTGAGAAGTTTAACTTTAATTGGAATGCTTGGAATTGTAACTTTAATTTTCTTTAGGTTGTGAATGCTTGAGAAGTTGAGGAGGTTGTGAATTTATATATGCTTGAGAAGTTGAGGTTGTGAATTTATATATTTGGGTTAAAGTATGCTTGAACTCAAAAGGCTTCAAAAGAAGCATCAAAATTAGGCCTAAAATGTGGAAGAATTGATTTTTATGACACAAAAAGAACTTGCGGTTTTAAACCGCTAATTCACGGTTTGCGGTTTCAAAAATCACCATACCGCAAATAGTCGGTCTGTTTGCGGTTCGGGTGAAAATTTGCGGTTACCGAACCCCAACCACCCCTACTTACAATGCACTGCTTGGCAGAAACTGGATGCACCATAGTCTATGTGTTCCTTCCACTCTACACCAGCAGTTGGCCCTCTGGCATGAAGAGGGTTTTATGGAAATTATGGAGGCCAACCCACAACCATTTCTGCCATCTGCATTATGTTTCGAGGCCAGGTATTATCATGACGACCTTGGTCCTTGGGGCATTATTTATAACTGACACTGTTTCAAAGCAACTAGGGTACTCTTGTGGTGGGTTTGAAAAACCATATCCCAAAAATATATCAATACTTTCCCTTTATTGCACAATCCATTTCCCGACCTTTATATCAACGTCTGATAAATTGATTCTCAACTATACTTAAAATATATATATATATATGCCACAATCTGATAAAAACCAAGGGCCATGATTCATCTTTTTCAACTACTGGGCACATTAGTAATCTATAAGTAACTATCTATACTCAATCTGTAACATGACCCAGATAACTCATTCTTGGTCAGGACTCGTTTACATGGCCATTTTAACACTTCTCAAAGAATATAACTGCCTAAGAAGACTCACGGTCAATTGAGAGCTCAAACCGCCTAAGCTTGGTCAACCGAGCCCACTAGGCCCACGACCTCCGATCACAAATTCGGGAGTCCCTATAGGTTCAACGCACTCTTCTAAACCTACCCTGCAAGTTGGGTCCAAATCGAACGGTTAGATTGATCATGATCGCACGATCGGATGATTACAATTTATCTTGCTCTTGGAATGACGATTTTGGAGTATTCGGGACTTCGATTAACTATCCATCGAATTCTATACAATCCTGAAAATACAAGGTACAAGATATGTGAATTTAGGTTCGATCCAACACTCCAAACATATCAAACCCAGAAATCGCACAATAGATGAAATCCGTTCAAGACTCAAACGATATCCAAATTGAAATCCGAGCATACCTACGCGCTCATGACAACTCAGGAATCGCACTGGGACACAATGCCCCTCAGCTACAGTACCCACGCGTCGCCACATGCGTCGGCAGTGCATGGCTATCCCAAGCAATACAGTTTGCCGAAAAATTCAAAATCAAGGGCCAGCCTCTCGGCTATAGATGCTACTGGACGAGTGGAGCAATTTATTCAGCTACGGTAATGTCCAATTTGGACGGCAAGTGGCCAAAATTTCATTTCAAAAACTGGTCAAAACCTAGTTATAAATTGGGTTACCAGAACTAAAAATCGATCAAATCCTATCCAACCATCAGCTAGAGCTCGAAAAGTAGATGAGAAACCATATCTCACTCGGCAGAAACGGTGGCTGGAGGAGGGAGAACGAGTGGCTAGAATTTTTCTCACAAAACCGGTTTTCTGTGCAAGAGGTTGGGAAGAAAGGTTGGCATCGGAAAAATGGTGAGGAAGAATGGCGGAGTTTAAAAATCCAACGTTGAAAAATTACCATTTTGCCCTTGCATAAGTTTTAATCGTATCTTTCTCAATACAACTCGGATTTGAGCCCACTGCATGTCTACGGACTCATCTCAACGTGCTCTACTTAACAATACAATTGAAATTCCCAAATTCCTTACCTGTCAAAAAGTTAACTTTTAACCTAATAAAATATTCTAGGGGCATAATGGTCTTTTATCATAATAAATTAATAATTAAAAATTAATTTAGGATCGAGTTGTTACACGGGGTGTCACAAACCCAATCCATTCCAACTGCATAAAAAGGATGACAAATTCGTGCCACCACATCTTCAAGAAGATAGATATGTGTCACCCGTTCCATATGTTCCATCGAATCCATTTCCAGACCGTCTTAAGAAAGCGAAGCAATATAAGGCTTTTAAATAGATTTATGATATTTTCACCAAAGTTGATATCAATTTGTCTTTGCTTGATGTTATTGAATAGATTCCCCCATGTGGAAAGTTCATCAAGAACTTGAAAACGCATAAGCTCAATTTTGCTCCAAATGAAGAAGTAAAGCTTAACAAGAATGTAAGTGTTGTTTTGCAAAGCAAGCTTCCACCAGAACTAGAAAATCCTGGCAGCTTTGACATTCCCAGTAACATTGGAGACAAGAAGGTTGGAAGAGCTGATAGGCTTTTTAGTACCTGCGCAAACAGGGTTAAAACTCCTACAAAACTTGCAAGAATGACAAGGTTATTGTAGTATAAATGATTCTCGCAAGGTCGTTCTCCGCAGTGATTATTGAATAACTCGTAGCAACCAAATTCTAATTAATTATTGCAAAAGAGAAAGTTGAGATGTTTGATTTGAAGACCTTAAATTAAAAGGAATTTAACTAAGAAAAATAAGGCAATATGCAAAATTAAAGCTAAGAGCAAGGGAAACAGTTGTGTTTTTAGAAATCAAATTAAGAAAGCACTAGGGATCCGCCGTCACCTTAACAATTCTATATAGTTCCCCCAATTACTTATGACCTATACATGCATATTTCGAAGGTTAGGTATTCCTAATATATGCCTACTTGGACCCCCAACATAGAGCGTATATCACACATGCAATCCGTCTGTGGTATTCAGATCAAATCTAAACATACATGTCTCATTAAGTTCTGTGAAACCTTTTGAAAAACCATGCAACCCTTAAGACGTGGTATTCATCCTAAGTGAACTTGCACATATTAATCACAAGAAGCCTTCGTCAATTTCAGGGACCGACCTCCGACCAAAACTGCATCAAATTACTTTTCTAAACATCCTAATGGCCAAGAAAATATCATTAAGAAGGAAAAGAATGAAAACACCTTAAAGTCGCAAAAACCCAAAACCCTAGCAATTGCTCCCCACAATGTCACGTTCAAAAGTAAAAAAGAAGATCCCAAAAATTGCTGTCAAAACCAACTTAAATACTTCCTAAAACCTAGCTGCCCAATCCCCACAAAGAAACTAGGTTAAAATAAAATAATACTAGGATATAAAATTCAAATTGGATTAGGAGAATCTACTCACAATCTGCCCAGCCACGTTTTGGTATCAAATCTCCTCCAAATATGGCCCAAGATAGCTTGTTTTAAGGATAAAAATATTCCAAACACTTCTCCAGAAGGCCACGAACCCATCTGAGGTCATCTTGGGCTCCAAAAACGAAATAAAAGCCCAAAACGTCACTAAAAAATTGGCGCCGTTGCCGAGGATTATTTAAAATAATTCGTTCTAATCAGATTCTGCATTAATTATTGCTGTACATACATACCAAAAAAAGAAGAAAAAGAAATAATTTTCGTTTTTATTTATTTTTGCAGATCACAGCAAGGCAGTGCAGATTACAATCTGTGCATGGTCAGCACACGTTCAGCAGTTCAGCAATTGTTTCCGTTTGATCCAGAACCTAAGCAATCTTTAAGGAGGAGACGCAGGGAGCAAAATTTGCTATGGGTTCCTTCACTGCAAGGGACTTTTCTGCAGTCTTTATATTCTGAGGACCTGCACAGTACAGAAACAATGGCTTTTGTTATTCCAGAGGCTGGTGATCCTTTGGGTAATTCTTTAACAGCTCATGCCACTAACATACCAGGTTGCATTACATATCCAGCAGTGGAAGAAGGGTCTACATTCGAAATCAAGCATCACATGTTGAGTATTCTACCTACATTTCATGGGTTATCAACCGATGATCCTAACATGCACATTGCAGAATTTTTAATGGGATGCAAGAATATTTTGGTGAAAGGATTCTCAGCTGAATCTATTAAGCTTCGTCTATTTCCTTACACATTGAAAGATCAAGCAAGGAGATGGCTCCTCACACTTCCATCTGGAAGCATTAGCACTTGGAACCAACTCAGTGAAAAATTCTTAAACAAGTATTATCCAGCTTCAAAGACTCTCGACATGAGAACTCAAATTTTATCTTTTGCCCAAAAACCAAATGAAGAGTTTCATGAGGCGTGGGAACGGTTTAAAGAGTTGAATAGAAAATGTCCACATTCTGGTATTAGGCAGTACGGATCAAGTGCATATATTTTTCAGAGGGTTAAATATGACAACAAAAACTCTTGTCAACGCTTCATGCGGAGGATCATACAAGGATAAAAATGCACAAGAGGCTTGTTTATTATTTGAAAAAATGGCAGCAGATACACAGCAATAAGCAGTTGAGCAGCCACAATCAAGGTATGTTTTTGAGATATCTAATGGTTCTCCATATATGTCGGCACAAATTGAAAAAATGGAGAAAAAGCTTGAAAGATTTGAGGCAAAATTTGACATGTTATTACAAAGAATTCCAGGTTCACAGGTTGCTGTACAGCAACCTTTACCAGCTGCTTGTAGCATTTGCAATGTGACAACCCATGATTTTTTGATCTGTCCGCATAAAGATACTTATCCGGAATTTGCAGCAGAACAAGTTAATGCATTTAATAATTTTCAGCGTCCACGATATGACCCGTATTCAAATGTTTACAACCCGGGTTGGAGAGATCATCCTAATTT
>NC_024127.1:21972949-21994361 GCF_000346735.1 Prunus mume
AGAAACTGCAGAACGTGTTTATGTGCCTCCAGTGCCTTATCTCGAAAGGTTGAAACCCACAATTAAAGATCAACAATTGACAGATTTTATGAAAACGTTTGCCAAAGTTCAGATCAATCTGCCATTGATTGATGCAATTAAGAACATTCCATCTTATGCTAAGTTTTTAAAGGATGTTTGCACAAAGAAAAAGAAGCTCGTGGATTTTGAAAAAGTTATTCTTATAGAACAGTGTAGTGCAGTTTTATTACACAAACTGCCTCCAAAGAAACAAGACCCAGGGAGTTTTACAATTTCATGCACAATTGAAAATTCTAATTTTAAACGTGCTTTAATTGATTTGGGTGCCAATATTAATTTAATGCCTTTTTCTGTTTTTCAGAGACTAGCACAAGAAGAAATCAAGCCTACATCAGTTATTCTACAACTGGCGGACCGTTCAGTTGCTTACCCTAGGGGAATTATTGAAGACCTCATTATTAAAGTGGATAATCTCTACCTTCCTGCAGATTTTGTGGTCTTGGACATGGATGAAGATATGCAAACACCGATTATTTTGGGGCGTCCATTCATGGCTACTGCTCGAACCTTAATTGATGTTGAGGCTGGAACACTTACACTTAGAGTGCAAGATCAGTCCGTTGTTTTCAGTTTATTCGAAATAACCAAAAGGCCAACTGATGTGCAAGATTGTATGCGTGTTGACATGTTAGACAGCTTAATGCATGCTGAAATTATGCCCCGTTTGACATCAGATCCATTGTTAAAGGTGTTGCATGGGTTGGAGAATAAAAACACTGAAGATGAAGAGGTTTTTGAGTATGTTTCAGCTTTGGAAAGTGTTCCTTTTCTACACCCCCGTTGGAGGCACGTTTTTGAGAGTTTAGGGGAACCGAAAAAACCATTGCAGCCCTCTAAAGTACAGCCACCTAAACTGGATTTAAAAGTACTACCAGGACACTTGAAATACGCTTATCTGGGTGCACATTCTTCGCTGCCAGTTATTATAGTTGCTGACTTATCATCAACAAAAGAAGAAAAATTGCTTCATATTTTAAGAAATTATCAAGATGCAATCGGTTGGACTATAGCAGACATTAAAGGGATCAGCCCTACAATTTGCATGCACCGAATTCTGATGGAAGTTGGAGTAAAGCCCACCGTTGATGCTCAATGTCGTTTGAATCCAATTATGAAAGAAGTTGTTTGTACTGAGGTTATGAAGCTTCTAGATGCTGGGATGATCTACCCCATTTCAGATAGTAAGTGGGTTAGTGCAACTCAAGTGGTGCCCAAGCTTTCTGGAATTACAGTTGTGAAGAATGACAATAATGAACTTGTGCCTACACATTTGACTACTGGGTGGCGTATGTGTGTTGATTACAGAAAGATCAATGCGGGCACTAGAAAGGATCATTTTCCATTGCCTTTCACTGATCAAATGTTGGAAAGGTTGGCTGGTCGTGCGTTCTATTGTTTCTTGGATGGATATTCAGGGTACAACCAGATTCCAGTTGCACCTGAGGATCAAGAGAAGACAACCTTTACATGTCCTTTTGGGACTTTTGCATATCGAAGAATGCCCTTTGGTTTGTGCAATGCCCCTGCCCTGTAGAACAGAAAGAAGGCATTTTCACCAATCTGAAAACATACTGCATACAAAATGTCACCGAGATAACGTACTAGGCAAACTTCGGCAATCTTTTCTTGGTCATGCTGGGTTTTACAGACGGTATATCAAGGATTTCTCTAAGATTAGCCGACCATTGTGTAATTTATTGGCTAAGGATGCTCCTTTTGTCTTTGATGATGCTTGCTTGGAGGCTTTCAACAAGTTAAAGACACTCCTCACTACAGCACCCATTATTGCAGCACCTAATTGGAGTTTACCTTTCAAATTGATGTGTGATGCTTCAGATTACGTAGTAGGAGCGGTTCTTGGACAGCGGAAAGATAAGCTTCCCCAAGTCATTCATTATGCTAATCGAACTCTCAATGATGCACAGCTAAACTATGCGACCACAGAGAAGGAATTGTTGGCAGTTGTTTTTGCATTAGAAAAATTTCGGTCTTACTTAGTTGGGGCTAAGGTGATTGTTTACATAGATCATGCAGCTTTGAAGTATTTGTTGTGAGAGAAAGACGCTAAGCCTCGATTAATTCGTTGGATTCTTTTACTGCAAGAGTTTGACTTAGAAATCAGGGATAAGAAGGGTAGTGAAAATGTTGTGGCTGATCATTTGTCCAGGTTGATTGTGCCAATTTCTGCTGAAGATGACTTGCTGCCTTTAAATGAAAGTTTTCCAGATGAACAGCTGTTTGCTGCCCATATCATTTCACCATGGTTTGCTGATTTAGTTAATTATTTGGCTAGAGGGGTACTTCATCCAGATTTTACTTTCCAGCAGAAAAAGAAATTTTTGGCAGAAGCAAAGTATTATTTTTGGGATGAACCATATTTATACAAATATTGTTTCGACCAAGTTATTCGCAGGTGTATTCCAGAAGAAGAGCATGAAAGTGTTTTAAAGTTTGCACATCAGTATGCTTGTGGGGGACATTTTGGCCCTAAACGGACAGCAGCTAAAATTTTGCAGAGTGGATTGTTTTGGCCTACTCTCTTCAGGGATGCTAATAGTTGGTGTAGGTCTTGTGATCGTTGTCAAAGGGTGGGTAATCAGTCCAAAAGAAACGAAATGCCACAACAAAGTATATTAGTCGTTGAATTGTTTGATGTTTGGGGTATTGATTTCACGGGACCATTCCCAATGTCCCATGGCAATCAGTATATTTTGGTGGCTGTTGAATATGTCTCTAAATGGGTCGAGGCAATTGCAGCACCAACCAATCAAGGATCAGTTGTTCTGAAATTCCTCCAGGGGGTAATTTTTCCAAGATTTGGAACACCGCGTGTCATTCTAAGTGATGGGGGTAAGCACTTTGTTAATAGATCGTTTGCTACGTTCCTAGCTAAGTATGGGATCACGCATCGTGTTGCTACTCCTTATCATCCACAAACATCAGGACAGGTTGAAGTTTCAAATAGAGAAATCAAGCGAATTCTTGAAAAAACAGTTAGCTCTACTCGAAGAGATTGGAGTTTGAAATTGAGTGATGCTCTATGGGCGTACAGAACAGCATTTAAAGGCCCAATTGGGATGTCCCCATTTTGGCTGGTTTATGGTAAGGCTTGTCATTTACCTATGGAGCTAGAGCATAAGGCATTTTGGGCTATTATAGAGTTGAATTTTTCTTATGATTCTGTTGGAGAAAAACGTAAATTGCAGATTAATGAGCTTGAGGAAATTCGTAATGATGCTTATGAGAGCTCGCACATTTACAAAGAAAAAACCAAGGCATTTCATGACAATCATATTCTCAGAAAGAATTTTCATCCAGGGCAAAAAGTTTTGTTATTCAGTTCAAGGTTGAAGTTGTTTCCAGGGAAGTGAAAGTCTCATTGGAATGGCCCCTATTTGGTTACTAAGGTTTATCCTCATGGGGCGGTTGATATTACAAGTGAAATTAATGGCAACACATTCAAAGTGAACGGTCACAGGCTGAAACCATATTTGGAGTCACTCTTCGATATTGCACGCGAGTCACTAACTCTGAAGGAACCAGTGATCTGACCACCAAGCTTCTGCAATGTCTAGCTACAGACTTAAAATAAAGCGCTTATTGGGAGGCAACCCAATTTTTCTATACTCTTTACTCCTTTCAATTATAAAAAAAAAATGGTAAAAAAAAATATTTGTTGTTGTTTTCTTTAACTAGATGTTTTTATTTTCTTTCTACTCATAACACATCATTGATTCAATGCAGGACACAACAATCAACAGCAAACATCCAAAGCAAAAAAAAATCCTAGGCTGGAATCCTGCACCCAGCAGCAAGTCTACACTGGAATCATGCACCCAGCAGCAAGTCTACACTAGCAATTCAGGCAATTAACAAGCGGTCACTCAAAGATGCAAGGGATTCGAAATTATACCTATGAGATGGATGGATTGGGGGTCCTCAGGGCTTTGTCCTGTTTTGTCCTTTGAGCTTGTGTGCTGACTGCCTTCTCTTGGATCTGCAACCTTCCTACACTATGCACATGTCAAAATTATACACACATATCTATACATCAACCACAGCTCCCAAATTAGGACCTAAAACAAATTCTGGAATTAATCTTACCTTCGAATGGATATTGGATCTTGAAATCGTCCTTGCAAGATTAGTGGTCAAGTGGTTCTTGGGTGATTCAATGTTCTTTTTGGACGAAATCCCATTAGACAACGTTCTTCTCCAGCAGCTTTTTGAAGTCACCAATCTCAACTTCAAGCTTGGCCACATGGGATTCCAATTCTTTGACAATTCAAGTGGAGCATCCCATAGCTGGTGTCATTTCAAATTTTTGGGAATCAAACAGATGGCATAATTTCAATATATATATATATTCTAGGGTTCGAAATCATACCTACAAGATGTACCGATCTGGGGTCCTTAATGGTGGAGAATGGACTCTGGTTCGGCTTCAACTTGCTTTCGTCTTGGAACAGGTTAGCATCTGGTGACATGGATGGAGATATATCTGAAATTGAGGAGTCAAGAAATTCAAAAACCATATAAAGATTCAAGTGCATCAGATAATTCCAACCCACAGAGAGACAAGGCCCTTGCATTCTTGAGAAAAATGAAAAAGGGCGAGAGTGCGAACCTGCGTTTTCTGAGCAAACTGAAGAAGTGAGAGTGTTGAGATGAATGGGTCTGCAACTTCCAGTTTTCTCGCAACCAACAGAGATGCAATTAGATCTTTCCACATGACACCAACTGCGGCTACACCAATTATATTGTAGAAATTGCTTGGATTTGACACAAGTCTGCCCTTGTCCGTGTTGGTCAGTATGCTCAGCAATTCCCAGCTACTGGTCCTGCGTTCGAAACCTCCCAGGTGTGTTCGTTTTCTTGCTATTTTGTTCTTATTGTTTTTATTTCTTTATTTCTTTTTAATTTTTATTTATTTGTTTATGTATTTTTCTCTCTTAGGGTATTTTCTTTCTTTTTGTTGTCACATCTATTTATTTTCCACACCTTGAGGACAATGTGTGATTTAAGTTTTGGGGTGGAATAAAAATTTAGATTTTTAATTTTTTGGGTCTTGTTTAAAATTTTCGTTTTTAAGTTCATATCCATAGATTATTTTAAACATTAGAACAAATGGACATGGTGAAAATCAATCCCACAGTAGAGTCTTTTCTGTTTATTGTTGCTTAGACACTAATTCATGAATTATACTTTGAAATTTGCACATCACACCAACATGGTTTTGGGGAGTGAGATTGAAATACTTACTTTTTGTCTAATGAAGCTTTGCTTGTAACCGGGCCAGTCCTGCCTAATCAGCAGTGATTCTTGAGTCAAACGGTAGAGTTTTGGCATGAGGCAGGGTGGTTAGTTGGTTTCGTAGCCTTTTCAGCTTGAGTTAATAAGTCCTTAGGGGTGTTCTACACCTAGTGCCCTAAAGCCTTAGTGGTTTGGGAGTCATTGACCTAAAGCTCGCTACATGGGTTGGATCGAAAGCTTAAGGGAACCAACATTGCACAACCACTACTGTTACTATAAAAAAAAATAATAATAAAAAAAGAGAAAAAATAAAAAATAAAAAAAAATATGTGAAGTATGAATAAAAGGGATGAGAGATAAGGGTTTTAGTCGAGTCTCCTTAACTATGATGGTTCACTTTACATCGAAGGAAGTTTGTGAATTCTTTTCTAATTGATTCTAAATAGCTTAGACTCTGTGGTGGGATTACTGGGATCTATTGAAAAGATGTTCTAGGTTTTAAAATTTCCTATGGATTGCAACTTGAAGGTGGAAATTTTGTTCTATTAAGTTTTAGCAAGGTGTTTAGTTTATTAAGTTTTTATTTTTGTTTGAGTCTTGTTTTGCTTGAGGACAAGCAAAAAGCTAAGTTTGGGGGTATTTTGATGAGTCGATTTTATATTATATATTTAACCCCATTCTTAGTATATTTTGGTTAATACTTTGGAAGAATTTTGATACTTTGAATTATATTTCCAATATAGGACTTTCGATTCTCTCTGGAGCAAAACATAATCAAATGAATGAATTTTGGAGTAATTCCAGTTGGAGGACGTACGTGAGTCACTTAGCTTCATCGTATCAAAATATCAGACTTTTCCAGCACAGCGCACTGCTCCTTCATTTATTCGCCAGGAAATCATCGCTTGGTGGAAAAGTCTGATATTTTGATACGATGAAGCTAAGTGACTCACGTACGTCCTCCAACTGGAATTACTCCAAAATTCATTCATTTGATTATGTTTTGCTCCAGAGAGAATCGAAAGTCCTATATTGGAAATATAATTCAAAGTATCAAAATTCTTCCAAAGTATTAACCAAAATATACTAAGAATGGGGTTAAATATATAATATAAAATCGACTCATCAAGAGCCATGTTCGACTTGGAAGTAAGCATCAATCTAATGCCATATTCAGTTTATCAAAAGCTTGGCTTAGAAGGGCCGAAGAAGACTTCAGTTCGACTTAAACTAGCTAATCATTCTATCAAATATCTAAAAGGTATTGTAGGAGATACTTTAGTTCAAGTTAATACAGTCATTCTCCTTGCTGATTTTGTAGTGATGGACATGGAGGATAACCCAAATGGAGATCGTGTTGATCTCATTCTCGTAGGACGACCATTCATGACTACTACAAACACAATTATCAGTGTGAAAGATGGCTACTACAAACACAATTATCATTGTGTTGATCTCATTCTCCAATGATGCTATAGAAGTTGTCTTTCACAAGAAGAGGAAGATCATGTTGAACCGGCTTTTCAAGAAGTGGTAGTTGCCCTAGAAGTGTTCCAGCCATACCCAAAATCATTTAGGGCACCACTCGAGCCTCTTGGACCATTCCCCACGAAATTGGAACCATCCATTGTCACCCTAAAGTCCAATATTGCACTTCCTACACATATGAAGAAGAAGAAAAGAAAAAAAACAAAGGAAGCGAAAGAAAAGGAGAAGAAGCTAGGTGAACTATCTTGCTATGCATAAGGAGATGATTGATCCAAAACTCACCAATTCATCATAAATTGCTGGATGTCTTGCCAAGACATTAACTAAGGCGCTTCTTGGGAGGCAACCCATGTGTTCAAGAAGAAGGTGCTTGGTAGCGGTCGACCTAATCGCATCTAGGGGAAGTTTCTCTGAACCTTTTTCTTAAATTTTCCCCTTATTATTTACATGTTCTCAATCATCTTTATTATGCTTTAACATTGAGGACAATGTTCAATTCAAGTTTGGGGGAAGGTTTTCAATTTTCGTTCGTTTGTCACTAATATTTTTTTATATTTTACAATGTTATTCAATCAATGCTATGGAGCTGCCATTGAGGTTTTCATATTATACTTTTTGCACTTTACAAAGCTTTCGCTCTTAGAATTTTGGTGGCTAAAGTACCATGCTCAAATTCTTGAAGGAAAATAATGGAGACTACCCTAGTGAGCTATATTGAGCCTACTTGCCTTCTTGAGAGGGTTTAAAGTGTTTCTATTTCTCATCCCTACTGTTTCTTCAATTCACTCTAAATAATCTCATTGTCCCATTTTGATTTAATACTAAGGATGATTCTACTTTGCAAATATCATGTGTATACTCTCACTCACTCATGAACTCATTGAAGTGATGCTAGACTATGTGTGCATAAACATTCTACATGCTTTCTTTTCACCTTACCCATATGTGTGTTCCATTAGCCCTCTTGAAGCCAAACACTTCAAGCCTTTTTCTTCTACCACCCTCATCATTTCCCTACCTGTGTAGCTATACTCTATAGCTTAGGAATATACCAAGGTGTCCCAAGATAAAGTTTGAAGCAAGGAAGTTGTTGCTAAGTACCTGAATGAAAAATGGTGTGAATATGTGCAATGAAGTTAAAAAAGAAGCATATCAAATAAGAAAGATAAAGGAGAAAATGTTTCGATATGATCTAAGTGTGAAAAATAAGTTCTAGTTGCAGCCATGTCATTCTAAATCAATGATACCTTGTAGATCAATGAAGAATGCAACCTTGGTATGTTCTTAAGTTACTTGTTTTTCCTTCCAATTCTTCCATTTCCCCTAACCTTAGCCTTTCATTACAACCTTGTGAAAGACAAGCTTATCTTTAAGGATGTATTCATGAGTGCGGGTACACGTATGTGTGTATCCCTATTCTTAGTATTTGATTCCTTTCATGAGATCTAACCAAAAAATTTTCTTCTATTTTATACACTCGCTTATGCTTGCTTGAGAGAATAAAACCATAGGTTAGTGCTATCTTCGAGAATTAGAGTCGAAGCATGTTCTTTCTTTAAGGTTTGAGTGTGCTTGCTTTGAAGCCATGTGCCTTTGAGCTATAGGTTTCACTTTACCTAATTATGATTTCATAAATTTGCATATTGGCTAATTTTATAATCGTGGTGGAAAAACCTGTCAACAAGACCCGCGAGCCCACGACCTCCGATTTTTGATTCGAAAGTTTCTACAGGTTCAGCCAAATATACTAAACACGTTTTGCAAGTTCGATCTCAATCGAGAGGTCGGATAACTCGTAATCGCATGATCGGATGGTTACCGTTTATTGTAAACTTTGAATTATTGAATCGGAGCATCCTAGAAGTACCTAGATCAACGTCAGTGAAAATGGAGTCAATCCAAGGGTCTGAACATATCGAACCCAGATAACGCCTAATATGCGATATCCGATCGACAGTCAAATGATACCCAAATTCAAATCCGAGCATACAGTCGTGCTTGGGATGACATGGGAACATTTTAGGACCCAATGGCTGCCACAAAGTGGCCCACGCGCCGCCTCACGGGTTGGCAGCATGTGGGTGTCCATATTAATTCCGGCGATCGGAAAATCTCCAAACCGCCGGTCAAGAGCTATACCCACATGATCAGAACAATGAGTAGAGCAACTTTTGTTCTTAGTCGATGGCCAAAAAGTGGCCGGAGATAGCCAAAGATAGCCGGAATTAACAATCAAAAAACGGTTGAAACTTTAAGCGATAAAACGAGTTCTAAAATGGAAAAATTGATCCTATCAACCCAATCATCAACTAAGTCATGTTGAAAGGATGAGAAATGAGGACGGAAAATTTTGACAAAATTGTAACTTTATGGAGCTACCGTCGGCAAAGGAGTGGTTGGGCTTGTCGAAGAAGGGGAGGAACAAGCAGAAGAGGTCGAGACGGTTCTAACGCAAGTGGTCTCGTGGCCAACAGTGGCCGGACGATGGAGATGTCGTCGGCCAAATATTAGTGACTATTTTGGTCGTGAGAGAGAGAGAGAGAGAGGCTACTTGAGGGAGAGAGAAAAATGAGGGGGAAAAGAAAAAAAATACATTTACGATTATGCCGCTGGGCTTCCGTAGATCATAACTTCCTCGTTATAACTCTGATTTGAGCCCACTACGTGTCTACGGACTCATCTCGACGTGCTCTATGCAGCAGTACTACTAAAATCCTCAAATTCTTTCCCGATTAAAAAGTAAACTTCATCAAAATATTCTCGGGGTAAAATTGTCTTTTAGTTGAATACTCTAATAATTAAATATGAATTTAGGATCGGGTTATTACACATATAGTTGAGTAAACAAATATATTTCCAGTGAGCTCTCTCTATGTGAATCATAGAAATTTTCAGTCAGCAAATCAAACAAAACTCGGGCTATTTGAAAGTTTACTTGAAAAGAATATGGCCGTATACGGTTTTATGCGAAGATAGCATCAAATATGTCGGCGTCATCCCAAAGTGGTGGTGATGGAGCTGAGCTCTATCTGGAAAATATAATGATTGGTCCAGTATACTTCCGCAAAATGATTTAAGTGCCTAACGAATAATCCATATAAAAATGCTTCAATACTATCTTAGTATAAGCAAGAATCTCATTGGCATAATGCTCGATCATCAGACCGATGCAAATATTTCTTGAACTCTTTAGGAGTTTTGACCAAGTATTAATTCTTCAAGAGTTTTGATCAATTATCAACACTTCAGGAGTTATAATGTGTTGCATATCATAATTAATGTACTCACTGGGGCAATTTATTCATATTAATATTGAGTACAAAAATTTGTGCTTCAGGCACATATCCTTCAATGACTTGCTTCATGCAATTTCAATCCTTCAAGGATTTTATTTAAGAGATTACATTTCATGACACATTATATAGCTTTATATCCAGCTATTTGTTCTGCTTGTACATCTTTAGGGAATTGCTTCTGGCGACATGCTCCATGCATTTAATAACCTTTAAAAATAACATGTTGGTCTCCGTAACAAGAAGGCGTGATTGCATCTGTAAGTATGGAGAAACCCAACATTCCTTATTTCTACTAGAAACATTGTGTCATATAAATTAAGTATATTCCTTTTTGTTCCAAACACCCAAGTACAACTTCTAGGGTTAACATCTTTTGGGAGTTGTACTATGGGGTTGGTCTTTCACGTTCATTCGCATCTGTAATGTAATTGCCTATTTCCATTTTTGGCCAACCATATTGTTAACATTTAATGATAGAACATGATTCCAATCAACACAGCCCATTGATGATTAAGCAGCTACTCCAAAACCAAAAATTATCATTCATCAATTCGTGATCACACCATTCTCTTGTGTATGCGCATGCATTAATTATAGCATTTCTTTGCTTTTGGGTACCCAAGCCACTTCAGGGGCTTTTATTATCTCTTTCCAGACAGACGTCTCTTATAGGATGAATTATGTGAGAATGTGGATCTTAACCTCCAATGGAGCGTTATTCACTACAAGAAAACTAGCCTTTTGTGACCAAATTTTATGTGATGATGAAAGTTCCGTCACATTTGGCTTGTATAAGTGAGAACATTTTGCAAGTCGTCACCTAAACGTCTTGAAAGGACCTAACAAAATTTTTACTCCATCTTTGTCACATTATAATTTCAATGTCATCACAAATTACATAGCGGGAAATCTTGGCGCCCAATTTTTTACTAAATGTGATGAATAATGCACATTTGTCACAGAGCATTAAAGTGAGGATTAATAATTTTATTTGGTGAAGATTGACAGCATCACTTAAAGCCCAAAATAAAAAAATAAAAAAATAAAAACTAAACCTAACGCTTCATTCAACATAAGTAAAATGCTTTATCGTCATCTACACTAGCCCAAGAACAAAACCCAACGCTTCATCTACACTAGCTGTGCTCTCATCCACAAACCACTGGCGACGATGACCACTCCTCTCCGGTGACGACGACCACTGGTCTTCCTCTCTCTCTCTCTCTCTCTCTCTCTCTCTCTCCCTCTCTCCCTTACTCCTTCTCTGTCGCCCCCTTCGTGTGACCCATTGTCTCCCACATTCAATCACAAACAAATTCTCATTTCAATCTATTCCCCCGACAATAACCATGGCTAATTAAGTCCACCTTCCACTTGTAATCTCTCATCCACTTGAGATGTGTTCTTGGTCGAAGGAGGGCATGGCAGCAGCAAGTGTTGGCCTGGAAATGTGTTCTTGGTGGGACAAGGCTTGGGGACCCTGAGCTCCTAACATTGAAGGCTTATAGAATCATTCAGACTGCTGATCTATTGTTGTATGATAGGTTGATGTCCAATGATGTGTTGAAATTGGTTGACTCTGGTGCTAGACTTCTCTATGTGGGCAAGACTGCTAGGTACCATAGCAGAACCCAGGTAAAGCACTAATAAATTAGCATTTCTTGTATTAACTGAAGCAACATTTCAAATTTTATTTTGATTTGCAATTGAGTTTCTGATATGGGTTCTCTCTTACTATAAAGTGAATTGGATAATTGGGTTTGTGTTAATTTGTATCTGGGTTATAGAAGTGAATTGGGGCTTCACTTTGGGGTCTTGGGAAAGAGCTGAAGCGTTTTTTCCACCTTTCAGGAGGTGATACATGAATTGCTACTGAGTGTTGCTGAAGTTGGAGCTAATGTTGTGAGACTAAAAGGAAGGGATCCACTGGTGAGTTCCTACATTGAAGTATGACAGTTTGTTACTTGTGGTATTGTGGTGTCCTGTCAAATTTGTAGTGAAACGTATTTTTTGTCTTTAGGTGTTTGGTAGCGGTGGGGAGGAGATGGATTTTCTGCGACAACAAGGAATTGAAGTGAATGTTATTCCAAGTACAATGATAGATTAGTCTGGTAAACACTCTTATTTAGTGGAGATTTTTTATGATAATATATGAAAGGTACCAGAGAGACCAATGGTTGTACAACATGGCCATTGCTCTTGTGTTGGTCAACTAAGGGAACATACTCACCTCTGCATTCACCATTTTTTGAATTAATTCTCTGTTTTTCTTGTTCGAGAAATTAATAGTCAAAGAATCATGACAAGGATTTTATTAAAGTTAACTTCTTACTAGGATTTGAAAAGAAAATGGATGAGAAACTCTTGTTTCTTCATATTCTGGTTTGGATGAGAAAACCTTATTAGATTTTTAGTTTGTTTTAAGTTTAGATGAGAAAAATTGAGAAAATGTTAGAATAGATTTTGAGGTAGCTACAGGCAGATTACAACGTAGCCCAACTCCCTTCATAATTACAAATTCTTAACTACCACAAATACATGATAGAAGTGGTGAAAAGAAAATTAGCATATTAATCATGTGAAGTGAAAAATTATAAACAGTGAAGAACAAAATAGCAGGGAATTGAAGATAAAACTAGAACTTTATTTCATAATGGTGTTTCCTCCTCAACCTTAGTTAAGGAGTTTAGGTAGACATAATTAAAAATAAAAACAAAACAAAACAAAGAAATTAAAATACATAAGAAATAAATGAGAACTATGAGAGGTGAGGAACAACTACAAGAGAGCCCAAATAGCTCTCAGTTCACTCCTCTCTATCCTTGCTCTCTTTGCCGTAAGGCTCTGTATCTGCACACCCACTTCACTTGCCGTTGTTCTCTATTTATAGAGGTTGGAGACCTTCAACTTCAGCTGCAAAATTCAAGTGTTGGCTGCCATGTTTGCTACTTTCTTCATGTGGGCTCTGCATTGGTCATTCATCTAGTTGCTTTTGCTGCAATATTCTCTTGAGTTAACTGCTACACTCCCTACAACCTGACAAAGCTAAAGTGTGGCATCCACCAGCTGCATCTCATTTGTTAGTTGTCTTTCTTTTCTTTTGTATGGCTCTTTATTTGCTACCAACCCATGTGCTGTTAGTCTTTGTTGCTGGTTTTTCATATGGCTATTTGGTTGGAGCTGCCGTTCCACTCTCCTTGCTCATCCTTTCTTGAACTTGCCTCTGTGATGCTCCCAATCTTCCTTCTTAATATCTCCAACACGCACCTTTATAAAATCATGATATTAGAATATAACGTAACAATTATAGCCCAATTGATAAGAGTTTGGGTGCTACTGCAAAGATGTTGCTACCAAATAGTTGTTGCAGGACTTGTTGCAGCTATTAGTTGGGGGATCATTAGCTGACCACAAATTTTTATTCCTTGGTGCTGGAGAGGTGAGTATGTTCCCTTAGTTGAAGATACATTTAAGGGAGTTTCACTAAAACACCCAAAATGAGGGCTTAAATTATAAAAAAACCCAAGCACTATTTAAACATATAAACACACCCAAAACCCATCATTACACACACTCAAAATCCATTTATAAACACACCCAAAAAGTTGACTTTGATGTTGATTTTGGGTGTGTTTCTATGTTTAAATAGGGCTTGGGTTTTTCTATAAATACATGTCTAGGATTGGGTTTATTTATAAATTTGTATACATTTTTAATTACTTTTGAAGAGTAATAAAGAAGGGGTAATTATGTGTATATTCTTTGTCATTGGTGAAGTTGAAAATCGTAAAATTCTTGGGACTTAGTGGTTCTCTCTTCCAAAACACACCTCTTCTTTATATATATTCTCCATAGGAATGCTCTTCCCTGTCCTCTAACCCTAACTGATGTCCCCTATGCTAGCACTTTGTTGTTGTGTCTCACATTCTCACTTGTTTAATGGTTTCAGGCCGACACTAGCATAGCAGAACTAATAGCCCTTGAAGTTTCCGAACAAGTTTTTAGCCTACTATTTGTTTGATTTAACTTGTACAATAAAAGATCCTTAGTATCTTACCCAAGAGAAAACAAAAAAGATCCTCAGTAATTATTTATTATAAAAAGTGGTATTAGAATAAATCTTGATACATACAAAAATTTTGGTTTTATCAAAATTTGCTGCACTGTGAAAATGATTATTGAATTATCGCAACAACTTTGGATGGCTGCGTAGATTTTAACTTTTGTTGGAATTGGGCTCCACTTGTGTTTACCAATTTCAAGTCCTTGTGTGTTTAGAACTATCTAAAACTTTGGAATTCTTATTAGTTGGTTAATAATAGGTTGATAGTTTTACTGATTTTCTATTATTTCTTCTTTTGTTTATTTGTGTCTAGCCACAGTCAATATCCTTGGAAGAACAAGTAGACCACTAATTGACAATACATAAAGACCCTTGTTAAAAGGCTTTTTTCTTGTAGTGAGCTAACTTTTTAGATGGTTTAAGATGTATTTGAATTATTTGTCTGGATGGTTTGTACATGATTTTTTCTATGTAAATGAAAGAAAAATGAATTTGTTCTGTCAATTTGTTGTGTAAGCACATCTTTTTGTTATATGGAGGCCATATTTTTTGCCTATATTACCACAGGAAAGATTCTTTTGTAGCTTTTTATGCTTCGTATGTACTTCATTTTTTGGAGTGTGATTTTTATTTTTTCATGCTTCTCATTTAATCCTTTGATGGATTCTGTTTTTCATCCTTTTATTTTCCTCACCATGGTCATTTAGACATCAAACATTAATTCTATTTGTCTTCTCACTTTAATGTTAACAACGTTCTATTATGTTTACATTTTCTAGCAGTGTAGCTTCCCAACCATAAATAAGGATGTTCTTCCTCAATGGTAATTTGCCCTTTTATATCTTCTATATCCATTTTTATGACAAATTTTCTTTTTTATGACGGTTGAACTAAAAAGATCCATTATTTTTTGTTGTCGTTGAGGATCGTTTGCAATTTGGTTCAACTCTCACTACTACAAAAATCGAAATAGACGACAGGAAACCATCGTCGTCTAGAAGGTTTTCCAACCGTTGTGAAATTGACCGCCATCTTTTGCAAAAAAAACGATGACGGTTAATACCTGACGTCGTTAAGGCATTCAACGTCCAAATTTATTACTAACCGACGTGTAATTACTATATAATTAGCCTAAAATGAAATCTCCGACAACATTAGACGACGATTTTATGCAAACTGAGACGTCTAAAGTGTGTTACATGTCAAGATCAAAAGAAGAACCGACGTAGAGATAATTATCCATGTCCCTAAATGAAGGAAAAAAGACTTGGATAAGCTAGAAACCCTCATGGTTAATTTATACTGTGTTAAACAAACAAAGCAATCGACGTCTAAAACATAAACGACGATGTTCACACAAACCAACAGACGTTTAAAGAGTATTAGATGTTATTTGTCCCTCAATAATTGCTGTAACATGACATAACCACGTCCTGCACCTGGTATCACCGACGCTTATGTAGTTATCCACGTTGCGAGACTCGTCGTTTAAATTGTACAAAGAAGGCCCTTTGACAAAGTTAGACGTCACTTTTTCTAAATAACTGACGTCTAAAAGATTTAAAATGACATAATATTACTCAATATCGACGTACAAAACTGTCACCCACGTCGGTTTTTGTCAAAGGATGACGTTATAAATAGTATTGAAGGCGTGGATAGGAACACAACCGAAGTGGATTATATATTCAACGTCCATTGCATTAAAATAAAGGACGTGGTTAATTATATCACTACGTCTAGAGATCCAACTGCTTGACGTTGTAATTGCTTACCACGCCGGTTTTGATTACATAATGACGTGGTTGTCTTTTTAAAAGTCGGTTGTTTAACTTGCCTTGGCATATGTATGCTCGGAGATGTCAGTTGTTTTAGACTAGCTGACGTGCAGAACATCTATCACGACAGTTAATGGAACTGAACGGCCTTTATTTTGCACTTTAGACGACGGTTTATTTTAAGCAAACCGTCTTGATTTCTTTTTCAGATGTCTATTTTTTTGTTTTACGATCTTTTTCCCTTTTTAAAACCCGATGTTGTTTTTATCTTAGACGTTTGTGTTTCCAATTTTTTTACCGGACCGTCGTACTTTACAGCTTTAACCCAGCTTTTTTAATTTTTGATTTTTCTTGCCCAAAGCCTGAATAATGAAAATGTGATCAGAATTAATGTCACGCCTCGGACCCGGGAGTCGGTGGAAATCCCACGCCCGATGCGTGAGAAAATAAAAACTAAAATAAAATAAAAAGAAGCTGAAATATGGGTTTAAAATAAACTTCTGTTATAAAAATGATCCAAAATCTTACAAATTTACAATTAATAAATAAAGCTCTACTAATCTCATCTAATTCAGTCTCAATCGATTTAGTCCTCATCTTGCCCACTAATTCATCTGAAAAATTAAACAGGGTGAGGGGTGAGCAACCATAGCTCAGTGGGGACATGAGACCTTACCATAGTAGATTGATATAACTAAATTAAGTTACATGCAATCACACAGCCAAATATCCAATTATTAATAATAATGCATGAATGAATGCTCTTCATCTATTCCCGTTAATTCATATAATTGGACAAGCAGGCCTGCACGTCCCATACCATGTTTATACCACTTGGTCCCGAATGCTCATTTATATGAACTAACACCCATCTCAGTCATCCCGTAATTCCCCTTTTGTTAGTCCGTCATCTTGTCTAACTCTCTTTCGCTAGTCTCGAATCACCCAATAAAAACCATGTGCACTGTGGGATCCCTGAGACGTGATACCTGCCAAGAGTTAGACACAACTACACAAAAAATCCTTCCCAAAAGATCCTTCCCATTACCCTCTTTTCCATCATTATTTTCTTGACCCAACAACTCCAACCAATTACCATGACATGATATAATTATGCCAATATTATTCAAATAGTTCACAATACATAAATATCCTATATCAAGAATATTATACAATATCACACATAATATAGAGCTCACGAAATTTAATTAGATCAATCCAAGTAAAGGCCCCCAAGAAATCCCTACATCGTTTCTAAAGCCAACTCCAAGTTAAGAAAACACACAAGCTACGACCTCTAACCCCTCCTGAGAATTTGATCACCACTTGCTTTCTCTTGTTTTCTTTCTTCTTCTTCTTCTTCTTCTTCTCTCTCTCTCTCTCTCTCTCTCTCTCTCTCTCTCTCTCTCTCTCTTCTCTTTGCGTGCACTACTATGCAATGTCCTGTGTGGAAATGACCCCTATTTATACTACAAAAGAGGCGGCAACTAAATGGTTTCCTATTGGTTGGGGTTGCAGAGCTTATAAATTTGGATAACTATTCATTGCAATTGGCGGCAAGACAAAGGATAATGATTCAAATACTTACTAGCCGAGTAAATTTTAGATAACTCTTAAGTCTATTGACCAAGTATTTGTTGCCATCTACAAGGAGAAATAGCATCAGGTGTTTTCATGCTATGCCATAGATTGACAACAAACCAAGTCTAAATTACCTAGCTAGTAAGTGGACGTATCTCAAGCTAACTCTTTTGGCTTTATCAATATATATAAGTTATTAACTAAATATGTAACAAAATATTTAATTTCCCCCCAAAAAAAAATATATATATATATATATTAAAAATACAGGGTTTCACAATTAAAATGATGTACAGAATTATTAATTAATGTCATACAATTAACTGAATAACTAATGTCGTACATTACAACAATCAATGAATCCATATATCTTCACACCCCTCTCTAATATTTTCATTCCCAAACTCACCCACTAGGTCATCAAATGTGTCAACATTTGGTTTCCCTCTAGTAAATGGCTCACACTCAATTCTAGTATCAACTAGCACATCATCACCAATAACATTATTATATTCTCTATTAGACATTGATAACACTACTGACCAACCACGATGCATTGGGTCGTCAGCATAAAATACTTGTTTGATTTGAGAAGCCATAACAAATTGGTCATTTCTATGTCCAATTTTACTCAGATCTACAAGGATAAATCCAAGTTCGTCGACTACAAGGCCCGAAGTATTATCTATCCGATCACACCTCAAGACTAGGATTCTAAACTTTTGGTAGTCAAGGTCTCAAATTTCTTGAATAACACCATAAAAACCCATATTGGAGACAATAGGGCTTTTATCCTTGGCACTAGCAAATTGCATAGTATGTGCAAGTAAATAAACTCCCCTATTTTGGATAGTTCGCACATCATCTTGTGCCTTGGTGTTAAATTTAACACTGTTAATAACATAGCTCCTATATGATGGCACTGCCATGCTTGGACCAGCTGCTAGCCACCTCAAATTTTCTGATATGCCATTATGCTCTTCCCCATTAAGTTCACTCTGAACCTGCAAATTAATCTATATATCTTAATTCAATCTAACATATAGAATGGAAGAAAATTAAAAGTTGAATATGCATGTCATTGAATAACATATATATACCTTATAGTGGAGCCATTGAATGAAAGTGCTATTGTGCTTATCTTGCAGTCACTTTGTTCTCTTTCTAAATTTCGGATAAGTGGTCTTGATGTGGATCATATGTTCCCTACATTGACACGAAAAAATCAAGCATTATGGTTCCTTGTATATAAGATAAACATAAGGAATCATAATATTTAAAATGGCTTCATATGAAAAATAAAAGTCATACGTACTCGATATAAGGTAGGACTTCCTCCGTATTCTCCAAGACATATAAATGTGTCTGGTTTAACAAGTCTCGATCAACTAAGCTCACTATGCAACCTGATAATGGCTTCAAAACTCCTATCTTCTGGCTTCAAGGCACTCTAACTGTACTAACATCAGATAAATGCTCGGTGCAAAACTCTACAGCTTCTTCAGCTATATACTGCTCAGCAATGCAACCTTCTGGACGAGTACGGTTCTGAACATACCCTTTTAGCACTTTCATATACCTTTCAAACGGATACATCCATCTAAAATATACTGGGCCACATAGATGAACTTCTCTGACAAGATGTACTGCTAGAAGAACCATGATATCAAAGAATGAAGGGGGAAAATACTTCTAAAGCAAATACAAAGTAACTACTACATCTTCTTCCAACTTATCTAGCTTAGAAACATCTACTGTCTTTGCACATATGGCATTGAAGAAGAAGCACAATCGAGTTATTACATACCCTGCAGGCTTCTCCAAAATAGAATGAATTGCCACAGGGAGCAATTGTTGCATCAAGGTATGACAATCATGAGACTTAAGTCCAAGAAGTCTTGAATCTTTTAAAGATACAAGATTTTTTTATATTTGAACAATAACCTTCAGGGACCTTCATACCATAGAAATAATTGCAAACCGCTCTCTTCTCTGCTCTTGACAAATTCCAATGCCTTGGAGGCAAGCAAGTATGTCTTTGTCCATACTCAAGGTTGCAAATTAGTTTTGACCCTCATGTTCAATAAATCTAACCAAGCAGTAATCCCATCTTTATTTTTTCTAGGGATCTCCAGCAATGTACCAATGATACTATTGCAAACATTCTTCTCAATATGCATAACATCTAGGACATGCCTCACATGAAGGTATTTCCAATACTCGAGATCAAAGAATTTTGATTTCTTCTTTCAACAAACTCTGTGCCCATCATTCTCACCAACACTTCCCCCATTTTTTGAGCCTCATATGTAATTAATATCTTCAACAATGTGCAACACTTCTTCTCCGTTTAATGGCTCGGGAGGCGTGCCATATTCAAGTTTCCCATTAAAAGCTGCGCGCTGCCTCCGATATGGATGATTGGATGGTAACCATTTTCTATGTCCAATGTAACAAATTTTGTGGCCATTTTTCAACCTGTGACTGGGTGTATCATCACCGCATATTGGACAAGCTTTATATTCTTTAACGACACAACCATATAAGTTTCCATAGGCAGGAAAATCATTAACTGTCCACAACAATACACCTCTGAGTGTAAAGTATTCTACTATATGTGCATCATACACTCCTCTAAGTAGACGTCTATATCATTTCCAGGCTGTTTAGGACCGAAAATGAATATGGGCAACATCATGAACTTTCGTTTCATGCATAGCCATGGTGGGAGATTATATGTAACTAAGATAACTGGCCAACAACTGTATCTGCTACTTAAAGAACTATGGGGATTGAATCCATCAGATGAGAGCCAATGTCAAGTTTCTCGGCTCTTTACCAAACTCGGGCCATTTATCATCAAAAAGTTTCCAAGACGGGGAATCCACTAGATGAGACATTTGACCGCCAACTGATTTTCTAGCAGTGTGCCAAGTCAAACTCTTTGTTGTCTTATGTGATTGAAATATCCTTTTAAACCTTGGAATTGGAGGAAAATACCACACCACCTTCGCTGGCACAACCTTTTTCAAGATTGAATATTTGCCTTCCTTCCACCTAGAGACACCACAAGTAGGACAATTAGTTGAATCTTCATAATCCTTCCTATACAAGATGCAGTCATTGGGACATGCGTGGATTTTCTCATAACTCATCCCTAAAGTAGACAATGTCTTTTTTGCCTCGTACATAGAGGAAGGTAGTGTATTTCCTTCTAGAAGCAAATCTCCTTGAAGTATCAATAATTCTGTAAAACAAACATCACTCTTCCCGTGTTTTGCTTTCAAATTATATAACTTCACCAAAGCCGACAACATCGTGTACTTACTGCTACCAGGGTACAAAGGTTGATCTCCATCCCCAATCACATTGGCAAACTCATAAGGATCAAATCCAATATCACCTAAATCATTATCATCCATCCTTACTTCTTCAGAAACAAAACTGAACCTACTTTGCTCATCTTCTTCCACATTTCTACTAGCATTAGTAGTCCATTCCCAAGGTTCTCCGTACTATGTCCAAATCTTATAGCTTTGGTCAATTCCATTAAAGTATAAGTGGTCCCTTATAATTCCAACTCCAAACAATCGAATATTTCCACATTTAACACATGGACAACGAATATGAGTTGTATTTACAAGATTTTCTACAGCAAAATTCAAAATTCCTTCCACACCTAACTCATATGCCTTAGATCTTCTATCCGCATGTATCCATGACTTATCCATCTCACACACTTGTTTGGGCCAAAAATTGACACATCCAGCCCAAGGCCCATCAGAACAAACAAAGCTGAGTTGGGCCTCACAGGCCCAACATAAATAGGAAGAGGGAGTCCAGACCAGAAGAGGGAACAATCCCACATGGCA
>NC_024127.1:21995344-22030928 GCF_000346735.1 Prunus mume
ATTCCTCACCCAAATTCACAATCGTTTGTTTGCAGAAATCAGTAACTTGGGGCGCAAGTTATCTATTCCAAACTAAGTCTGCTAGAATTTTTATTACTAGCAGTGGCACGCTCGCACACCAAAGAAAGCTGACTTGTTGACCAGTCTATGGTTCTCAAGGCAGTGGGGAACTTTGCCCTTCCATCACAGGAGTGAACGCAAAACGGGCAAACTATTTGGCACGCGCAGTGGGACTTCTCAGTATACATTGTTCTTTACCAGTCCATGAATACTGGAAGCTCTAGCCAGAACCCACACCACGACATGGAAATAAACCAAGTGGACTGCCTAAAAACAGTTTAAATTCCATCAGTTCTGCCTAAAAACAGTTTAAATTCCATCAGTTCTGCCTAAAAACAGTTTAAATTCCATCAGTTCTGCCTAAAAACAGTTTAAATTCCATCAGTTCTGCCTAAAAACAGTTTAAATTCCATCAGTTCTGCCTAAAAACAGTTTAAATTCCATCAGTTCTGCCTAAAAACAGTTTAAATTCCATCAGTTCTGCCTAAAAACAGTTTAAATTCCATCAGTTCTGCCTAAAAACAGTTTAAATTCCATCAGTTCTGCCTAAAAACAGTTTAAATTCCATCAGTTCTGCCTAAAAACAGTTTAAATTCCATCAGTTCTGCCTAAAAACAGTTTAAATTCCATCAGTTCTGCCTAAAAACAGTTTAAATTCCATCAGTTCTGCCTAAAAACAGTTTAAATTCCATCAGTTCTGCCTAAAAACAGTTTAAATTCCATCAGTTCTGCCTAAAAACAGTTTAAATTCCATCAGTTCTGCCTAAAAACAGTTTAAATTCCATCAGTTCTGCCTAAAAACAGTTTAAATTCCATCAGTTCTGCCTAAAAACAGTTTAAATTCCATCAGTTCTGCCTAAAAACAGTTTAAATTCCATCAGTTCTGCCTAAAAACAGTTTAAATTCCATCAGTTCTGCCTAAAAACAGTTTAAATTCCATCAGTTCTGCCTAAAAACAGTTTAAATTCCATCAGTTCTGCCTAAAAACAGTTTAAATTCCATCAGTTCTGCCTAAAAACAGTTTAAATTCCATCAGTTCTGCCTAAAAACAGTTTAAATTCCATCAGTTCTGCCTAAAAACAGTTTAAATTCCATCAGTTCTGCCTAAAAACAGTTTAAATTCCATCAGTTCTGCCTAAAAACAGTTTAAATTCCATCAGTTCTGCCTAAAAACAGTTTAAATTCCATCAGTTCTGCCTAAAAACAGTTTAAATTCCATCAGTTCTGCCTAAAAACAGTTTAAATTCCATCAGTTCTGCCTAAAAACAGTTTAAATTCCATCAGTTCTGCCTAAAAACAGTTTAAATTCCATCAGTTCTGCCTAAAAACAGTTTAAATTCCATCAGTTCTGCCTAAAAACAGTTTAAATTCCATCAGTTCTGCCTAAAAACAGTTTAAATTCCATCAGTTCTGCCTAAAAACAGTTTAAATTCCATCAGTTCTGCCTAAAAACAGTTTAAATTCCATCAGTTCTGCCTAAAAACAGTTTAAATTCCATCAGTTCTGCCTAAAAACAGTTTAAATTCCATCAGTTCTGCCTAAAAACAGTTTAAATTCCATCAGTTCTGCCTAAAAACAGTTTAAATTCCATCAGTTCTGCCTAAAAACAGTTTAAATTCCATCAGTTCTGCCTAAAAACAGTTTAAATTCCATCAGTTCTGCCTAAAAACAGTTTAAATTCCATCAGTTCTGCCTAAAAACAGTTTAAATTCCATCAGTTCTGCCTAAAAACAGTTTAAATTCCATCAGTTCTGCCTAAAAACAGTTTAAATTCCATCAGTTCTGCCTAAAAACAGTTTAAATTCCATCAGTTCTGCCTAAAAACAGTTTAAATTCCATCAGTTCTGCCTAAAAACAGTTTAAATTCCATCAGTTCTGCCTAAAAACAGTTTAAATTCCATCAGTTCTGCCTAAAAACAGTTTAAATTCCATCAGTTCTGCCTAAAAACAGTTTAAATTCCATCAGTTCTGCCTAAAAACAGTTTAAATTCCATCAGTTCTGCCTAAAAACAGTTTAAATTCCATCAGTTCTGCCTAAAAACAGTTTAAATTCCATCAGTTCTGCCTAAAAACAGTTTAAATTCCATCAGTTCTGCCTAAAAACAGTTTAAATTCCATCAGTTCTGCCTAAAAACAGTTTAAATTCCATCAGTTCTGCCTAAAAACAGTTTAAATTCCATCAGTTCTGCCTAAAAACAGTTTAAATTCCATCAGTTCTGCCTAAAAACAGTTTAAATTCCATCAGTTCTGCCTAAAAACAGTTTAAATTCCATCAGTTCTGCCTAAAAACAGTTTAAATTCCATCAGTTCTGCCTAAAAACAGTTTAAATTCCATCAGTTCTGCCTAAAAACAGTTTAAATTCCATCAGTTCTGCCTAAAAACAGTTTAAATTCCATCAGTTCTGCCTAAAAACAGTTTAAATTCCATCAGTTCTGCCTAAAAACAGTTTAAATTCCATCAGTTCTGCCTAAAAACAGTTTAAATTCCATCAGTTCTGCCTAAAAACAGTTTAAATTCCATCAGTTCTGCCTAAAAACAGTTTAAATTCCATCAGTTCTGCCTAAAAACAGTTTAAATTCCATCAGTTCTGCCTAAAAACAGTTTAAATTCCATCAGTTCTGCCTAAAAACAGTTTAAATTCCATCAGTTCTGCCTAAAAACAGTTTAAATTCCATCAGTTCTGCCTAAAAACAGTTTAAATTCCATCAGTTCTGCCTAAAAACAGTTTAAATTCCATCAGTTCTGCCTAAAAACAGTTTAAATTCCATCAGTTCTGCCTAAAAACAGTTTAAATTCCATCAGTTCTGCCTAAAAACAGTTTAAATTCCATCAGTTCTGCCTAAAAACAGTTTAAATTCCATCAGTTCTGCCTAAAAACAGTTTAAATTCCATCAGTTCTGCCTAAAAACAGTTTAAATTCCATCAGTTCTGCCTAAAAACAGTTTAAATTCCATCAGTTCTGCCTAAAAACAGTTTAAATTCCATCAGTTCTGCCTAAAAACAGTTTAAATTCCATCAGTTCTGCCTAAAAACAGTTTAAATTCCATCAGTTCTGCCTAAAAACAGTTTAAATTCCATCAGTTCTGCCTAAAAACAGTTTAAATTCCATCAGTTCTGCCTAAAAACAGTTTAAATTCCATCAGTTCTGCCTAAAAACAGTTTAAATTCCATCAGTTCTGCCTAAAAACAGTTTAAATTCCATCAGTTCTGCCTAAAAACAGTTTAAATTCCATCAGTTCTGCCTAAAAACAGTTTAAATTCCATCAGTTCTGCCTAAAAACAGTTTAAATTCCATCAGTTCTGCCTAAAAACAGTTTAAATTCCATCAGTTCTGCCTAAAAACAGTTTAAATTCCATCAGTTCTGCCTAAAAACAGTTTAAATTCCATCAGTTCTGCCTAAAAACAGTTTAAATTCCATCAGTTCTGCCTAAAAACAGTTTAAATTCCATCAGTTCTGCCTAAAAACAGTTTAAATTCCATCAGTTCTGCCTAAAAACAGTTTAAATTCCATCAGTTCTGCCTAAAAACAGTTTAAATTCCATCAGTTCTGCCTAAAAACAGTTTAAATTCCATCAGTTCTGCCTAAAAACAGTTTAAATTCCATCAGTTCTGCCTAAAAACAGTTTAAATTCCATCAGTTCTGCCTAAAAACAGTTTAAATTCCATCAGTTCTGCCTAAAAACAGTTTAAATTCCATCAGTTCTGCCTAAAAACAGTTTAAATTCCATCAGTTCTGCCTAAAAACAGTTTAAATTCCATCAGTTCTGCCTAAAAACAGTTTAAATTCCATCAGTTCTGCCTAAAAACAGTTTAAATTCCATCAGTTCTGCCTAAAAACAGTTTAAATTCCATCAGTTCTGCCTAAAAACAGTTTAAATTCCATCAGTTCTGCCTAAAAACAGTTTAAATTCCATCAGTTCTGCCTAAAAACAGTTTAAATTCCATCAGTTCTGCCTAAAAACAGTTTAAATTCCATCAGTTCTGCCTAAAAACAGTTTAAATTCCATCAGTTCTGCCTAAAAACAGTTTAAATTCCATCAGTTCTGCCTAAAAACAGTTTAAATTCCATCAGTTCTGCCTAAAAACAGTTTAAATTCCATCAGTTCTGCCTAAAAACAGTTTAAATTCCATCAGTTCTGCCTAAAAACAGTTTAAATTCCATCAGTTCTGCCTAAAAACAGTTTAAATTCCATCAGTTCTGCCTAAAAACAGTTTAAATTCCATCAGTTCTGCCTAAAAACAGTTTAAATTCCATCAGTTCTGCCTAAAAACAGTTTAAATTCCATCAGTTCTGCCTAAAAACAGTTTAAATTCCATCAGTTCTGCCTAAAAACAGTTTAAATTCCATCAGTTCTGCCTAAAAACAGTTTAAATTCCATCAGTTCTGCCTAAAAACAGTTTAAATTCCATCAGTTCTGCCTAAAAACAGTTTAAATTCCATCAGTTCTGCCTAAAAACAGTTTAAATTCCATCAGTTCTGCCTAAAAACAGTTTAAATTCCATCAGTTCTGCCTAAAAACAGTTTAAATTCCATCAGTTCTGCCTAAAAACAGTTTAAATTCCATCAGTTCTGCCTAAAAACAGTTTAAATTCCATCAGTTCTGCCTAAAAACAGTTTAAATTCCATCAGTTCTGCCTAAAAACAGTTTAAATTCCATCAGTTCTGCCTAAAAACAGTTTAAATTCCATCAGTTCTGCCTAAAAACAGTTTAAATTCCATCAGTTCTGCCTAAAAACAGTTTAAATTCCATCAGTTCTGCCTAAAAACAGTTTAAATTCCATCAGTTCTGCCTAAAAACAGTTTAAATTCCATCAGTTCTGCCTAAAAACAGTTTAAATTCCATCAGTTCTGCCTAAAAACAGTTTAAATTCCATCAGTTCTGCCTAAAAACAGTTTAAATTCCATCAGTTCTGCCTAAAAACAGTTTAAATTCCATCAGTTCTGCCTAAAAACAGTTTAAATTCCATCAGTTCTGCCTAAAAACAGTTTAAATTCCATCAGTTCTGCCTAAAAACAGTTTAAATTCCATCAGTTCTGCCTAAAAACAGTTTAAATTCCATCAGTTCTGCCTAAAAACAGTTTAAATTCCATCAGTTCTGCCTAAAAACAGTTTAAATTCCATCAGTTCTGCCTAAAAACAGTTTAAATTCCATCAGTTCTGCCTAAAAACAGTTTAAATTCCATCAGTTCTGCCTAAAAACAGTTTAAATTCCATCAGTTCTGCCTAAAAACAGTTTAAATTCCATCAGTTCTGCCTAAAAACAGTTTAAATTCCATCAGTTCTGCCTAAAAACAGTTTAAATTCCATCAGTTCTGCCTAAAAACAGTTTAAATTCCATCAGTTCTGCCTAAAAACAGTTTAAATTCCATCAGTTCTGCCTAAAAACAGTTTAAATTCCATCAGTTCTGCCTAAAAACAGTTTAAATTCCATCAGTTCTGCCTAAAAACAGTTTAAATTCCATCAGTTCTGCCTAAAAACAGTTTAAATTCCATCAGTTCTGCCTAAAAACAGTTTAAATTCCATCAGTTCTGCCTAAAAACAGTTTAAATTCCATCAGTTCTGCCTAAAAACAGTTTAAATTCCATCAGTTCTGCCTAAAAACAGTTTAAATTCCATCAGTTCTGCCTAAAAACAGTTTAAATTCCATCAGTTCTGCCTAAAAACAGTTTAAATTCCATCAGTTCTGCCTAAAAACAGTTTAAATTCCATCAGTTCTGCCTAAAAACAGTTTAAATTCCATCAGTTCTGCCTAAAAACAGTTTAAATTCCATCAGTTCTGCCTAAAAACAGTTTAAATTCCATCAGTTCTGCCTAAAAACAGTTTAAATTCCATCAGTTCTGCCTAAAAACAGTTTAAATTCCATCAGTTCTGCCTAAAAACAGTTTAAATTCCATCAGTTCTGCCTAAAAACAGTTTAAATTCCATCAGTTCTGCCTAAAAACAGTTTAAATTCCATCAGTTCTGCCTAAAAACAGTTTAAATTCCATCAGTTCTGCCTAAAAACAGTTTAAATTCCATCAGTTCTGCCTAAAAACAGTTTAAATTCCATCAGTTCTGCCTAAAAACAGTTTAAATTCCATCAGTTCTGCCTAAAAACAGTTTAAATTCCATCAGTTCTGCCTAAAAACAGTTTAAATTCCATCAGTTCTGCCTAAAAACAGTTTAAATTCCATCAGTTCTGCCTAAAAACAGTTTAAATTCCATCAGTTCTGCCTAAAAACAGTTTAAATTCCATCAGTTCTGCCTAAAAACAGTTTAAATTCCATCAGTTCTGCCTAAAAACAGTTTAAATTCCATCAGTTCTGCCTAAAAACAGTTTAAATTCCATCAGTTCTGCCTAAAAACAGTTTAAATTCCATCAGTTCTGCCTAAAAACAGTTTAAATTCCATCAGTTCTGCCTAAAAACAGTTTAAATTCCATCAGTTCTGCCTAAAAACAGTTTAAATTCCATCAGTTCTGCCTAAAAACAGTTTAAATTCCATCAGTTCTGCCTAAAAACAGTTTAAATTCCATCAGTTCTGCCTAAAAACAGTTTAAATTCCATCAGTTCTGCCTAAAAACAGTTTAAATTCCATCAGTTCTGCCTAAAAACAGTTTAAATTCCATCAGTTCTGCCTAAAAACAGTTTAAATTCCATCAGTTCTGCCTAAAAACAGTTTAAATTCCATCAGTTCTGCCTAAAAACAGTTTAAATTCCATCAGTTCTGCCTAAAAACAGTTTAAATTCCATCAGTTCTGCCTAAAAACAGTTTAAATTCCATCAGTTCTGCCTAAAAACAGTTTAAATTCCATCAGTTCTGCCTAAAAACAGTTTAAATTCCATCAGTTCTGCCTAAAAACAGTTTAAATTCCATCAGTTCTGCCTAAAAACAGTTTAAATTCCATCAGTTCTGCCTAAAAACAGTTTAAATTCCATCAGTTCTGCCTAAAAACAGTTTAAATTCCATCAGTTCTGCCTAAAAACAGTTTAAATTCCATCAGTTCTGCCTAAAAACAGTTTAAATTCCATCAGTTCTGCCTAAAAACAGTTTAAATTCCATCAGTTCTGCCTAAAAACAGTTTAAATTCCATCAGTTCTGCCTAAAAACAGTTTAAATTCCATCAGTTCTGCCTAAAAACAGTTTAAATTCCATCAGTTCTGCCTAAAAACAGTTTAAATTCCATCAGTTCTGCCTAAAAACAGTTTAAATTCCATCAGTTCTGCCTAAAAACAGTTTAAATTCCATCAGTTCTGCCTAAAAACAGTTTAAATTCCATCAGTTCTGCCTAAAAACAGTTTAAATTCCATCAGTTCTGCCTAAAAACAGTTTAAATTCCATCAGTTCTGCCTAAAAACAGTTTAAATTCCATCAGTTCTGCCTAAAAACAGTTTAAATTCCATCAGTTCTGCCTAAAAACAGTTTAAATTCCATCAGTTCTGCCTAAAAACAGTTTAAATTCCATCAGTTCTGCCTAAAAACAGTTTAAATTCCATCAGTTCTGCCTAAAAACAGTTTAAATTCCATCAGTTCTGCCTAAAAACAGTTTAAATTCCATCAGTTCTGCCTAAAAACAGTTTAAATTCCATCAGTTCTGCCTAAAAACAGTTTAAATTCCATCAGTTCTGCCTAAAAACAGTTTAAATTCCATCAGTTCTGCCTAAAAACAGTTTAAATTCCATCAGTTCTGCCTAAAAACAGTTTAAATTCCATCAGTTCTGCCTAAAAACAGTTTAAATTCCATCAGTTCTGCCTAAAAACAGTTTAAATTCCATCAGTTCTGCCTAAAAACAGTTTAAATTCCATCAGTTCTGCCTAAAAACAGTTTAAATTCCATCAGTTCTGCCTAAAAACAGTTTAAATTCCATCAGTTCTGCCTAAAAACAGTTTAAATTCCATCAGTTCTGCCTAAAAACAGTTTAAATTCCATCAGTTCTGCCTAAAAACAGTTTAAATTCCATCAGTTCTGCCTAAAAACAGTTTAAATTCCATCAGTTCTGCCTAAAAACAGTTTAAATTCCATCAGTTCTGCCTGAAACAGTTTAAATTCCATCAACCATTCTGGCCAGAACAGCCTTTTTATACTGAGATAAATTGTTAAAGTCCTCACCCGTCTGAGGCAAGAAAAGAACTTACTTGGGAGATATTCCTCACCCAAATTCACAATCGTTTGTTTGCAGAAATCAGTAACTTGGGGCGCAAGTTATCTACTCCAAACTAAGTCTGCTAGAATTTTTATTGCTAGCAGTGGCACGCTCGCACACCAAAGAAAGCTGACTTGTCGACCAGTTTATGGTTCTCAAGGCAGTGAGGAACTTTGCCCTTCCATCACAGGAGTGAACGCCAAACGGGCAAACAACACTATAAAATCATAAATATAATAAAGTGAAAAGATCAGCAATGAAACAGTACTATATTGATAGAGAAGAGAACAAACTGGGAAAAAACAAAACAAAATTCCACAATAATCAAACGACGGTTTTTACAAAATAATCGTTGCGTAACATAGATTAAGACGACGACATGTTTATTTACTGTTGTCTTTAAGCAAACAACAAAATATTTGTATTCTTTTTGAAGAACAAGTCTGGGTTGTGGTCGCCTAACAACGACGGCGGTAGTAAATAAAAAGTCAACGTATAATAAAAATTTAGACGACAGTTGGTGGAAACTAACCATTGTCGTTGTATACAAAAAACCAAAGCCTAATTCTTCCATCCCCATTCCATTTCAAAGAACCCTTAATAGAATGCAAACATCAAAACATAAAAGAACCCATATATTGCTCCCAATCAAGAACCCATAGCTCCCAAAACATAAAAGAACCCATATTAAGATACCAAAGCTGAGAGAATATACAAACTAACAGAATATTTAGAGAGATCTAAGAGAATATTGAGAGAGTACTGAGAATATATTCAAACTAATAAGAGAATATTGAGAGAGAGCTGAGAGAACATACTTACATGGATATTGAGAGAGAGCTGAGAGAAAATATCAAATGCTTGAGAGAGCTCAAAGAATATACCCAATGCTTTGAGAGAGAGCGAAAACTTTAAGACAAATTTACGTTGAAGAGAGAGAAGGAAATACTTTAGGGTTAAAGGGAAATTCTGAAAATTTTTGATCCTGGTCAAAAATTTCAAAGGACCGCATTTATTAAAGACGACGGTAAATACAACCCAGTGGTCGTTTAATTTCAGATTTACAACGACGGTTGTGTTACATTTACGCTGTTGTAAAATGTTTTGATGTTGCTAATACAAAAACCGACGTCTAAAATATTAAATAATTACCTTTGGTATGTGTTTCCTGGGATTCAAACGCTTGTATTGACCAAAAAGAGCGAGAACAAACCGGTGTTGTTTCAATAAAACCTACACCCTAAACCATAAATTTTACAATAATTAAAAAATAAAATTCACAAGCATGAGAAAAATGAACCAAAAATTCCTATGGACTCCTTAAAACAATGCCTTCTATATTAGTAGGCTAAAATCTATATTAAATAATTTTCAATTTTATGACCACCAATGGATCACATAATGACAGGACTCGACCCAAATTCTACTTTGGAATTCGAGCCGAACCCTGTGCGTGTCCGACACCTGGAGGGTGTCGAGCTTAAATGATTGAATTTCCAACTAAAAATCCACTTTATTATTAGATTTACTTCTGCTGAAAATTCGGCAGAATTTCCCCAGTAATTTGCTCATTTCCCAAAAATTTCCACATGTGAAACAAGCATATATAAATAACCCATTTGCCAGGATGCATTAAATTTTATCCAAGAAAACATCAGTATATCATTCTGGCCTCAAGCCTCAACCAATCAAAAACATCATTTTGCAAAATAAGTTCATTTCAACTTTCAGAAAATCCATAGTATATTAGCAATCTAAAGGACTCCAACTCGCGGCTGTACCTTATAGCATTAGGCTGCCTATCAAGCCACGCGTAGTTCTTTACTTGCAAAACCACTCTAGTTCTCATTTCCTGTTTCAAGCTTCCTAGCATTACTCACATGGCAATATCTATATTTAAATGAATGAATAAAAGCATTTATATGAAGTAATCATGCTTGCAAAACCATAACCATCAATTCCTCGTGACACCAATGGTGACACGTCCTGACCTGTAATCCTCGCTGGACTCAGGAGACATCTGGTCAACCTGGTCCGCAATCCTCGCTCCCACGGTTCGGATATCTCTAAGACTTGTGGGGCAAAATATGCTAGAAAAACTTAAGATATTTAATACTATATAAAATAATGCAAGATAAAGATAAATGAACATAATAAAATAAAATAAAATAAAATAAGTTCAAGATTTATAAGTTCCGAACACCCTTGTATAGAACTCATGTAAAGTTCATAAATAAATAAATATATATATTTATATATATATATATATACATCAATAACTTGATTAGAATCTATATATATTTCCATCTATCGCTTGTAAAACAAATGTGACGCTTAAGAAAATAATGATAACTATATAAAACCCTCAATTTAGTTTAAAAGCATCTCATATCTTAAATTCTCTCCACCTAGGCGTACCCCCATATCTGATCCTACAATTCCTTTAATACTGTCAATTCATATATGCTGTCAATTCCAATAATAATCCGTCAATTCCATCTTTGCAGGTCTCGAAAACATAAAGTTAATCGAGCCGCATTCCTCGCAGGTCTCAGAGATAACATTTCAATCTGAGCCGTAATCCTCGCAAGTCCCGAAGACACCAAGTCCATTTGAGCCACATTCCTTGCAGGCCTCAGAGGACCATTTGTCAGCCTGAGCCACAATCCTCGCACAACACAGTTCAGGCGTCCCCGAAACTCGTGGGGCATAATCATAAATAACAAACTGTTTCAAGGCAACTGGGGGGTACTCTCGCGGTGGGTTTGAAAACCATAACCCGTCATTTATATAAACTTTCAATAAATTGGTTCTCAACTAAAGTTAAAATACATATCCATATATATATATATATATATATATAACAAAATCTGATAAAAACCAAAAGCTATAATTCTTCCTTTTCAACCACTGATTATATAAGCGGGTGATAAATGAACAGATAATTAAATACTCATACTCTTCACATCTGAAAACAATAAATAAATAACTTCCAATAATTCATAACCTTCCAACACCAAAATAATATCCAATATCAACATAAAATGCTATAACGTAAACTCATAAACCAAACATAACAAAATACTTAACATAACAGTAAATTCTCAAGTATAAAATCGTTCCAATACTTCTCGAAGGATAAACTACCTCGGAAGACTCTCAGTCCACAAAGTGGTCAGTCTTCCCAACTAGGTCCACGGGACCGGCGTGGGGTCCACTACCACCTATCACATATCCAGTAGTCCCTAAAGGTCCCAATAAGCGTAGGACACATGTCCCAAGAGTTCAGTCTCTATTGAACGGTCAGATTGCTCACGATTACACGATCAGATGGTTACTATAAACCTAACCTATGATTGACGTTTCTGGAGTATTCGGGTCTCCATTTTACAATCCGTCAAATTCTAAACGATCTTGAGAATATTTAGATTAGCATATATGAAATTTCCTACGATCCAATGGCGCAAACATATTGAACCCAGAAGTCGCGCAATATGCGAGATCCGATCGGGGCTCAAACGTGGTCCGAATTGAGATCCGCGAATACCCACATGTTCGTGAGGACCAGGGGATTATTCTAGGACAGAAAGTGGTCCCCACCTTGCTGCCCAAGCACGGCCACACGCGCTGACAGTACGTGGGTGGCTTGATCAATTTTCGGCGGCCGGAAAAACTTTAAACCGTCGGGCCAAACTCCTACCCTAGGTGTAACACCCTATTTGGAACCACTTTTGTTCTTGGACCTACCCCAAAAAATGGCCGAAAGTGGCCAGAATTGTGATCCCAAAATTAGCCAAACCCTAGCTCGAAACTTAACCTGCCAAACCTAGAAATTTCTCAAATCTTACCCAACCATAAGCTAGAGCACGGAAAATAGCTAGAAATCCATACCTTATTCGTCCAACTGGTGTTGCTGTTAACGGCCTAGGAGGGGTGAGGTAGGAAGAAGGCGTCGAGCCGGTTCGTTTGGGACCAATGCCACCCCAAACGGTGGCCGGATGCGACGGTGGTGGCCCAAAAACCAAGCTAATGAATAGTAATAGGGGGAAGGGGAGGTGCTGCTGCTGAACTAGAGGGGGAGGAAAATAAATACAACCCGAGTATTGTCGCACCCGAGTACTGTAGCGGCACTGTTCCTACAGTAACAAATTTTAAAATTCCCATTACGTCCTTTTTGTTTTTAGACCTTTCGTCCTTCGTTACAACTCGGAATCGAGCGTGCTGTATGTCTACGAACTCGTTTCGTCATGCTGTACGCCGTGCAATCGAAATTCACAAATTCCTTTCTGGTCAAAAAGTCAACTTTTAAACCTAATAAAATATTCTAGGAGTATAATTGTCTTTTGCTAGAATAAATTAATAATTAAATATTAATTAAGGACCGGGTTGTTACACATAAACCTTAGGATTATGTTATGGAAAGTATAATAACTATTGTGTTTTGTCTCTAAATCTTTTTGACTTTTGTTATCACTTCTAATTCTGAAATCTAAAATTAAAATTTCCAGGCATGTAGGGGGTAGATATTGTCTCAATAAGTGCATAGAATTTGTCCACATGACGTTGCCCTATAAAACATTAGACGTCGCAATGTAATCACCGCCGTGGTTAGGGAGTTACAACATCAACCTTTTCTGAATAACCGATGTGGGTATAATTTACACTGTCAATTATTATGTTGATGACGACGTTGTTTATAAATACAACGTCACATTTTAACATGCAACGGAGGTTGTATGTCTCTACAAATTTTTTCGTAGATTTCAGTTTTACAAATTAACTGACGTGTATATCAACATTAAATGACGTTTTTGAGAAAAGCCGTCGATGTTTTCTTTGCCGCTATAATAAGACAGCAGTTGATTATATATATGAGACGTGTAAATAAGAATGAGACGTCGGTTTTTGGGAATTAAGTTAAATTTTTTTAAATTTATTTTCATTTTATTTCATTCAACGACATAAATATTTTATACCAAAAAAAAAAAAAACTAGAAACAAAAATATATTTCATTTGATTTTTTTGATGAATGTTCAATTAATTACCAAAAATATGTTTATATACATTATCAAAAAATAAAAATAAATGTTCAACTGGTGCCGGGTGCCTTGGCTCGACGATCAATTCCACCTCTAAAGCCCTCAAACGAAGCTTTCTGTCTCTTGAAAACCTGAGCTGTGGCGGCCGAAATCCGCCAGAAAATACCCCGAAATTTAGTGTTTGAAACAGCCCATTTTTGGGCTTACTTTGGCTTGGATTTTGGCTTTAATTTCCTTAGATTTGGGGCTGCAATTTGGTATAGATGTGTAGAGGAGAGAGAGACGAAGAGAAGGGATCCAAAATCATGGCCGTAGGCGGCCGGATGTGGCCGGAATCTTCGTTGGAAGCCACGGAGGTCGTGGCTGGCCTGAACACAGGAGAGAGAGAGGTCTGATTCTGCGTGAGAGGAGAGAGAGAGATTTGGCTTTTAAAAACTGACTTTGCAAAAATTACGATTCTACCACTAGACTTCCTTTGATTGTAACTTCTTCGTTACAACTCCGATTCAAGTCCACTCCGTGTCTACGGACTCATTTCGTCGCGCTCTATGCAACGGTGTAAGTGGAATGGTCAAATTCTTTCTCGGTCAAAAAGTCAACTTTTCCTTTACTAAAATATTCTAAGGGCAAAAGTGTCCTTTCCTCTTAATAATTTAATGGTTAAATATTAATTAAGGTTTGGGTTATTACAATATGGGTAACAAACCTACACCATACAGTAAATAAAATGAATGCTGAAGGCAGTTGTGTGGACGATAAACCCACACACACTTTTAAATAAATACTATCGTATGGGTAATAAACATGTACCATACAATAAATAAAGTAAATGCGAGGATAAAACCACCACCTAATATATATGAAGTATATAACATATTATATATTGTGGACAATTTAACTATGCCACTATTCAAGATATAATAAGATGGGTTTTAAAATCACACCATCATTTTTATTACGATAATATGTGTTACAAAGCGATGACAATGAAAATTATACCATCATAAAATAACAGGATGGGGTATAAAATCACACCATTCCAAATTACAGTACGAAAACATAAATAAAACAAACATGGATGAAACAACATAAAAATTGTGAAAATATATAAAATAAAGTTTGCATGTCGTCGTAGTAGTAAAGTGAGAGGAGATATATGACAGACAAAGAAATAACCACATAGTGTTGAGCTGGAAAAATATAGAAGTAAAGAGAAGAGACTATTATGCTGATAAATTGTTATAATAATTAAATAATCATAGTATGAAACACTGACAAAATTTTCTCCCAAATAAAACTCACTAACGCTCAGATTTCACACTCTCTCTTCTTTCCTCCCACTCTTCCTTTCTCTTCCTTTCTTTCCTCTCTTCTCCTTTGGTGTATTTTGCTAAGCAATGGAAAGCCTATTTATCAGTAAATTGGATTGCTTCCAACATCATCATTAAGCTCCGACATCATTATTAAGCCTTTTGAATATTATTTCCTTCTTTTCTTTATATGAGCTCCTCCACTTTCTTTACAACAAAGACTTGCAGCAAATAAATAATTTTCAAACCTAATTTCCCCCAAATCAAATCTAAAGATTAATATATTGAAAAAGATACGAGAAATTACCATGAAGGAACCTAATTTCCCCCAAAATCAACTCTAAAGATTAATATATTAAAAAAGATATGGGAAATGACCATGAAGGAACGTATAAGTTTCTGAACTTCGAATTCGATTGTCATGCATACCTCATTGTTAACTTAAAGAAATCTATTTTCTTGTGTTTAATGTATGATACGGAACAAAGATTTAATGGTATGATTTTCTGCTTTTGCCTTTTTGCTATTTTAATCGTCACTTGGCTCCCTTTTTATGCCATTCTAATTTTTTTTTATTTTTTTTATTTTTTATTTTTTGGTCAAGAGAAACTTTCATTCAAAACGAAGGAAAGACAAAGGAGGGAAGAAACATACATAAAACCGAAGACAGGAAGAAGAACAAAGGCTAGAGACCAAACGCACAACAGCTATAGAATAGCAAAGGCTAGAGACCAGAAACTATGACGCCTCAAAAAAGGGAGCCCGTCCGTCTCCAGCACAGATGCACTAGCACCGCGGGGGGCAAGGAAGTCTGTGAGCTTGAAACACAAAAACCAGAGAGGATGGGGGGCTGGAAGCCCAAACTTCATCGCACATCCTCCTCCTAGCTTGCTGAGCTGCAGCATCCGCTGCTCGGTTTGCCCTTCGAGGGACCCAGTTCCAAGAACAAGAATTAAAGTTGCTACATTGTCACCTAATAGCTGAGAGGATAGGATAAATCATCCACCTACCTTTCAAAATATTTCCTTTAATTGATTGAACGAGTTTCTTTGAGTTAGATTCAAAGACCACGTTTGGAAACCCCATTTCAGCAGCCAGCTTGACCCCCTTTAAAGCAGCATGGGCTTCCACCTCAATTGTTGAAGATGCAAGTCTAGTATCATAGCAACCATGTAATAACCCAAACCTAAAATTAGTATTTAATTATTAATTTATTGGAGGAAAAGACTAAAATGCCTTTAGAATTTTTATTAGGTCAAAGGTTGACTTTTTGACCAAGAAGGAAATTGGGGATTTCAATTATACCGTTGCGTAGAGCGAGACGAAACAAGTCCGTAGACACGTAGTGGACTCGAATCGGATTTATAACGAAGAAAATACGGTCAAAATACACTCAAGGGCAAAAAGGTAATTTTGGAAAACTAGATTTTTAAAACCCTCAGTTTCTCTCTCTCTCTCTCTCTCTCTCTCTCTCTCTCTCTCTCTCTCTCTCCTCGCCCCCGCCCCCCCCCCCTTTTTTTTTCCTCCCCCCGCGCTCTCCGGCCACCATTTCTGATGAGTGAGGTATGGTTTCTCACCTATTTCTTGAGCTCTAGCTGCCTGTTGGATAGGAATTGGTTGATTTCACGTGTAGGAGAACGATTTCGAAACCTAGGTTTTGACAGATTTTCGGGCTTCTATTTCGGCCATTTTCGGCCACTTTTTGGGGTAGGTCCAAGAACAAAAGTGGCTCCAAATGGGGTGTTATACCTAGGATAGGAGTCTTGAGCCTAGATGTTGAGCTTTTCCGGCGATGCGTTATCGCTTTAGGCACCACGCGCTGCCAGCGCGTGTGGCGGCGCGTGGGCAGTAGGGTGGGGACCACAGTCAGTCCTAGAATGATCTCCTAGTCCTCACGAGCGTGTAGGATTTCGCAGAACTTAATTGGGATATTGTTTGAACCTCGAACGGATCTCGCCTATTATGCGATTTCCGGGTTCGGTAAGTTTGAACCGTTGGATCGTCGTCATTTTCCAGTATGTTAATCTAGGTATTTCCAGGATCATATATGATTTGACGGATCGTAAAACAGAGTCCCGGATACTCCAGAAATGTCAGCCCTAGAATATGTTCTACGGATAAGTAAACCAGTTACAATTAAACAACCAGTTACAGGTCAGGAACAGAGGAAAGAACTACGTGTGGCTTGATCCCTCAGAAAGGGTACGTAGGCAGCCTACAGTTTTCAGGTGCAGCCACAAATCAAAGTCCCTCAGTTGTGTTACTGTTTTCAGGACATTTTGGTCATTTTTAACCCACAGTCACCAGGTGTCAGTTTTAAACAGGTTTCGACCCGGATTCCAAAGTGGGAATTGGATCAGGTCGTTTCAAACCACCCATAAAATTGCCAACAGAATTTCTCACTACAGCTCCCAGACCCGCTTGCTAAGTACTACTAACCCAAGATGCATCAATATTTATTTTGTAAATATAAGTGGGCGGGGGGGACCATCTAACCACCCTATTGCCATCATCAGTATCCTCCACTAAAACCACATCCCCAGGAGGACACCGCACAAGATTGAAGTCATTGATCAAATTTTGGGCAACTAGCAAAGTACGGCGAGGGCACACAATAATATCTTCAAAAACTGCAGAGCAACGGCTCTTCCAGATACTCCAGCAAGTGTAAACAATTTGGGAAATTAGCCACTTCCGATCATATCCCCAATCTTGTGAAAACTTCAAAATTTGCATCAGCCATTCACTCATAGAAGTGATACTCTGCCTGTTTATCCTGTAGTTCAAAGGGCCCCCAAACCATACAGCTTGGACCCAATTACAGAGGAGGAAAAGATGCCCTACAGACTTCGGGAACTCCCCATAAATAGGGCATAATGGGGGGGTGCCAAGGTGTCTCCTGAATAAAGCGTCCCTTGTTGGCAGGCAGCCCCTAAGCATTCTCCACCAAAAATTCATTAACTTTGGAACCATTTGAGAGCCCCAAATCAACTTCCATAGAGCCTTATCTAAAACTCTTGGGCTGGAGGGCTTGATCAAAGTATCAAGGTGACCCATGTGTATCATGTTATAACCACATTTGATAGTGTAACTACCCGTCTGGTTTAGAGGCCAGATAGGCCTGTCCTTTTCCCAACCATCACCCAAAGGCATGGCTCTGATAATTTTTGCATCATTTGACAAAAAGATGCCACCAATAGCTTCCAAGTTCCATTCACGAGAATGACAGTCAATAATAGTCTCAACCTTTGCCTCCAAAACCACATGGCTGTGATGGCTTGATTGCAGACCATGCTCAGAGCACCCGGGGGTCCACTTATCAGTCCAAAGATTAACACGGCTACCATCAAGAACCTGCCACCTAGCACCCCTCATGATTATAGCTCTTCCTACCAGCAAGCTAGAGCAAGCCCAAGATGACTTAGCCCCCTTAACGGCCTAGAGAAAGTCGCCATTCAGGAATATTTACTTTTTAGCAGTTGAGACCAAAAAGCCTGAGGCTCCATCACCATCCTCCACCCTTGTTTTGCCAAGAAGGCAACATTAAAATCCTTCAGGTTGCAGAAGCCCATTCCCCCTTCATTCTTAGGCATGCCAAGATCCTTCCAACCGATCCAATGAATTTAATTTGATTGTTGAGACTGTCATCACCAGAAATTTGCCAAAATACTATCTATCTCCTGACAGAAACCATTCAGGAAGAGGAAAACATACATAGGGTAAGAATGGACAGCCTGGGCAATAGACTTAATCAGAACCTCCCTGCCAGCTTGAGAGAGTAAGCCATGCTTCCACCCCTGGATTTTCCCCAAGATTTTATCCTTTACGAAAGCTAGCGCCATCTTTTTCGATCTTCCCCATAAAGTTGGGAGCCCAAGATACTTGCCCGGATCCTCAGAGATGGTGACATTAAGAATAGCCCTCAACCTATTCTTCACCTCCAAAAGCTTGTTTGGGCTGAAGAACATATTTGATTTCTCAAAGTTAACAAGCTGACCCGAGGCCGTGCAATAAGAGTCCAAGATTCTCACAATCACTCGACAATTATCCTTTGTTGCTTTGAGAAACATAAGTGAGTCATCTGCAAAAAAGAGATGTGAGAGAGTCGGGTCACCTCTACCAAATTTCATTCCCTGGATGAAACCATAGACAATGGCTTGATTGATCATGGAAGAGAGCACATCACTAACGATAATAAACAAGTATAGAGATAAAGGATCCCTTTGTCTGAGCCCTTTAGTCGGAGTGAAATAGCTTCTCGTTTTCCCATTGACAATCACAGCAAACTCAACAGAAGATAAGCATCTCATGACCCATCCTACACATTTACTAGCAAAGCCCATCTTTAACAGCACCACTTGAACAAAATCCCACTCAATCCGATCGTAAGCCTTACTCATGTCCAGCTTGAGCCCCATCTCAAAGATTTTTGTTTTCCTCCTAATAATCTTTAATGAGTGGAAAGCTTCATGAGCCACCAAGACATTATCTTGGATCTGTCTGCCTGGAATGAAAGCACATTGTTGAGACAAGATGAATTTATCCAGGAGGGGCTGTAGTCGATTTGCTAAAATCTTTGAAATAATCTTATAGGAATAGTTACATAGGGAGATAGGGCGGAACTCCATGACCCATTCCGGGTGGGGAACCTTAGGAATTAAGGCAATCTCGGTCTGTTTAACGTTTCCATAGACATGGTGTTGAAGAAGAAGCGGTTGACCAACCTGCACACATCATTTCCCACAATGCTCCAATATTTTTGGTAAAAAATTCCAGAGAAACCATCAGGTCCTGGAGATTTCAAGGCCCCCATTTGGACTCATTAGAGATCGGGGCCAAAAGAGTAGCATTGATGTCATCCGAAAAAACAGCAGGAACGAAAGCTAGAATGTCCCCCAATCTCTTGGCCCTCGGACATGAACAAGTTTTTAAAATAATCTTCGATTATACTAAGCACATAATGTTCATCCATTTCCCAATCTCCAGAATGATTCTTTATTCTTTCAAGTCGATTCCTTCGCCTTTTTTTATTGTGCAATTATGGAAAAAGGCAGTATTTGCATCACCATGTTTCAGCCACTGAGGTTTCTCCCTCTGCTTCCAGTATAGCTCTTCGCTCCTCCAAACCTGGTTAAGACTCGTCTCCACTTCCTTGATCTTCTTGGTATTTTCCGCCCAGTCTTGTTGGAGGCTGTCTAACTCAGAGAGGAGAGTAGTGGCCATTTTCCGGTTGTTTTGAAATTTCCCATCACTCCGCTGTTTCAATTCATTTCTACAAGCTTCTAACTTTGTGTCCCATGAGAAGTGAGGGGCAGCAGGATTACGAGGCCCCCAAATCCTATCAACTACCTCTCTGCATTCAGGATCAGATGTCCAGAACGCCTCAAATTTGAACGACTTGAATCCCTTCCTAACATTGGTCTCAGTCAGAATTAAAACAAGACAATGATCAAAGCCCACAGCTGGTAAATGGATGGCGTGGGAGTTTGGCCAAGTTTCCTGCCAAGACACATTTATCAGCCCATGGTCAAGTCTTTCCTGCACAACCACTCTGTCAGCCCTAGTCCCGCTCCAAGTGAAAGACGAACCCTGAAACCCCAGGTCCAACAACTCATTTTTATCTAAAAATTCATGTAGATATCTTCTCCTGTTTTTGTCTAACCTCCTTCCACCTCTCTTTTCAAAATCCCAGAGCATATCATTGAAGTCCCCAATGCAAAGTCAGGGAGAAGCCACAGACCCCAAGACTGAATCTAACCAACCCCAACATGCCTCCTTCTCCTCCCGGTATGGAGAGACCCATAAACCCACAAAGCTCTAAATCTTACACCCGAGGGCACAGTCACCCAAGAGTCAATCAGATTTTTTGAGCAAATATTTACCTCCACTTTAACCCTATTATCCCACCACAAACAGCCATTCTAATATTCATGTCTTGAAAATTAGGGTCATTGTTAGAATTATAGTTAACTTGATGGATTTAACTGTACTCAACGGTTTTGATTCTACAGTCAAATCACTACCTACCGATAAATTACCAACATTAACCAAGTAGTGAATGTGTATGTCATGCCCCGAATTTTCAACAACAACAAATCTATAAGTTTAAACAGAACAACCAAAAATCTGGAACGTGAAGCTCGGAACCTTCAACAATGGTACCTAGATTTTTTTTTTTCTTTCTTGGTACCACATCACTGTTCCGAACCACAATGTCAACATTGACTCAACTCTTCTGAGTCAAATATTACATTACACACTTACATAATAAAATGAACAATCATCATATTACATAATCTGCTCCTCAGAGTTTAATTTACACAGCGGAAGTCTAACACTCACCAACACTCTCACACCACACTTTGCACTCTGTGGAACCACAAACAAGCCTCCAACTCCTTATCTTAATTCTTCTGCTCACGGTCTCTACGACCTACAGGATTTTTCCTTACACCATTGAATAGTACACCGGGTTCACCACAAAACAACCCAGTAAGCTTTCTAAAGCTTGTATGAGTAAACCACATCTAGAGTATAATATGTCAATTTACACATAAGTATACAACCACATGCACTTTCATTATCATGCCAGAATCCTTGTATAACCAAGGTAATCATAATCATCAATATCATCACAATCACAATTCTTTTATTTTAATTAAAGAACTGTTTCAATCACCACCTGTGACCACACCAAAACTCTTTTATTTCAAAGTAGTTTTCACACGTCCAAAACTCACCAAATGACTCCTCCCACTATATTATTATGTTCCCCAAGTTTTGGGCTAAATCCGATATCGATTGGTCTAAGAAATTATACAATTCAGGTTCACACGAAGTTCGTTCTGTAATGGAGTGGTTGGTGTATTGCATAGTTTTAGGAAATTGATTTCACTCAAAACTCACCAAATGACTACTCCCACCACATTATTATGTTTCCCAAGTTTTGAGCTAAATCCGACATCGCTCGGTCCAAGAAATTGGACAATTCAGGTTTGTACGAAGTTCCTACAAATAACCCCACGAGTGATAGCTAATTCATAGAAGTAAAACCCACCTTACTTTGGAGCACGTTGTATATTCAGGAGCTGACTATGGTACACCTCTCATCTTGACTTTTGTTTGTTTGCACTAGATTTGTTTCTCACTAGTTCTACATGTTACTCAAATTGATTATGCAGCATGCAGCCTTATTCTTTTTCTTTTGGTGTCAAATCATGATGACGATAATGTTGATTTGTTGTCGTAGATGTTTTAGGTTAGCAGATGCCGAGGTGATGACTTGTTCTCATCTCTCTCTCTCTCTCTCTCTCTCTATCTCTCTCTCTCTCTCTCTTTCTCTCTCTCTCTCCCCCCACCAAACGGTACACGTACAAACAACGAGTGAGGGTCAAAATGAAAATGAGAGTAAATATTTTGTTACCTTTTCGTGATTGACATTAAAACCATTAGAACTTCGAGTTACTGAAAAATCCTATTTTCTTGGTGAAACCATGTTGTGATTTTTGTATAGGGGCATGGATTGTGAGGTAGGTATGAGCTGTGATATCTTTTCTGATTTACATTAATTTCAGGATCAACATGAATATCTTATTTCAACTCCCATGCCAGATGGAAATCTGTGCTACAATGATCTGTTAGATGCAACTGTGCTGGTATTATTATCTCTTTATCGACATCTTGTGTTGTTTCATTAAGCTTAACTTTTTGTTATTATATATCCCTTGATTAACACCCTTACGAAATTGGTGTCAATGTTTGCACACTTGGCAGCTTTTTCAGAAGTTGTATCCAAATGAAGAATTCTTTCCCGAGACATCTGAGAATTTGAAGGATGACATTCTGATTAATCTAGAGGACTAATAGTGGTTTGCTGGACTCAAGTCAGTGTGTGTACTGTGCATCCCAACATGTTACTGAAATTATTAACACATGTGGCCTTGGTCATTGCTGAAGAGGATAGGCACAAGTGATGCTTGTATTTGTTCCATTGTTCACCATTTATTGTGACAGAGGATGAGGCTGGTACTAAATTTCTTCAAAACAAGTTTCCAAACTAAAGTCTTTATCATGAGTAATGATGAGAAAACCTTAACTCTCTGGTTAGCTACTATACTTTCTTGCTATGCACAAATCAAGAATAGGAGCGGAAGCCAGACATTTGTGCTCGTAGTTTAACAGACTAGATTGTCTTACTTTCAACTCTGAGGATTTTGTACTTTGTTTTTCACACTGTCTTGGTGGATTTAATTTTCTAGATTATTTGTATGCAAGAACCTCCACTTGGGGTGTGTTCTTACTGTTAATCTTTTGTACTTGCCCTGTTGTAATGAATTTCTGCTTGTTCTGAAAAAGAAAGAAAAAAGAAAGTGGGGATCTGTGTTCGTTCTTTTGCAGATGCATGGTTCAAGTTATTAAAGAAAATGGCAATTGATGCATGTATTTCTTTCAGAGTTAGTCCCCGGGTCTTTGTCAGTGGCCATGCTAGCTACGAAGACAAAAACCACAAATGGCTGAGAAAAAGAAAAATGTTCCACAAGTAGGCTGACCAAGGAAAGACAATTTTGTGTTGTTCAAACATTTAGCCACAAGGGCCCACAAAAGATTAGATTTTTTTGTCTTGTAACAATAACTTATCCATTTCTTTTATTCAACTATGATGTGGAGCCATCAATTTATAGGCTAAAGTAAATACTAAATTTACAACATATTGTATAGGTTACAAGCATTAAATACTAAATTTACAATATATTGTGCAGGTTACACCTTATAAGTTCAGATGACATTTCTACAAAAATCCCGTATATATATTTAGTACATATGTTACATATTACTAAAAAGGTGGAAGACTAAGAGGTATGGTGGTCATCTATCATCTAGCGAGGTGTTGGAGCATCATCCAAATCTACTGATCGTCGTTTCCAACACCACTATCAAAGGCCTTGTAGCTTAGGTCGTGAACTTGACAACCGAGAATTGATCCTCTCTCGGCTACAATAGCTTTGAGTGAAGTCATCAAACAGGAGCAATCTACACATCCAATCGATCTATCCGCATCATCATCAATTCCAAGGCAAGGGGGCTTGATTTCATTTGCAAGTATAATGACTTGACTTCAAGGAGTCTATGAGATATGAGATATACAGTCTTCTTCAACTAAGAGATCCCTCAAATAATTTTATTTGTGAGATACCCTTTTCTAGCAAATATTCTTGATTTTCAAAGGTTTTTCATTTTCTTTGAATTGAAAAGTATAAAATGATGTTGATATCAACACCCTTCTTATTTCGTTCCCTATTTTCTTAATTAAAACCCGGCTTGGGATCTTAAAGTTGGAGGGTGCATCTTCTTCTCCTTGTGGTTCTTATAAGGCAGCCGTCGTGATAAGATAGGGAATTGAGTTAGTTACTTGACAGCGGAACGGCTGTCTCGTTTGATATTTTCCATGATTTCAGCAAAATGGCACAAAAGGCTTCTAGAATGCAACCAGGAAAAAAGATTTAGAGAGAGAAAAAAAAAGAGAAGAAAGAATGGATTAAAAAATGTTTCAAATAACATGAGTCACTGCACGTAATTTCTTAATTTGATGAGCAATACTACAAAAAGTGAAAAAAACGATTGAATCCGATATCAATTGGTCCAAGAAATTGGATAATTCAGGTTCGTACGAAGTTCCTTATGTAACTGAGTGGCCGGTGTATTGCATAGTTTTAGCAATTGGATTTCACTCAAAATTCACCAAATGAGTCCTCCCACAATATTATGATGTTGCCCAAGTTTTGGGCTCAATCCGACATCGATTGATCGAAGAAATTGGACAATTCAAGTTCGTACGAAGTTCATTATGTACAGGAGTGGTTGGTGTATTGCATAGTTTAAGCAATCAGATTTCACTCAAAACTCACCAAATGACTCCTCCCACTATATTATTATATTCCCCAAGTTTTGGGCTAAATCCGATATCGATTGGTCTAAGAAATTGTACAATTCAGGTTCGTACGAAGTTCGTTCTGTAATGGAGTGGTTGGTGTATTGCATAGTTTTAGGAAATGGATTTCACTCAAAACTCACCAAATGACTACTCCCACTATATTATTATGTTCTCCAAGTTTTGGGCTGAATCCGACATCTATCGGTCCAAGGAATTGGACAATTTAGGTTGGTATGAAGTTCGTTTCGTAATTGAGTGGTTGGTGTATTGCATAGTTTAAGCGATCGAATTTCACTCAAAACTCACCAAATGACTCCTCCTACCATATTATTATGTTCCCCAAGTTTTGGGTTCAATCTTATATCGATTGGTCCAAGAAATTGGAAAATACAGGTTCGTACGAAGTTCGTTCTGTAACGGAGTGGTTGGTGTATTGCATAGTTTTAGCAATTAGATTTCACTCAAAACTCATCAAACGATTGCTCCCACCATATTATTATGTTTCCCAAATTTTGGGCTCAATCCAATATCGATTTATCCAAGAAATTGGACAATTCAAGTTTGTACGAACTTCGTTCTGTAATGGAGTTGTTGGTGTATTGCACAGTTTAAGCAATTGAATTTCACTCAAAACTCACCAAATGACTTCTCCTACCAATTTATTATGTTCGCCATATTTTGGGCTAAATCCGATATCGATTGGTCCATGAAATTGGACAATTCAGGTTCGTACGAAGTTCTAACTGTAATGGAGTGGTTGGTGTATTGCATAGTTTTAGCGATTGGATTTCACTCAAAACTCATCAAATGATTGCTCCCATCATATTATTATGTTTCCCAAATTTCGGGCTCAATCCGATATCGATTGATCGAAGAAATTGAACAATTCAGGTTCATATGAAGTTCGTTATGTAATGGAGTGGTTGGTGTATTGCATAGTTTTAGCAATTCGATTTCACTCAAAACTAACCAAATGACTCCTCCCACCATATTATTATGTTCCCCAAGTTTTGGACTCAATCCGATATCGATTGGTCTAAGAAATGAGACACTTCAAGTTCGTACAAAGGTCGTTATGTAATGGAGTGGGTGGTGTTGCATAGTTTTAGCAATTGGATTTCACTTAAAACACAACAAATGAATCTTCCACCACAATATGACATTGCTCAAGCAGTGGGGTCAATCTGATATCGATTGGTCCAAGAAATTGGACAATTCATGTTCCTACGAAGTTCGTTCTGTAAGGGAGTGGTTAGTGTATTACATAGTTTTAGTGATTGGATTTCACTCAAAACGTACCAAATCACTACTCCCACCGTATTATGATGTTCCCCAAGTTTTGGGGTCAATCTGATTTCGATTGGTCCGAGAAATTTGATAATTCAGGTTCGTACGAACTTCAATCTATAATGGAGAGGCTGGGGTATTGCATAGTTGTACAGATTGGATTTCACTCGAAACTCACAAACGACTCCTCCCACCATATTATGACGTTGCCCAAATTTTGGGCTCAATCTGATATCATTGTTCCAAGAAATTTGACAATTCAGGTTCGTATGAAGTTCGATCTAAAATGGAGTGGTTGGTGTATTGCATAGTTTTAGTGATTGGATATCACTCAAAATTCACCAAATGACTCCTCCCACCACATTATGATGTTGCCCAAGTTTTGGGCTCAATCCGATATCGATTGGTCCGAGAAATTAGACAATTTAGGTTCGTACGAAGTTCGTTAGGTAACTAAGTAGTTCGTGAATTGCATAGTTTTAGTAATTGGATTTCAATCAAAACGCCCCAAATGACTCCTCCCATCATATTATTTTGTTCCCCATGTTTTGGGCTGATTCCGATATCGATTGGTCCAAGATATTAGACAATTCAGGTTCGTACAAATTCATCCTGTAATGGAGTGGGTGGTGTGTTGCATAGTTTTAGCAATTGGATTTCACTCAAAACTCACCAAATGACTCCACCCACAATATTATTATGTTGCCCAAGTTTTGGGCTCAATCCAATATTGAATTATCCAAGAAATTGGACAATTCAAGTTCATACGAAGTTTGTTCCGTAATGGAGTGGTTGATGTATTGCATAGTTTAAGAAATCGGATTTCACTCAAAATTGACCAACTGACTCCTCCTACTATATTATTAAGTCCCCCAAGTTTTGGGGTAAATCCGATATCGATTGGTCCAAAAAATTGGATAATTCAGGTTCGTACGAAGTTCGTTTTGTAATGGAGTGGTTGGAGTATTGCATAGTTTTAGCAATTGGATTTCGCTCAAAACTCACCAAATGACTCCTCCCACTATATTATTCTGTCCCCCAAGTTTTGGGCTGAATCCGATATCGATTGGACCAAGAAATTGGACAATTCAGTTTCGTACGAAGTTCGTTCTATAATGGAGTGGTTGGTGTTTTGAATAGTTTTAGCAATTGGATTTCACTCAAAACTCATCAAATGACTCCTCCCACCATATTATTATGTTCCTCAAGTTTTGGGCTCAATTCGATATCGATTGGTCCAAGAAATTGGACAATTCAGGTTCGTACGAACTTCGTTATGTAATTGAGTAGTTGGTGTAGTGCATAATTTTAGCAATTTGATTTTGATCAAAACTCACCAAATGACTGCTCTCACCATATTTTTATGTTCCCTACGTTTTGGGCTCAATCTGCTATCAATTGGTCCAAGAAATTGGACAATTCTGGTTCGTACGAAGTTCGTTCTGTAATGGAGAGGTTGGTGTATTGCATAGTTTTAGCAATTAGATTTCACTCAAAACTCATCAAACGATTGCTCCCACCATATTATTATGTTTCCCAAATTTTGGGCTCAATCCAATATCGATTTATCCAAGAAATTGGACAATTCAAGTTTGTACGAACTTCGTTCTGTAATGGAGTTGTTGGTGTATTGCACAGTTTAAGCAATTGAATTTCACTCAAAACTCACCAAATGACTTCTCCTACCAATTTATTATGTTCGCCATATTTTGGGCTAAATCCGATATCGATTGGTCCATGAAATTGGACAATTCAGGTTCGTACGAAGTTCTAACTGTAATGGAGTGGTTGGTGTATTGCATAGTTTTAGCAATTGGATTTCACTCAAAAACTCACCAAATGACTGCTCCCATCATATTATTATGTTCCCCAAGTTTTGGGCACAATCCAATTTCGATTGGTCTAAGAATTTGGACAATTCAGGTTCGTACAAAGTTTGATCTAAAATGGAGTGGTTAGTGTGTTGCATAGTCTTAGAGATTGGATTTCATTCAAAACTCACCAAATGACTCCTCACCGCATTATGACATTGCCCAAGTTTTGGGCTCAATCCAATATCGATTGGTCCAAGAAATTGGACAATTCAAGTTCGTACGTTCTGTAATGGAGTGGTTGGTGTATTGCGTCGTTTAAGCAATTGGATTTCACTCAAAAGTTACCAAATGACCGTTCCCTCCATATTATTATGTTCCCCAAGTTTTGGGCTCAATTCGATTTCAGTTGGTCCAAGAATTTAGACAATTCAGGTTTGTACGAAGTTTGTTCTGTAATCGAGTGGTTGGTGTATTGCATGGTTTAAGTGCTCGGATTTCACTCAAAACTCACCAAAGGATTCCTCCCACCATATTATTATGTTCCCCAAGTTTTGGGCTCAATTTGATATCGATTATTCCCAGAAATTGGACAATTCAAGTTCGTACGAAGTTTGATCTGTAATTGAGTGGTTGTATAGTTTTAGCAATTGGATTTCACTCAAAACCTTCCAAATGACCGATCCCACCATATTGTTATGCTCCCCAAGTTTGGTGCTCAATTAGATATTAGTTGGTCCAATAAATTGGAAAATTCTTATTTGTATGAAGTTCATTCTGTAATGGAGTGGTTGGTGTATTGCATAGTTTGAGCAATTGGATTTCACTCAAAACTCACCAAATCACTGCTCCCACCGTATTATTATGTTCTCCCAATTTTGGGCTCAATGCGATATCGATTGGTTGAGGAAAGTGGACAATTCAGGTTCATATGAAAGTCGTTTTGAAATGGAGTGGTTGGTATATTGCGTAGTTTTAGCAATTGGATTTCACTCAAAACTCATCGAATGACTGCTCCCACCATAGTGTTGTGTTCCCCCAATTTTGGGGTCAGTGCAATATCGATTGGTCGAAGAAACTGGACAATTCAGGTTCGTACGAAGTTCGTCCTATAATGGAGTGTATGGTGTATTGCATAGTTTTTGCCATTGGATTTCCCTCAAAACTCACCAAATGACTCTCCCCACCACAATATGACGTTGCCCAAGTTTTGGGCTTAATCCGATATCGATTGGTCTAAGAAATTGGACAATTCAGGTTTATACGAAGTTCGTCCTGTAATGCAGTGGCAGGTGTATTGCATGGTTTCAGCAATCGGATTTCCCTCAAAACTCACCAAATGACTCCTCCCATCATATTATTATGCGCCCAAGTTTTGGGCTGAATCCGATATCGACTGGTTCATGAAATTGGACAATTCTGGTTTGTACGAAGTTCGTTTTGTAATAGTTTTAGCAATTGAATATCACTTAAAACTCACCAAATGATTGCTCCCACCATATTATTATGTTCCCCAAGTTTTTAGCTCTATCCGATATCGATTGGTCCAAGAAATTGGACAATTCAGGTTCATCTGAATTTCGTTGTAAAATGGGAGGTGGTTGGTGTATTGCACAGTTTTAGAGATTGGATTTCACTCAAAACTCACCAATTGACTCCTCCCACCATATTATGATGTTCCCCAAGTTTTGGGATGAATACGATTTCTATTGGTCCAAGACATTGGACAATTCAGATTCGTACGAAATTCGATCTAAATATAGTAGTTGGTGTATTGCATAGTTTTAGAGAGTGAAGGATACTCAAAACTCACCAAATGACACCTCCTACCAAATTATGATGTTCCCCAAGTTTTGGGCTCAGTCCGATATCGTTTGGTCGAAAAAACTGGGCAACTCAAGTTCGTACGAAGTTCATTTTGTAGTGGAGTGGTTGGCGAATTGCATAGGTTTAGCAATTAGATTTCACTCACAACTCACCGAATGACTGCTCCCACCATATTATTATGTTCCCAAAGTTTTTTGTTCAATTCGATATCAACTGGTCCAAGAAATTGGACAATTCAAGATCGTACAAAGTTTGTTAGAAATGGAATGGGTGGTGTATTGCAAAGTTAAGCAATCGAATTTCACTCAAAACTCACCGAATGACTGCTCCCACCATATTATTATGTTCCCAAAGTTTTTTGTTCAATTCGACATCAAATAGTCCAAGAAATTGGAGAATTCATGTTCGTATGAAGTTCGTCCTAAAATGGAGTGGTTGATGTATTGCATAGTTTTAGGAATTAGATTTCACTCAAATCACACCAAATGATTCCTCCCACCATATTATCGTGTTCCCCAAGTTTTGGGGTCAATCTGCTTTCGACTGGTCCAAGAAATTGGACAACTCAGGTTCGTATGAAGTTCATTCTAAAATGGAGTGATAGATGCATTTCAAAGTTTTATGGATTGGATTTCACTCAAAGCTCACCAAATGACTTCTCCCACCGTATTATGATGTTCCCCAAGTTTTGGGCTAAATCCGATATCGATTGCTTCGGATTTCACAAACTCACCAAATGACTCCTCCCCCCATAATATGATGTTGCCCAAGTTTTGGGCTAAATCCGATATCATTGGCCCAAAAAATTGGACATTTCAGGTTCGTACGAAGTTCGTTATGTAATGGAGTGGTTAGTGTATTACATAATTTAAGCAATCGGATTTCACCCAAAACTCACGAAATGACTCCTCCCACCGTATTATTATGTTCCCCAAGTTTTGGTCTGAATCCTATATCGATTGGTCCAAGAAATTGGACAATCCAAGTTTTGTAATATAATGGTTGGTGTATTGCATACTTTTAGCAATTGGATTTCATTCAAAACTCACCAGATGACGGGTCCCACCATATTATTATGTTCCCCAAGTTTTTAGCGCAATCCGATATCGATTTGTCCATGAAATTGGACAATTCAGGTTCGTACGAAGTTCCTTATGTAATGGAGTGGTTGGTTATTGCATAATTTTAGCAACTGGATTTCACTCAAAACTCACCAAATGATTCCTCCCGCCACATTATTATGGCCCCCAAGTTTTGGGCTGAATCAGATATCGATTGGTGCAAGAAATTGGACCATTCAGGTTTATATGAAGTTCGTTCTAAAATGGAGTAGTTTGTGTATTGCACAGTTTCAAAGTTTGGATTTCACTCAAAACTCACCAAATGACTCCTCCCACCATATTATGATGTTCCCCAAGTTTTGGGCCCAAACCGATATCAATTGGTCTAAGAAATTGGACTATTCAAGTTCGTACGAGGTTCGTTCTAAAATGGAGTGGTAGGTGTATTGCAAAGTTTTAGAGATTGAATTTCATTCAAAACTCACAAAATGACTACTAACAAAATATTATGATGTTCCCCAAGTTTTGGGCTCAATCCGATATCGATTGCTCCAAGAAATGGGACAATTCAAGTTTGTACGAAGTTCGTTCTAAAATGGTGTGATTGCTGTATTGCATAGTTTTAGAGATTGGATTCCACTCAAAACTCTCCAAATGACTTCTCCCACCATATTATGATGTTCCCCAAGTTTTGGGATCAATCTGATTTTGATTGCTCCAAGAATTGGACAATTCAGGTTCATATGAAGTTCGATCTAAAATGAAGTGGTTGGTGTATTGCATAGTTCTAGAGGTTGGATTTCACTCAAAACTCACCAAATGACACCTCCTACCATTTTATGATGGTCCCCAAGTTTTGGGCTCAGTCCGATATCGTTTGGTCGAAGAAACTGGACAATTCAAGTTCGTACGAAGTTCATTCTGTAATGGAGTGGTTGATGTATTGCATAGTTTTAGAAATGACTCCTCGCACCATATTATTATGTTCCCCAAGTTTTGGGCTCAATCAGATATCGATTGGCCCAAGAAATTAGACAATTTAGGTTCGTAGAAAGTTCGTTTTGTAATGGGGTGGTTGGTGTATTGCATAGTTTTAGCAATTGGATTTCACTGAAAACTCGCCAAATGAGTCCTCCCACCATAATATGGCGTTACCCAAGTTTTGGGCTCAATCCGATACTGATTGGTACAAGAAATTGGACAATTCAAGTTCATACAAAGTTTGTTCTGTAATGTAGTGGTTGGTGTATTGCATACTTTAAGATATCGGATTTCACTCAATGCTCACCAAATGACACCTCCAACCACTTTATGATGTTCCCCAAGGTTTGAGCTCGATCCGATATCGATTGGTCCAAGGAATTAGACAATTCATTTCGTACGAAGTTCGTTCTAAAATTATGCGGTGGGTGTATTGCGTAGTTTTAGAGATTGGATTTCACTCAAAACTCTCCAAATGACTCCTCCCATCATATTATCATATTCCCCAAGTTTTGGGGTCAATCTGATTTTGATTGCTCCAAGAATTGGACAATTCAGGTTCATATGAAGTTCGATCTAAAATGAAGTGGTTGGTGTATTGCATAGTTTTAAAGATTGGATTTCACTCAAAACTCACAAAACGACTACTCCGACCATATTATGACTTCGCCCAAGTTTTGGGCTCAATCTGATATCGATTGCACAATTCAGGTATGTACAAAGTTCATTCTGAAATGGTGTGGTTGGTGTATTGCTTAGGTTTAGAATTGGATTTCACTCAAAACTCACCAAATGAGTCCTCCCACCATATGGTGTGGTTTCTTTTTTTCATAGTTTTAGATATTGGATTTCACTCAAAACTCTCCAAATGACTCCTCCCACCATATTATGATGTTCCCCAAATTTTGGGGTTAATCCGATTTCGATTGGTCCAAAAAAATTGGACAATTCTGGTTCTTACGAAGTTCGATCTAAAATGGATTGGTTGGTGTACGGCATAGTTTTAGAGATTGAATTTCACTGAAAACTCTCCAAATCACTCCTCCCACCATACTATGATGTTCCCCAAGTTCTGGGATCAATCCGATATTGATGGGTCGAAGAAACTGGACAATTCAGGTTCATACAAAGTTCATTCTGTAATGGAGTGGTTCGTGTATTGCATTGGATTTCTCTAAAAACTCACGAAATGGCTCCTTCCACCATAATGTGATGTTGCCCAAGTTTTGGGCTCAATCCGATATCGATTGGTCCAAGAAATTGGACAATTCAAGTTCGTACGAAGTTCGTTCTGTAATGGAGTGGTTGGTGTATTGTGTAGTTTTAGCAACCGGATTTCATTCAAAACACACCGAATGACTCATCCCACAATGTTATTATATTCCCCAAGTTTTGGGCTTTAACTGATATGGATTGGTCCAAGAAGTTGGACAATTCAGGTTCGTACGAAGTTCATTCTAAAATGGTGTGGTTGGTGTATTGCATTGTTTTAGAGATTGGATTTGACTCAAAACTCTCCAAATGACTCCTCCCACCATATTATGACCTTGCCCAAGTTTTGGGGTAAATCCGATTTTGATTAGTCCAAGAAATTTGACAATTCAGGTTCGTACGAAGTTCGATCTAAAATGGAGTGGTTGGTGTATTGCTTAGTTTTAGAGATTGGATTTCACTCAAAACTCACCAAATGACTCCTCCCACCCTATTATGACGTTGCCCAAGTTTAGGGCTCAATCCGGTATCAATTGGTTGAAGAAATTGGACAATTCAGGTTCGTACGAAGTTCGTTCTAAAATGGAGTCGTTGGTATATTGCATAGTTTTAGATATTGGATTTTGCTCAAAACTGACCAAATGACTCCTTAAACCATATTACGATGTTCCCCAAGTTTTGGGTTCAATCCGATTATAATTGGTCCAAGAAATAGGACGATTCAGGTTCGTATGAAGTTCGATCTAAATTGGAGTGGTTCATGTATTGCATAGTTTTAGAGATTGGATTTCACTCAAAACTCGCCAATTGACTCCTTCCACCATATTATGATGTTGCCCATGTTTTGGGCTCAAACCGATATTGGACAATTCACGTTCGTACGAAGATTGTTCTCAAATGGAGTGGTTGGTGTATTGCCTAGTTTTAGAGATTCTATTTCACTCAAAACTCGCTGAATGACTCCTCCCACCATATTGTGAACTATGCAATACACCAACGACTCCATTTCTGAACGAACTTCGTACGAACAAGAATTGTCCGATTTTGTGGACCAATTCATATCGGATTGAGTCCAAAACTTGGGGAACATCATAATATGGTGGGAGGAGGCATTTGGCGGGTTTTGAGTGAAATACAATGGTTAAAACTATGCAATACACCAACCACTCCATTTCAAAGGGAACTTCGTACGAACCTCAATTGTCCGATTACATGGAGCAATCGATATCGGATAGAGTGCAAATCTTCTGGAACATCATAATATGGTGGGAGGAGTCATTCGGTAGGTTTTGGGTGAAATCCAATCTCTAGAACTATGAAATTCACCAATGACTCCATTTCTGAACGAACTTCGTACGAACCTGAATTGTCCGATTTCATGGACCAATCGATATCAGATTGAGTCCAAACTCGGGGAACATTAAAATATGGTGCAAGGAGTCATTTGGTGGGTTTCGAGTGAACTCCAATCTCTAGAACTACGCAATACACCAACCACTCTATTTCAGAAGGAACTTCGTACGAACAAGAATTGTCCGATTTCATGGACCAATCGATATTGGATTGAGTCCAAAACTTGGGGACCATCATAATAATAATATGGTGGGAGGAGTCATTTGGGGGGTTTTGAGTGAAATCCAATAGCTAAAACTATGCAATACTCCAACCACTCCATTTCATAAGGAACTTCGTACGAACCTCAATTGTCCGATTTCATGGAGAAATATCTGATTCAGTCCAAATCTTCTAGAACTTCATAATATGGTGGAAGGAGTCATTTTATGGGTTTTGAGTGAAATCCAATCTCTAGAACTATGCAATACACCAACCACTCTATTTTAGAAGGAAGTTCATACGATCCGGAATTGTCCGATTTCATGGACCAATCGATATTGGATTGAGTCCAAAACTTGGGAAACATCATAATATGGTGGGAGGAGTCATTTGGCAGGTTTTGAGTGAAATCCAATAGCTAAAACTATGCAATACACCAACGACTCCATTTCATAAGGAACTTCGTACGAACCTGAATTGTCCGATTTCATGGAACAATCGAAATCGGATTGAGTCCAAATCTTCTGGGACAACATAATATGGTGGGAGGAGTCATTTGGTGGGTTTTCACTGAACTCCAATCTCTAGAACTATGCAATACACCAACCACTCCATTTCAGAAGGAACTTCGTACGAACCTAAATTGTCCGATTTCATGGACCAATCGATATTGGATTGAGTCCAAAACTTGGGGAACATCATAATATGGTGGGAGGAGTCATTTGGTGGGTTTTGAGTGAAATCCAATAGCTAAAACTAAGCAATACACCAACCACTCCAATTAATCAGGAAGTTCGTACGAAACTAAATTTACTGATTTCATGGAGCAATCGATATCGGATTGAGTCCAAATCTTTTGTAATCTCGTAATATGGTGGAAGGAGTCATTTGGTGGGTTTTGAGTGAAATCCAATCTCTAGAACTATGAAATTCAACAATGATTCCATTTCTGAACAAAGTTCGTACGAACCTGAATGGTTCGATTTCATGGACCAGTCGATATTAGATTGCGTCCAAAACTTGGGGAACACCATAATATGGTGGGAGGAGTCATTTGGTGGGTTTTGAGTGAAATCCAACTGCTACAACTGTGCAATCCACCAACCACTCCATTTCATAAGGAACTTCGTCCGAACCTGAACTGTTCAATTTCACGGACCAATCGATATCAAATTGAGTCCAAAACTTGGGGAACATTATAATATGGTGGGACGAGTCATTTGGTGGGTTTCGAGTAAACTCCAATCTCTAGAAGTACGCAATACACCAACCAATCCATTTCATAAGGAACTTCGTACGAACCTGAATTGTCCGATTTCATGGAGCAATCGATATCAGATTGAGTCCAAAACTTGGGGAACATCATAATATGGTGGGAGGA
>NC_024127.1:22053267-22064265 GCF_000346735.1 Prunus mume
TGGACTCAATCCGATATCGATTGGTCCTTGAAATCAGACAATTCAAGTTCGTACGAAGTTCTTTCTGAAATGAAATGGATGGTGTATTGCACAGCATTAGCCATTTGATTTCACTCAAACCTGATAACTCATATATTTATGCATTTATACCATCCATTTCTAGTCTATTTGTGATGTTTTTGAGTTAAACATGTTGCGTTTTACCCTATTTTGTGTTAGTATGCAGTTGCACCTACTTTAGGATCAAGTTGAAGGCAAAAGAAATCAAAACATGTCATTTTTGGAGCTGGCCACTATTCAAACGTGGAAAGAAATTTCGTGACCTGTTTTGAAGTCCAAATAAAGATCCAAAGTGAACCTGGCTTGTTTAAAGACTAAGAGCGGAATGGGAAAGTAATGGGGATTTCTAGCCTGATTTGGAGGTGCCAAATAAGGCAAAAACGTGCAAAATAAAGGCTGATTTATTAGGATCTCTTTGGAATATCTGACAGCCTCTTTTACCCCATAAAAACTTGCCTTTTAGCCACTTTCACAGACCCTATTTATTTTGGACGAATTTCACAACCCTAGACATCCTTCTTTTTGTTATTCTCCCCTTTCATACACACTATAACCCTAGCCGTTCCATATATTTCCACCATCAGGAATCATCGCAGGAGGCTGCTCTTGGAGAAGTTCAACATCAGAATTGGTTCAAGGGTTTCCTCTCATGAATTTATTTTCACTCATGTTGTTTCTTTTTGTTTTAATCTTTGTGAACATGATGTGTAACTAAATTCATAGCTAGGGATTTCGATGTAGCCTTGCAACATTGATCCATTTTTCTACGTTAAAGTATTCAGTTCATCAATCTGTTTCTTGTTTCATTCACTGAATCTATTGTTAAATTTGTTTGTCAATTTTAATGTTTGATCACCATTAAGGTTGCCTACGAATTATCTGGTCAAGGTTATTCAAAAACATCATGCTTAATCTTGGTAGACATGTGAATGAATGAAGAGAATGCTATGCAAACATCCTGCCATGTGTTTTCTTCGGTTCTTTAACGTTTTCTTGCATGTTAATGACTCTTAACTTGGAACCAAAGTTGAACATCCCAATTAGGTTGCAGATTAGGCGAATTTGATCAAAACCACACATCATATGGCTGATCATATATGTAAAACGAACTCTGGAAACAAGTTGGTAGTTGAATACGGTTTACCTTTGTAAACATGGAATTGGTTTTGCAGTGGTGAATTCGAAATTCTTGGTCTCATCCCTATTCTTTCTACATCAACTTCTCCTTCACGGCCACATTTTTCTTACACTTTAAGTTATTTTTCATTTACAACACAAACTACTCTCAATTTGTCACTATTACCTTTAGTTAGGGTTCTTTCAAAACTAGTAATTTATAGAGGTCCAATCGGTCCCTGTGGTTCGACACCCTTACTTGTACCATTATACTAACCATATATTGGCACTCGGAAGAAACACAATACGGACTGAGTCCAAAACTTGGGGAACGTCATAATATGTTGGGAGGAGTCATTTGGTGGGTCTTGAGTCAAATCGGATGTCTAAAACTAGGCAATACACCAACTACTCCATTTCATAAGGAACTTCATCTGAACCTTACTTGTCCGATTTCATGGATCAATCGATATCGGATTGAGTCCAAAACTTGGAGAACATCATAATACGGTGGGAGGAGTCATTTGGTGAGTTTTGAGTCAAATCCAATGGTTAAAACAATGCAATAAACCAACCACTCCATTTCATAAGCAACTTCGTACGAACCTGAATTGTCTGATTTCATGGAGCAATCGATATCGGATTAAGTCCAGAACTTGGGGAACGTCATAATATGGTGGGTCATTTGGTGGGTTTTGAGTGAAATCCAATCTCTAGAACTATGAAATAAACCAACGACTCCATTTCTGAATGAACTTCGTACGAAATTGAATTCTCCGATTTCAAGGACCAATCGATATCAGATTGAGTCCAAAACTGGGCGAACATTATAATATGGTGGGAGGAGTCATTTGGTGGGTTTCGAGTCAACTCCAATCTCTAGAACTATGCAATACACTAACGACTCCATTTCTGAACGAACTTCGTACGAACAGGAATTGACCAATTTCAAGGACCAATCGATATCGGATTGAATCCAAAACTTGGGGAATATCATAATATGGTGGGAGGAGTCATTTGGTGGGTTTTGAGTGAAATCCAATAGCTAAAACTATGCAATACACCAACCACTCCATTTCATAAGGAACTTTGTACGAACCTGAATTGTCCAATTTCATGCACCAATCGATATTGGATTGAGTCCAAAACTTGGGGAACATCATAATGTGGTGGGAGGAGTCATTTGGTGGGTTTTGAGTCAAATCCAATCTCTAGAACTATGAAACACGCCATCGACTCCATTTCCGAATGAACTTCGTACGAACTTGAATTCCGATTTCAAGGGCCAATCGATACCAGGTTTGAGTCCAAAACTGGGGGAACATTATAATACGGTGGGAGGAGACATTTGGTGAGTTTTGAGTAAACTCCAATCTCTAGAACTATGCAATACACCAACGACTCCATTTCTGAACGAACTTCGTACGAACAGGAATTGTCCGATTTCATGGAGCAATCGATATCGGATTGAGTCCAAAACTTGGGGAACATCATAATATGGTGGGAGGAGTCATTTGGTGGGTTTTGAGTGAAATCCAATCTCTAGAACTATGAAACACACTAACGACTCCATTTCCGAACGAACTTCGTACGAACGTGAATTGTCCAATTTCAAGGACCAATCGATATCAGATTGAGTCCAAAAATGAGGGAACATTATAATACTGTGGGAGGAGTCATTTGGTGGGTTTCGAGTGAACTCCAAGCTCTAGAACCATGTAGTACACCAACGACTCCATTTCTGAACGAACTTCGTACGAACAGGAATTGTCCGATTTCATGGAGCAATCGATATCGGATTGCGTCCAAAACTTGGGGAACATCATAATATGGTGGGAGGAGTCATTTGGTGGGTTTTGAGTGAAATCCAATTGCTAAAACTATGCAATACACCAACCACACCATTTCATAAGGAACTTCGTACGAACCTGAATTGTCCAATTTCATGGACCAATCGATATTGAATTGAGTCTAAAACTTAGGGAACATCATAATATGGTGGTTGGGGAACATCATAATATGGTGGGAGGAGTCATTTGGTGGGTTAAGAGTCAAATCTGATGTCAAAAACTAGGCAATACACCAACCACTCGATTTCATAAGGAACTTCGTGCGAACCTGAATTGCCCGATTTCATGGAGCAATCGATATCGGATTGATTCCAAAAGTTGGGGAACATCATAATATGGTGGGAGGAGTCATTTGGTGGGTTTCGAGTCAACTTCAATCTCTAGAACTATGCAATACACCAACGACTCCATTTCTGAACGAACTTCGTACGAACCTGAATTGTCCGATTTCATGGACCAATCGATATCGGATTGAATCCAAAACTTGGGGAACATCAAAATATGGTGGGAGGAGTCATTTGGTGGGTTTTGAGTGAAATCCAATAGCTACAACTATGCAATATACCAACCACTGCATTTCATAAGGAACTTCGTACGAACCTGAATTGTCCAATTTGATGCACCAATCGATACTGATTGAGTCCAAAACTTGGGGAACATCATAATATGGTGGGAGGAGTCATTTGGTGGGTGTTGAGTCAAATCTGAAGTCTAAAACTAGGCGATACACCAACAACTCCATTTCATAAGGAACTTCGTACGAACTTGAATTGTCCGATTTCATGGAGGAATCGATAACGGATTGAGGCCAAAGCTTGGGGAACATCATAATATGGTGGGAGGAGTCATTTGGTGGGTTTTGAGTGAAATCCAATCTCTAGAACTATGAAACACACCAACGACTGCACTTCCGAACGAACTTCGTACGAACGTGAATTATCCGATTTCAAGTACCAATCGATATCAGATTGGGTCCAAAACTGGGGGAACATTATAATATGGTGGGAGAAGTCATTTGGTGGGTTTCGAGTGAACTCCAAGCTCTTGAACTATGCAGTACACCAACGACTCCATTTCTGAACGAACTTCGTACGAACGTGAATTATCCGATTTCAAGTACCAATCGATATCAGATTGGGTCCAAAACTGGGGGAACATTATAATATGGTGGGAGAAGTCATTTGGTGGGTTTTGAGTGAAATCCAATTGCTAAAACTATGCAATACACCAACCACTCCATTTCATAAGGAACTTCGTACGAACCTGAATTGTCCAATTTCATGGACCAATCGATATTGAATTGAGTCTAAAACTTAGGGAACATCATAATATGGTGGTTGGGGAACATCATAATATGGTGGGAGGAGTCATTTCGTGGGTTTTGAGCCAAATCCAATCTCTAGAACTATGAAATACACCAACAGCTCCATTTCTGAACGAACTTCGTACGAACTTGGATTGTCCGATTTCAAGTACCAATCGATATCAAATTGAGTCCAAAACTTAAGGAACATTGTAATATAGTGGGAGGAGTCATTTGGTGGGTTTCGAGTGAACTCTAATCTCTAGAACTTTGGAATACACCAACGACTCCATTTCTGAACGGACTTCGTAAGAACAAGAATTGTCCGATTTCATGGACCAATCGATATGGGATTGAGTCCAAAACTTGGGGAACATCATAATATGGTGGGAGGAGTCATTTGGTGGGTTTTGAGTGAAATCTTATAGCTAAAATTGTGCAATACACCAACCACTCCATTTCAGAAGGAACTTCGTACGAACCTGACTTGTCCAATTTCTTGGACCAATCGATATTGGATTGAGTCCAAAACATGGGGAACATCACAATATGGTGGGAGGAGTCATTTGGTCGGTTTTGAGTCAAATCTGATGTCTAAAACTAGGCGATACACCAAGAACTCCATTTCATAAGGAACTTCGTACAAACCTTAATTGTCCGATTTCATGGAGCAATCGATATCGGATTGAGTCCAAAACTTGGGGAACAAGGTAATATGGTGGGAGGAGTCATTTCGTGGGTTTTGAGTGAAATCTAATAGCTAAAACTATGAAATACCATTTCATAAGGAACTTCGTACGAAGCTGAATTGTCCAATTTCATGGACCAATTGATATTGAATTGAGTCCAAAACTTGGGGAACATCATAATATGGTGGGAGGAGTCGTTTGGTGGGTTTTGAGTCAAATCCTATCTCTAGAACTATGAAATACACCAAAAACTCCATTTCTGATCAATCTTCGTACGAACCTGAATTGTCCGATTTCAAGGACCAACCAATATCGGATTGAGTCCAAAACTTGGGGAACATCATAATATGGTGGGAGGAGTCGTTTGGTGGGTTTTGAGTCAAATCCTATCTCTAGAACTATGAAATACACCAAAAACTCCATTTCTGATCAATCTTCGTACGAACCTGAATTGTCCGATTTCAGGACCACTCGATATCAGACTAAGTCCAAAACTGGGGGAACATTATAATATGGTGGGAGGAGTCATTTGGTGGGTTTTGAGTCAAATCTGATGTCCAAAACTAGGCGATACACCAGCCACACAATTTCATAAGGAACTTCGTACGAACCTGAATTGTCCGATTTCAGGACCACTCGATATCAGACTAAGTCCAAAACTGGGGGAACATTATAATATGGTGGGAGGAGTCATTTGGTGGGTTTTGAGTGAACTATGAACTCTAGAACTATGAAATACACCAACAACTCCATTTCTGAACGAACTTCGTACGAACTTGAATTTTCCGATTTCGCGGACCAATCGATATCAGATTGAGTCCAAAACGGGGAGAACGTTATAATATGGTGGGAGGAGTCGTTTGGTGGGTTTCGAGTGGAATCCAATCTCTAGAACTATGTAATACACCAACGACTCCATTTCCGAACGAACTTCGTACGAACAGGAATTGTAGGATTTCATGGACCAATCGATATCGGATTGATTCCAAAACTTGAGGAAGACGATAATATGGTGGGAGGAGTCATTTGTTGGGTTTTGACGGAAATCCGATCCCTAGAATTATGAAATTCACCAACCACTCCATTTCTGAACGAACTTCGTATGAGCCTGAATTGTCCGAGTTCATGGACCAATCAATATCGGATTGAGTCCAAAACTTGGGGAACATCATAATATGGTGGGAGGAGTCATTTGGCGGGTTTTGAGTGAAATCCAATAGCTAAAACTATGCAACACACCAACCACTACATTTCTGAAGGAACTTCGTACGACCAAGAATTGTCCGATTTCATGGACCAATTGATATCGGATTGATTGCAAAACTTGGGGAACATCATAATATGGTGGGCGGAGTCATTTGGTGGGTTTTGAGTCAAATCTGATGTCTAAAACTAGGCAATACACCAACCACTCCATTTTAGAAGGAACTTCATACGAACCTGAATTGTCCGATTTCGTGGAGCAATCGATATCGGATTGAGTCCAAAACTGGGGGAACATCGTAATATGGTGGGAGGAGTCATTTGGTTATTTCTGAGTCAAATACAATGCTTAAGACTATGCAATACACCATCCACTCAATTTCATAAGGAACTTCGTGCGAACCTGAATTGTCTGATTTCATGGAGCAATCGATATCGGATTGAGTCCAAAACTTGAGGAAGATCCTAATATGGTGGGAGGACTCATTTCGGGGGTTTTGAGTCAAATCAATCTCCAGAACTATGAAATACACCAACAACTCCATTTCTGAACGAACTTCGTACGAACCTGAATTACACAATTTGAAGGACCAATCGATATCAGGTTGAGTCCAAAACTTGGGGAACATTATAATATGGAGGGAGGTGTCATTTGGTGGGTTTCGAGTGAACTCCAATCTCTAGAACTGTGCAATACACCAACGACTCCATTTCTAAACGAACTTCGTACGAACAAGAATTGTCCGATTTCATGGGCCAATCGATATCGGATTGATTCCAAAACTTGGGGAACAACATAATATGGTGGGAGGAGTCATTTGGTGGTTTTTGATTGAAATCCAATAGCTAAAACTAGGCAATACACCAACCACTCCACTTCATAAGGAACTTCGTACGAACCTGAATTGTACGATTTCATGGAGCAATCGATATCGGATTGAGTCCAAAACTTGGGGAACATCATAATATGGTAGGAGGAATCATTTTGTGGGTTCTGAGTGAAATCCAATCTCTAAAACTATGAAATTCACCAACGACTCCATTTCTGAACGAACTTCGTACGAACCTGAATTCTCCAATTTCGTGGGCCAATCGATATCAGATTGGGTCCAAAACTGGGGGAACGTTATAATATGGTGGGCGGAGTCATTTGGTAGGTCTTGATGGAACTCCAATTTCTAGAACTGTGCAATACACCAACGACTCCATTTCTGAACGAACTGCGTACGAACAGGAATTGTCCAATTACATGGACCAATCGATATCGAATTCAGTTCAAAACTGGGGGAACATCATAATATGGTGGGTGGAGTCATTTGGTGGGTTTTGAGCGAAATCCAATAGCTAAAACTATGCAATACACCAACCACTCCATTTCAGAAGGAACTTCGTACGAACCTAAATTGTCCAATTTCATGGACCAATTGACATTGAATCGGGTCCAAAACTTAGGGAACACCATAATATGGTGGGATGAGTCATTTGGTGGGTTTTATGTCAAATCTGATGTCTAAAACTAGGCAATACACTAAACGCTCCATTTCATAAAGAACTTTGTACGAACCTGAATTATCCGATTTCATGGAGCAATCAATATCGGATTGAGTCCAAAACTTGGGAAACATCATAATATGTTGGGTGGAGTCATTTGGTGGGTTTTGAGTCAAATCTTACGGCTAAAACTAGGCAATACACCAACCACTCCATTTCATAAGGAACTTCGTACAAACCTGAATTGTCCGATTTCATGGAGCAATCGACATCGAATTGAGTCCAAAATTAGGGGATCATCATAATATGGTGGGAGGAATCATTTGGTGGGTTTTGAGTCAAATCCAATCTCTAGAACTATGAAATACACCAACAACTCCAATTCTGAACGAACTTCGTACGAACCTGAATGGTCCGATTTCAAGGACCAATCGATATCAGATTGAGTCCAAAACTTGGGGAACATTATAATATGGCGGGAGGAGTCATTTGGTGTGAACTCCAATCTCTAGAACTATGCAATACACCAACGACTCCATGTCTGAACAAACTTCGTACGAGCAGGAATTCTCCGATTTCATGAACCAATCGATATCGGATCGAGTCCAAACTTGGGGAACATCATAATATGGTGGGAGGAGTCATTTGGTTTTTTTTTGAGTCAAATCTGATGTCTAAAACTAGGCAATACACCAACCACTCAGTTTCATAAGGAACTTCGTACGAACCTGAATTGTCCGATTTCGTGGAGCAATCGATATCGGATTGAGTCCAAAACTGGGGGAACATCGTAATATGGTGGGAGGAGTCATTTGGTTGGTTTTGAGTGAAATCCAATCCCTAGAACTATGAAATCCACCAACGACTCCACTTCTAAACGAACTTCGTACGAACCTGAACTGTCCGATTTCATGGACCAATCGATATCAGATTGAGTCCAAAACTGGGGAAACATTATAATATGGTGGGAGGAGTCATTTGGTGCGTTTCGAGTGAACTTCAATCTCTAGAACTATGCAATACACCAACGACTCCATTTCTGAACAAACTTCGTACGAGCAGGAATTGTCCGATTTCATGAACCGATCGATATCGGATCGAGTCCAAACTTGGGGAACCTCATAATATGGTGGGAGGAGTCATTTGGTGGGTTTTGAGTCAAATCTGATGTCTAAAACTAGGCAATACACCAACCACTCCATTAAATAAGGAAGTTCGTACGAACCTGAATTGTCCGATTTCATGAACCAATCGATATCAGATTGAGTTCAAACTTGGGGAACATCATAATATGGTGGGAGGAGTCATTTGGTGGGTTTTGAGTCAAATCTGATGTCTAAAACTTGGCAATACACCAACCACTCCATTTTAGAAGGAACTTCATACGAACCTGAATTGTCCGATTTCATGGAGCAATCGACATCGGATTGAGTCCAAAACTTGGGGAACATCGTAATATGTGGGAGGAGTCATTTGGTGGGCTTTGAGTGAAATTCAATCTCTAGAACTATGAAATTCACCAACGACTCCATTTCTGAACGAACTTCGTACGAACCGGAATTGTCCGATTTTATGGACCAATCAACATCGGATTAAGTCCAAAACTTGGGGGGCATCATGATATGTTGGGAGGAGTCATTTGGTGGGTTTTGAGTGAAATCCAATAGCTAAAACCATGCAATACACCAACCACACCATTTTAGAAGGAACTTCATACGAACCTGAATTGTCCGATTTCATGGAGCAACCAACATCGGATTGAGTCCAAAACTTGGGGAACATCGTAACATGGTGGGATGAGTCATTTGGTTGGTTTTGAGTGAAATCCAATCTCTAGAACTATGAAATTCACCAACGAGTCCATTTCTGAACAAACTTCGTACGAACCTGAATTGTCCGATTTCATGGACCAATCGATATCGGATTGAGTCCAAAACTTGGGGAACATCATAATATGGTGGGTGGAGTCATTTGGTGGGTTTTGAGTGAAATCCAATAGATAAAACTATACAATACACCAACCACTCCATTTTAGAAGGAACTTCATACGAACCTGAATTGTCCGATTTCAGGGACCAATCGATATTGGATTGAGTCCTTAACTTGGGGAACATCGTAACATGGTGGGAGGAGTCATTTGGTGTTTGAGTCAAATCTGATGGCTAAAACTACGCAATACACCAACCACTCCATTTCATAACGAACTTCGTACGAACCTGAATTATCCGATTTTGTGGGCCAATCTACATCAGATTGAGTCTAAAACTGGGGGAACATTATAATACGGTGGGAGGAGTCATTTGGTGGGTTTCGAGTGGACTCCATTTCTGAACGAACTTCGTACGAACAGGAATTGTCCGATTTCATGGAACAATCGATATCGGATTGAGTCCAAAACTTGGGGAGCATCATAATATGGGGGGAGGAGTCATTTGGTGGGGTTTGAGTGAAGTCCAATCAGTAGAACTATGAAATTCACCAACGACTCCATTTCTAAACAAACTTCGTACGATTTGATGGAGCAATCGACATCGGATTGAGTCCAAAACTTGGGGAACATCATAATATGGGGGGAGGAGTCATTCGGTGGGTTTTGAGTGAAATCCAATCTCTAGAACTATGAAATTCACCAACGACTTCATTTCTGAACGAACTTCGTACGAACTTGAATTGTCCGATTTCATGGACCAATCAATATCGGATTGAGTCCAAAACTTGGGGGGCATCATGATATGGTGGGAAGAGTTATTTGGTGGGTTTTGAGTGAAATCCAATAGCTAAAACCATGCAATATACCAACCACTCCATTTAAGAAGGAACTTCGTACGAACCTGAATTTTCCAATTTCATGGACCAATTGATATTGAACTGAGTCCAAAACTTGGGGAACACCAGAAAATGGGGGGAGGAGTCATTTGGTGGGTTTTGAGTCAAATCTGATGTCTAAAACTAGGCCATACACCAACCACTCCATTTCATAAGGAACTTCGTACGAACCTGAATTGTCTGATTTCATGGAGCAATCGACATCGGATTGAGTCCAAAACTTGGGGAACATCGTAATATAGTGGGAGGAGTCATTTGGTGGGTTTTGAGTGAAATCCAATACGTAAAACTATGTAATACACCAACCACTCCATTCTAGAAGGAACTTCAGACGAACCTGAATTGTCCGATTTCATGGAGCAATCGACATCGGATTGAGTCCAAAACTTGGGGAACATCGTAATATGGTGGGATGAGTCATTTGGTTGGTTTTGAGTGAAATCCAATCTCTAGAACTATG
>NC_024127.1:22125098-22145534 GCF_000346735.1 Prunus mume
TTTTTCTCTAGTCAAAATCCCTCACAAAACACCTCATCCCTTACTTAGACCCTTTCATTTCTCACAAACCAAACCTAATTTCTCTCTTAGTGCTAAACCCATGTTGGTTCTGCTCTCCATGCCTCATGCCACTCATGCTGGGCTGAAAGACCATCTGTAAGCATGCCAGAACTACCTGCAAGTCATCATTATTCTCGTTGGTGAAGATTATCCAAAATATCTCCTAAGGTTTTGCTGCCCTTTCGAGGTATTTTGGGGCTTGATTTTCGAACCTAAACAAAAAGGGGCAATTTCCTCAGTCTGCCTTTTGCAACAAGCCCAGCCCATCTGCTGCTGGAAGGAAAAAGCCCCTACAAAAGGAAAGGTGGGAGTGACAGATGGAAGCCATGTGGACTTGCTAACTGGATTTAGGTTCATAAACTTGTGGACCTTGGATTTGTTGGCAGCTCTTACACTTGGATTGATAAAAGGGACAATGGTGAAACTATTTGGAGAAGGATTGATAGAGGGGTTTAGTAAACCCTTGATAGTATGCATATTCGTGATAGTCATCTCAAACCGTTTCGTTTTGAAGCTATGTGGCTTAAACATGATGGGTTTGATGATTTTTTGAAGAATTTCTGGCCAATTGATACTAGGGGTATTATTCAAAAAATTCAAGATCTCACCCCTGCGCTAAAAACTTGGAATCAAGAGATTTTTGGTGCTTTATTCCAGAAGAAAAAAAGGGCTTTGGCTAGATTGGATGGGATTGAAAGACCATTGTGCAGAAGGTATCGTCCCTATCTTTGGAAACTCGAAAAGAAGATCACTAATGAATACAATAAAAGTGGGGTGCACCAAGGGGATCCTTTATCCCCATATCTTTTTGTGCTATGCCTCGGAAAATTAGCTCACTGTAAGACAATTTATTGTCTTAATCCATAAAAGGTGATCTTCTAATCCTAAGAGGATTCGGGTTTTGGTTTGATCAGGAGATACAACTCAATCCTCATTAGATAATGCTTGTACAGAGCTTATTAAAATCAAACACAAGTATTATCAGGATTCCTAATACAACATGGATTGAAACAAACCTATTCTAATGCAAAAAGGACACTCGAATACTTCTTGATAGGCAAGGCTTTCGTAGTGATGCATCTATAAATAGAGGTCCCTTCCCTTGCAGCAAACACGCTCTAAAATCAGTACTCACCCTATCTAAGAGACAGAGACATCAAGAGCTGCAGAGGGAAGAAGACTTTCTAGACGAAACCAGATTTCTCTACTGCTACAATGGCTGAACAAGGTTAGTATTATTGCATAAAGGCTTAGTACAGACTTACACTCACATCATACATCAACATGTATAAATGAAACTTCGGAAACCAGTTTTGGCAGCGAGAAAGGGGCCCTATATTTCCCATTTATGTTTTGCAGATGACCTGTTTCTCTTTGGCGAAGCTTCTCCAAAACAAGCCAAGATAATGAGGAAGTGTATTGATTATTTTTGTCAGATATTGGGGCAATTAGTGAGTTTTGAGAAGTCTATGTTGTATTGCTCTCCAAATGTTGAAAAATTTAAAGCCTTGGAGATTTCTCAAATATTTGACTCTCCCTTAACCACTGATTTGGGAAGATATTTGGGTGTCCCGCTAATTCATGGAAGAGTTAGTAAGGGAATTTATTGGGGGTATTGTTGGTAAGGTTCAAAGAAGACTTGCGACATGGAAGACTGAATCCCTTTCTGTGGTTGGCAGAGTGACATTGGTCTAGTTTGCTACTGCTGCTATCCCGATTTATACTATGCAAACGGTGAAATTACCGATGACAGTTTGTCATGAGTTGGATAGATTGAATAAAAATTTTATTTGGGGTACAACTGATAGAAGAAGGAAAGTGCATCTTGTCAACTGGAGTACTATTTTTTGTTCCAAGAATAGAGGTAGCCTAGGGTTGAAGACAGAGCATTTTAATCAAGCTCTTCTTGCAAAAACTGGATAGAGACTGGTGAAGAAAGATAATGGTTTATGGGCACAGGTGCTTAGTGAGAGGTACTTACAAAACCATGATTTGCTTATTGGTGGGAAATCTAAAAGCTCAAGTTGCTCCAGTACTTGGAGAGGAATTATTTTTGGGGCTCAGGCTATAGAGCAATGTCATGTGTGGCGTGTCGGCAATGGGCAAAAGACTAGGTTTTGGCTTGACAATTATCTAGGGATGGTGCCATTAGAGCTGGCAACTTCCTCCAGAGGGCAGATACAAATTAAACACTAATGGTTGTAGATCTAAGGATGGTGCCATTAGAGTTGGGAGAGTTGTTAGAGATTACTCTGGTAGTTGGCTTGGTGGCTTCTCTGCAAACATGGGTTTTGGGCAAGTTCTGCAAGCTGAATTATGGGCTCTTTACCATGGAATTGTTTTGGCGTGTCAAAAGGAATGGTTCTCACTTGATATTGAATCGGATTCTTAAATTGCTGTGCAAATGCTTTCTTCAGAGTTGGAGGAAGAGCATCCATATTACAGTTTGGTGACTAGCTATCAGAAGATGCTAAGGTCCAAAGATTGCAGTATTTCTCATCAATATAGAGAAGGAAATTGCCTTGCAGATAAAGTGGCAGCTTTGAGCTCAAAACTAGATTTGGGGTGTAGTTTTTGGGAGGGTGTGCCTGAAGGGTTTAGACATTACCTACTGGAAGATTTGAGTGGGGTTGCTAGACCCAGAAGTTTGCTTATGTAGTTTTTTTTTCTTCTGAGCTTCGGCTCCCTTAGAACCGAAAAAAAAAACATAGAGAAAATATTTTAAATAATAAAAAAACCTCTTTCTACCGTACCTCTATCCTAACGCAGATGCCTCAACCACCTCTCACCACCTCTTCTCCGACCCAGCACTACTTTCCCTTCACAGCCCCCACCCTCTCCATAGCTTTGACTTTCACTAATCCACCCATTCCCTCTCCACAACTCTCTATCTCTCCCCATTATACCCTCACCCACAAACACACTTCGAATTCCATTTCCAATCTGATCAAACCCCAAAACCCACAAAAATAATTGTATTTTCAAGAGATGCACTGCAAGACATGGATTGACTAATTGACTGAAATCCAGCGTATTTTCAAGAGCTACGCTGCAGATGGAGGCACGCACCGCCTACATCTCCCTAAATCGGGTCCACCCCGACATCTCCATGCCCCTTACGCACCGCTGTGATGCAAGACATGGATCGACTTCACCGTCAAGATCTGGATATGCCCTTTTATGGCAATTAAGGATTATCAAATCAATTTGTATATTTGATTTTTATTCCACGATTCTTTAAATTTGATTTGGGTGTGGGGAGATGAAATTGTTATGGGTTTTGGCTATGTGAATGGTTGTATTTGGCAGATGAAATGGTGATGGGTTGTTGGGTTTCGACTCTCGAGTGATGATTGTAATATGCACTATTGCATGTCCCTCTGCCATCAAGATGCTCAGCTATTAGGTTCCAGTTTTGAGGACCATATTGGGCCACAAGTTCTTTCAGCTTTGAATCTTCAGCAGGTCTCCAATGGCCTATGACACAACTCTTTTTATGCCCATTAGAACTAGTTCTCCCAACAACAACAAGGCTCCTACCTTTGTCAAGTCTTAGTCTTTGTGCGCGATGCATGTATGATTGATGAGAAAGAAAGAGTCGAGCGGTGACTTTAAAGGCGGAGATGGTCATGACGGTCGTTGCGGTGGTGGATGGATAGAGGAGGCGAAAGACAAAGTTGAGGTCTACATATTGAAACATGGCGGAGATAGGGGCTCTTGGGTTGGGGTTCTGGGCCATCACTATCGCGAAGAAGAAGAGGGATATTTGTTTAATTTTAATTTTAATTTTTAAGTTTATTTATTTATTTACTTATATTTTATATTTGTTTAAACAGAGATAAAAAAAATTATTATTTATTTAATTATTGGTCCCCGTGGAGCAAATTCAATGGGTCAACGTGGAATTATGAGTGCCACGTATGTCATCATTTAACAGAAAACCAAACAGTCAAACTAACGGAGGTATGAAAATCAAAGTTTAGGCATGAGACTGAGACGAAAAAAACTTCATGTAGCAAAGTCTGAATTTCGGGAAATTTCCGGGTAGTAAAGTGAAATTTACTCAACTCTTTATCCTGAGGAAAAGTAAAGAATAATTACACTTGCCCTTCGTCACTGCCTGCAAGGTTGGGTTGAAGCTTGGGTTACAAGGAGGTGGTTGCTGGTTGAGGTGGAAGGGGGATTGTTGGAGGGGGTTGGGGTTGGGAGGTAAAAGAGGAGAGAGATGTTTTATATTTATTTTAAAACTAATTATTTTTAAATTTATATATGCATGGTTTATTTTAAAGGGAATAAACTTTTTAATAATTTGTGAATTGAATGCCCCTCCACACTAACAAAAGTTGAAAAAAATTGTCTGAAGTTGAGAATTGTCATTGAATTACTTTAAATTGAAACCATAGGGGTAAATAGACCAAATTGAAAACACAAGGACCTTAGCGGTAGAAGTGATAAGCCACAATGATCAAAAGTGACGTTTTGCATTTTGGTGAATACCACAAGGTGTTCACATACCCGAAGGGTGGGATTAATCCTAGCTTGGGGTTCGGCTTGCGCCTGGCCACAAAGTGCTTACAACGGGTTTCAAACTCCTGCCATTGAGGTACTAGGTAGCTCGCTAGCAGGAGGTGACAGTTTACCAACCGCATCACACCTTAAATGGCGCACTTAGGGGGTGGGCTTGAGTTCGACTGACATGGCTCTTTTTCTACATCTACAATTATGAGACTAATGGTTTTTATTGCCTTCTAATTTTTTAAAATTGTATGAGGTATTTATTTTCTTATTATTTTTATACTAATGATATTAAATAAACACAAATCCACATATATATATTTAATTACTTGAACTGCAAATCTTTTAAAATATAATATATTTGTTTAGCATGCAAATAAACTATATTTTAGAAATTTCTATGATACATGAAAGAGCATTTGAAGGATGTTCACATATTGCAATGAAATCTCACATTAGAGAAACCCCTTAGAATTTGTACATATATATTTTTGGATTGTTTCATTTGGTGATTCTTGCTTTTCAGAATGACATAAACAAACTAGCATCTAGCGAACAAGTATTGTTATATGTATGCAATATGCATCGTCATTTTGAGAATGATACAAATTTCGCCTAACCTAAACAAAACTCATTTCTTATCCAAGCAATCTCATTTGATAGAAAAATGACATGTTTTATACACCCTTGTGAGAAAGTTAAAATAAAAGGGCCTGGGATTGAGTGCGTTTGAACGCGCTCCACCTGCTCATCTTTCTTCTGCGTTCTCTTGCCCTTCTTTTTTAGATCCGATAATTTCAAGGGCAATTGGGTCTAGTGCTTTCACGTTTTTGGCTTGGCGACCTTCAGATAGTCTAGTTGTCATGAAGGATTGTTCTTCTAAACGTTTCCGTTCTGAGGATTTTGCACCTCCTGAAGGTGATAATGATGGATCAGTTAGATCATATCCATTGGAGGAATTTTGCGATTATCAAATTTGTAGGGAATTTTGCGATTATCAAATTTGTAGGAATTCTGCGATTATCAAAAAAAGATGTGTTCTCATTGAGTGAAGAAGTTACATAATATGATGCTTGATGGTAATCAACGAGGCCCGATTGATCCCACTTGGGATAAGGCTGGTTTTGGTATCTGGAATGTTGTTCAAACTAGAAAAGCTTGGAAGAAGAATTTTAAAAATAGAACTATTGCTAGTGAAGATAAAAGAAATGGTGTTAACCCTAAGGTGGTCCATAGGAGATAGGAAAAGGTTATTGGTTGCGGCGTTGATTTGCCTAAAGTTGTTAAAGGGGTTAATAATGCAACTCAGCTTTATGATTCATCTTATTCTAGATTTAATATCTTAGAGACCGATTGTTTTGATTTTGAGTAAGAACATGTTTTTGGGACTTTGGATAATCTGCTGCCATTTAATGGGAAGGCTATTCAGAGTCAAGATATTGGTGGTTGGAATGAACTAACTCCTTCTAATAAAGGCAAGAAAAAACTTGGTAGGCGGAGGAAAGTTTTGTCTGATATTTTGAATAAATCTTCTTCTAGGACTTCTATTGTTTTGAGGTCTAACGCTAAGAATTTGTCTCACGATTCCACCATAACTTCTATGTTTGAGCTGGATCAAGCTTTAATTAAACGTAGGGCAACTATGGTACTGGAGTTTTGGAAAGTGGGGAGGTTGATGCTCTTAGTAATGATTCTTTTTTCATTCCTAAGCCTCAAGCTCTGAATATTACTTCTAGGAATTCTAGAGTTGTTGATCAGGATATGGAAAGTCAGGATTTTAGGGATTCTGAGAGTTTACAGTTAGATTATGAAGGTGGTGAAACTTTGATTGATAATGGTAAGGCTTAAGGTCTCAATTTTTAGGGCCTTTGTTTGTCATTTATGATTAGTCTTTTTTGACATTTCCTAATATTTTCCTTTCATTATGATGATTGGTTGTTGGAATATTAGAGGGGCAAGTAATAAGAGATCCTTTCTTGCTATGCAAGATCTTAAATATAGACATAAGTTTGATATGTTGGTTATTTTGGAGCCTAGAATTAGCTCCAGTAGAGCTAGGAAAGTCATTTCTCAACTTGGCTTCCCTAAAGCTAAGCTAAAATTTCTGATTCTGTAGGCTTCTCTTGTGGTATATGGTTGCTTTGGGATAATGCTTAATTCAATTTGAGAGTAAATTCATTGCATGGATCAAGCTATTTCTGTTTGTGTTGAGCCTTCAGGAGGTATTTCTTGGATCTTTACTGCCGTTTATGGGCACCCTTGCCCTACTAAGAGATCTTATCTTTGGCAAACTTTATCTATTATTGCTGCTTCATGGAATCTACCTTGGGTTGTGTGTGAAGATTTTAATGATATATTGTTTAAGGATGAAAAAGTTGGAAAATTATATGGTAAAAGTATAGGTTTCAAGGAATGGTTTGATCATCATAGGCTCATTTATTTAGGGTTTTGGGACCCAAATTTACTTGGGTTAATAAGAGGGTTAGTGGTGATTTTGTGATGAGGGGCTATTTGCAACAAGGAGTGGAGGGTTTTATTTTCAGAAGCTTTCATAAGGCATAGAGGATGTTATGATCATAGTCCTCTTTTGATTAGTCTTTTTTTTTTATTTTTATTTTTATAAGATTCTTTCGTATGAGCTTAAGCCTTTCAGATTTGAGGAAATGTGCCTTAAACATTGTTTATTTCCCGAGTTCATCAAAACATAGTGGAATAATTTGGAAGGCTCACTTTCTAATAAATTGGACAAGTTGATTCCTCTGCTTCGGCATTGGAATTCTCAAGTCTTTGGTTATGTTTTTCAAAAGAATAAGAGAATTCTTGCTAGACTTCAAGGTATTCATTCAAAGGTCTCTTTGTAAGGGTTACTCCCTTTTTATTTATTTTATTAATGTTGAGAAGCAGTTACAACACGAGTTTGAGGATTTATTGGATTAGGAGGATGTGTTTTGCAAGCAAAAATCTAGAGTTTCTTGGTTGCAAAGTTAGGATAGAATTACCAAGTTCATTCACATTACTAGTCTTGTTAGAAGAATAAGGAATAAAATTGAAAAGTTAAAATGTGGTGACTAGAAAGGAGGTGCATGATGCTTTTTTTTTTAATTAGTCCTTACATGGCTCCTGGCCCGGATGACTATTATGCTATTTTTTTTTTCCATAATTGTTGGTCTATTTGTAAAAAAAGATATTGAAGTTTTGGTGTTTAAGTGTTTTTCTAGTGGTTCCGTTCCAGAGTTTCTGAATAGTACTCTTATTATTCGGGTTCATAAAATCACTAATCCTCAGAGCATGTTGCAGTTCCATCCAATTAGTTTATGTAACACTTTATACAAAGTTGTTTCTAAGATAATTATTGGAAGGCTCGGATCCTTTATGAGTAAGCTTGTTAGCCCCAACCAAGTTAGTTTTGTTCATGGAAGACAAATTTCAGATAATATTTTCATTGCTTAAGAGGTTCTGTATAGATTCCACAGAGCTAGAGATAAAAACTGGGTATATAGCTTGGAAAATTTACCTCTCTAAGGCTTATGACAATTTGAAATGGTCTTTCATTGAGCAAACTCTTGCCAAAATTGGTATTGGGAAAATTTCTCTTCAACTTATTATGAGTTGTGTTAAGAATGTCTTATACAAAATCATTATGAATGGGGAATGTATTGAGAGTTTCAAAGCTCAAAGAGGTGTCAGACAAGGTGACCCTCTATCCCCTTACCTCTTGTTTTATGTATGGAAAAACTTAGCCACATCATTGCTGCTAAGGTGTTAAAGAAGGATTAGAAAGTTGTTAGTGCAACGAGGTCTAGTCCTTTAATTTGGTATCTTTTCTTTGTGGATAATTTGATTCTCTTTGGCGAGGCTTCTGCTCAGCAAGCTATGGTGATGAAGAATTCTCTTGATGAGTTTTGTGAGCTTTCCGAACAACAAGTTAATTTTGAGAAATCTTTGTTGTACATATATGTAAATACTAAATATGAGCTTGTTGATCAAATTGAGTTGATTTATGAAGTTACCAAATCTGCTAATATGGTGAAATATCTTGGAGTCCCTCTTGTTCAAGGAAGGGTTACTAAGGCTACATAAAGGAGGTTCTTGTTAAAGTTTAGGCTAAACTTTCTTCTTGGAAAAGTCAACTGCTTTCTATGGCTGAAAGAATCATTTTAATCCAGTATGTTGCTTCTTCTATTCCTCTCTATACCATGTAGACATCTAAGCTTCCTCAAGCTCTTTGAGAAGAGCTTGACAAGTCTTCTAAAAGATTTCTTTGGGGAAGTAGTGAGAACCATCATAAAACTCATTTAGTCAAATGAGATACAGTTTGTTTGCCTAAACATTTGGGATGTTTGGGTATTAAAAAGGTTTCTCTTATGAATCAAGCCATGTTATCTAAAGCTAGTTGGAGAATTGTTGTCAGGGACTCTGGATTTTAGGCTGCTATGCTAAGGAAAAAGTACTTAAGGGGTAGTTGGTGCTTTGATGCTTATGATGATAACCATACTTTGGCTCACAACACTTGGAAATGGTTGATGTTTGGAGCTGACATTTTGAATAATGGTAGGAAGTGAAGAGTCGAAGATGGTACTAGAGTCAAATTTCGGATTGATATATAGATTGGTGATGTTCCGATGGTGGATACTAACTTTCCCTTATTTGATCAGTTTGACATCACTGCAACTGTGTCTAATTATTTTTCTAGGATTGGTTGGAATATTGAGAAGCTCCTGCAAGCTCTTCTTCCTGAAGCCTTTAAGAAGATCATTAGTATTCATGTTGATTTTGAAGGGAATTTACCTCTTACTTGTATCTGGGGACCCACTTCAAATGGAATTTTTTCCTATGAAGTCTGCCTATGAGCTATCTACTGGTTTTAATAAAGTCATGGTTCTTCTTGGAATTTTATTTGGAAATTGAAGATCCCTCCTCATGTTAAAGTGTTCATTTGGCTCCTTACTCAAAATAAGATCTTAACTAATGTGCAAAAAGTAAGAAGACATCTTTCTAAGGACCATTCTTGTTCTCTCTGTCATTATCATGAGGAGTCATTGCAACATCTTTTTACTACATGCCCTCGTATGCTTGCGCTTTGGAGATCCTTATTAAAAGTTTGATCAACTTCTATTTCTCTAATTTTGATAGTTGGTTGAAGAATAATTTGTGTTATAATGCTGGGCATTTAGGGAATTTGAAGTGGTGTAATATTTTTTTATGTTGCTTGCTGGTTCATTTAGAAGTGGAGGTGTTGTTCTATCTTTGAACCTCAATTTCAAACGTCTTCTTGTCCTAAACAGACTACTGTCAAGTATCTTATTGAGTGGGATAAGGCCAATTACCTTTTAAAGAAGGCTACGATTCAATCTCACATTTCTCTTGCTTGTCAGCCTCCTCCTTGTGGCTTCTTTAAGTTGAATATTGATGGTTCAAGAGTGAGTGACTGTGGATGCATTGCTGAGGAGGTATAATTAGGAACTCTAATGGTATCTGGATAGAAGGATTTTATGCTAATCTTGGTCATGGTGATGTCTTTATGGTTGAAGCTTGGGCCATCTCCAAGGGTGTAGGAAAATGAAATAGGCAAAGTTGTACTATATAGACTGATGTGGCATGTTGCCTACCCATTTACCTCATGAAAAAGTTGATCACTCCAAGAGACTAGGCAATGCACGTGTACAAATCACTACTATATTATTTATTTTAATCTTTCACTTTTATTGTTATATTTTATAGAAAGTAAATGAGAGAGTGAAGATGATATTTTATTATAAAAAGTAAGTGGGGCCCAATATACTTCTTCACTTTGAAGTAGGCAATATTGCTTGTTGGGGGAGAGTATAAATATTTTGCCTACTCATTTGCCTCTTTTCTTGAAGCATAAAAATGCTGATGTAGCAAGACAAATGAGATTTGTCTACTTTTTTGTGTGAGATAATTGTTAATTCTGATTATGCTCATCTTGTTGATATGATTAATGTAGATCTCATCCTATGTTTGTGTTGTTAACCAAATGTAGAGAGCTTTTGGAAAGCCAATGGAATTGCGACATTCTTCGTGTCTATAGGGAGACCAAATTTTGCAGCAGATTTTCTAGCTAAGATGGGTCATCATAAGGATATGGAATATCATGAGCTTTTTTCACCACCTGAGCAGCTGAAGGCTATTTTTGGTGATGATAAGAATGTCCTCTTGATGCATAGATTTATTTTTGTGTAGTCTCTTTGGTTTGGGCTTTGCCTCTATATTATCAAAAAACAAATAAATAAAAGGGTCTCATTTTCATGATTTTATTTTATTTCTCATACGTCAACTTTGAACGGGAATTAATTCCATTTAATTCCATTTTTTGAGTGTGGAGACACCTCTTAAAATTTACTAAAAAAAACCAACGAATCTAAATTACTATTTTATTTTCAGAGTCAAAAATGGACTTCTCTTGCCCCGTACAAGTTTTTGCAACAAAACAACGCAAACAGCGATTAGGCGGAGTTGATAGTTGAAGGCTAAAGCAGACTGGACCCCAAATCATCAAAGAATACCTTTCCTCCACTTTGGATGGCTACAAAAAATAAACCTATTGATTTGATTCAATTTTATATCAACAAACAAACATTGCCTCGTTTGGTAGTTGGGTGCACATTGTTCGCTAATCCGCCCTCCACCATAGCCCTGCCTGCCTACCTACCTTTTTCCTACATCTGCAGAGGACCTAACCTACCCTCTCTGCGCTATTTATCAAAATTAATTAATTTATCTTTTAATTGACATTAATCATTTTTTAATTGTCTCTTGTCGCTAACAATCTTTTCAAACTACACCTTGTGCTTCTGCGGCTGTCCACGACTCCAAGCGTTTTGGTTCCGAAATTGACCGCCAACCAGGGACTTCCCACATAATTACGACTTTACCTTTTTTATTTTGCTGTCATTATTTAATAAGTAAAGTCAAATAATAAGTGTACAAAAAACTATATTTTTTATTTACGCTTATTTTAAGAGCCTTTTGCTTTTAAATTTTTTTTTAAAAAAAATAGTGGTAAATGAAATTTCTCACACACCCTATTAAAATGTCATAAAAGTCGAATTACCACTCATTTGTAAGTCTTTTTTCAGTGAACTATACCGTCGACAGCATTTTGCATTATTTTTTTTCCATTTGTTGTTAAAAAAATGTATGTGGTCGCTGGTCGCGGGTCCATCATCGTAATATACATTTTTCCGAAGCCGCAGAACTTGGTGGAAGTTCCAAATTAAAAAAAAATGATTTAAAAAAAAAAGAAATAAATAATAAAAGGTCGAAAGTACGGAGAGAAAACAAAATACAGAATTATTAAAACGAAAGGTAATTGAAGAAAGAGCGGTGGCCGCTGCTGCTTCCCTTCACGCTCATTTTTACACATCTCGTCGCCGATCCGATCCCCACTCCAAACCCGCCAACAAGGTTCGTCTCTCTCCCAAATTCCTAGGCCCTCTGATTTATTTCCCTATCAATTTTGATCTGATCTTTTGTTTCCTTATGTCCAGTAAATCGTTTTGTTCTTCCACATATGCTCAGTGCTTTCACTGAAAATTTCAGTTCCTGAATAGTTTTTTTTTTCCTTTCTGTTTTTTTATTTATTTGGTGGTCAGTTTGATTTCGAGGAAAAGAGACAAAGATGTTGGGGATTTTAAGGCAAAAAGTGGGAGCTGGAAGCTCATCTGCTATGGTACACCCTACTATTTCTGCAATTCTTTATTGTGGTTTTGATTATGGAAGACACTTCATTGCTTTACCCTTAATATGATTTGTTTTCCCAATATTTGTGATGGTTCAGATTTTGGGGCAGTCCATGCAGAGGATCCGCCCCACCACATCGGCATTGAGAGCTTTTTCATCTTCCGCAAAAGAGGTAAACGTTAGTTTTCGGATTCGACTTTCTCGTATTGTTCTTTCTGGCATCTACTTTTTTTTACCGTCCTACTTGTATATGAAGTTCTGCTTGTTCACATAACTTTTGGGCGTTAGTTTTTATTTGTACCTATTCTCAGTGGTATATCTTCACTTTCCAGAGGCACTTAATATTTTTTTGCAAATGAAAATCATGCACACAGATGACAGTGAGGGATGCTTTAAACTCTGCACTCGATGAGGAAATGTCTGCAGACCCGAAAGTCTTCTTGATGGGTGAAGAGGTGAGGATACATGGATAGGTTGTACTATTTTTTACTTAGAAACCAACAGAATTTGTTTTCGTAAGCTTGATCATTGTTCTTTATGTTATGCAGGTTGGGGAATACCAAGGTGCTTACAAGGTTAGAATTATTTACTGAAGAAATACATTTGAATTCTCCTTTTTTCCCTCCTATTCCATTACTATCCCATGTGAACTTACACATCTCTGACAGTTGGCCTTTATGCTCCATTGTATATAGATATCCAAAGGACTTCTCGACAAGTATGGCCCTGACAGAGTTCTTGATACCCCCATCACGGAGGTAATTCCTGTTACTTGACAAGCCATGCAAATTCTCTTTTGTTTACTTCTGTGGTTCTGTAAAATCATTAATTTCTTCCATTTTCTTTATTTCGCTCCTAGACTTCATGTTATGTTGGCCCTGCATGTTTATTTACATTAGTGAAAGTAGCTGACTTATCTCATTTTATGTTTACAGGCTGGGTTCACTGGGATTGGAGTTGGTGCTGCTTACTATGGTTTGAAACCTGTTGTAGAGTTTATGACCTTTAACTTCTCAATGCAGGTTGGAGGTTTTTTCTTTGGTTATAAACTTCTGACATTTTTGTACTTGAGTTTAATGTTATATGGTTGATGTCTTGACACTGAAGGGTTTTTTTGGTTAGTCTGAAACTATTGGCATCTAAAATGCTGACATGGGCACTTATTGAATTTGTTCATATTATAATTGTAGCAAATCTTGTCATGGTCTTATTCTATAGAAAATCCAGATACCTTCCATTCAAGGAGAAGTGTTCATGATTTATTTAACCATGAAATGGATTCAAGTTTTTCACTAATGAAATTTTGTGCTTTCATGCTGCTGCCTTGTTGCCCTTGGCAGGCTGAGTTGGTATAAAGATATGCCTTTTTAACCTCTAATCGTTCACTTAAGATTTTATTGTATAGAGTTAAGAATTGAACATTTTTGGAGTTCTGTAAGTGTTTAAACTGTGCTGGAAGGATTAGATGTTATATTAAACAAAGGTCCCTCTTGATTTTGAGAGAGAGAGAGAGAGAGAGAGAGAGAGAGTGGTTTCCCTAGAGGATTTCAGAAGCCTTCTAAGACTGTTAAGTTGAAAAGGATGAGAACGTTGAAATCTTTTGTTTGGCTGCATTATATCTATTTACTTACAGGTATTTTACAGTCTTGTTCTTATCAGCCTGCTAGATCATTTAGTCCTGTTTATCATTCTTTAGAGGATTATGTATTTTCTGTTCTTGTTATTGTGAATCTCAGTTAGGGCTTTTGTTGCAGGCAATTGACCACATCATAAATTCTGCTGCAAAATCAAATTATATGTCCGCAGGCCAAATAAATGTCCCCATTGTTTTCAGAGGACCAAACGGTGCTGCTGCTGGTGTTGGTGCCCAGCACTCTCAAGTAATGTTCTTCAAGCCATTTATTTTACATCTCTCGTCTACTTTGTTACATTGCCATCTTTCATATGTTACCATTTAGTTAGTGTGAATTGCGAATGAATTTTGACAATTAATGATATGCTTTTTGATCTAGTGTTATGCAGCATGGTATGCTGCCGTCCCTGGGTTGAAAGTTTTGACCCCTTATTCATCTGAAGATGCTCGTGGGCTCCTAAAAGCTGCCATTAGGGACCCTGATCCTGTTGTTTTCCTTGAGAATGAGTTGCTGTAAGTAATTCACTGCAGATTGTCATGTTTATGTTGTTTGTTATCTTGTCAAACATTATGGGTTTGATGGTTTGCAGTAATTTTCTGTTTCAGATATGGTGAGTCATTTCCTGTTTCAGCTGAAGTTCTTGATTCCAGTTTTTGCCTTCCAATAGGGAAAGCTAAGGTGATCACTCAGCTAATAAAATGCATCTGAAAGATGCTTGTTGCTTGCACTCTTAATTCCACGTTTTTTTGTTCACTATCAATGATGATTGCCTTCTAATCGTAATATAATTAAACTCAGATTGAGAAAGAAGGAAAGGATGTCACTATTACAGCTTTTTCAAAAATGGTCGGCTATGTTCTGCAGGTTTGTTTACTTTACCTCCTGCTGCCTGGATGTGGTGCATGTAATAATAGGGTGTAATTTTTGCTATTAAGTTAGAGCATAGTTACCTGGTAAGGGAACGAGAGAGTACGTGTATAGCAGGTTAACTAAATTAAATATGTAATCTAAAATTAAGAAAGAACTTTAATTAAGGGGAGTTATTTCATTGGAAAAATATAAGGGGAGTAATTTAATTTATTATTTATTTAATGGTAAAATTAGTTGGAAGTTCAGAGGGTCTATGAAAGACCCGTGCCTTCATTTCCAACAGGTGCCTCTTTGGAACACATTAAATTGAAGGACCCAATGTCGTCGTCCTCTTTGCTACACTTATGACCCAATTTCAAAGCTCCCATAGCTCTCTCCCTCCATTGCGCTCTCTCTCTCTCTCTCTGTCTTCACATCTCTCCCAGTACTGGTTCTCCTTAACAAATGCGGTTTGTTGAATATATATTGATCCAGGTGGCTATTAGAGCTGGATTGACATGACAGATGCTTAATAAGTTGTACTTAATAATTTAGAGGAATTTGAAATGGAACTTGCATGAAACTTTATCATAGCTTTGACAAGAAGCACCTAGTTGCTGCTGTGAAATACTGTTGCCTTTATAATTGTTCAACATTCCATTAGTGGTTTGCCTGCCGATTTGACATCTCCTTAATACTGTTGCCCTTAATTTGTGGTTTATGGGTGCTTATTTGTTGACACGTTTCTTTTATTTTATGTCTGCATAAGAGCGAATATAGAAAGTGTATTTTATAGGCACTTCTTTTAATTCTTGCTTATATAGTCTTTGGTTTGCAGCCAGACTCTCTCTCCCCTCCCCCTTTTCCTTTCCTCCCTTACATTTGTGATTTAATTCTGTTGGTTTTCAGGCGGCTGAGATACTCGCTAAGGAAGGAATCAGTGCTGAGGTAAATTTATATTGGTAACAACACAATCTTGTTCGTACTCTAGCAATAGAGACATTATTGACTATTTGTTTTATTACAGGTCATAAATTTGCGGTCAATTCGTCCTCTGGACAGGAACACCATCAATGCTTCGGTCAGGAAAACCAACAGGCTGGTAACAGTTGAAGAAGGGTTTCCTCAGCATGGTGTTGGTGCTGAAATCTGGTCTGTCTCTTTACACTCATATATATATTCCCTGCTGAGTGATTTTCAGACACTTTTAATACTTAACACTCTGTACTTCTTAACAGCACATCTGTTGTTGAGGATAGCTTTGGCTATCTTGATGCACCGGTTGAGAGAATTGCTGGGGCTGATGTTCCAATGCCTTATGCTGCTAATTTGGAGAGATTGGCTGTTCCTCAGGTGAGTTCCCTTCCGATTTTTATGGTTTGGTATCAATTATCAGTGTACGGTGTATTTCCACTGTTGGCACTGAAATATGGTTGCACTGCCTTATGGTTGGTCAATAGGTGCAATAGTTATTTAGTCGTTGGCTCTTTGCCATTAATTGGGCTGTAGGCCAGGCTGCATTGCCATTTACATCTTGGTTAACTGTTTTTACAGGTAGAAGATATTGTTCGTGCGGCAAAGAGAGCGTGCTACAGATCGGCGTCATTGGCTGCAAGTGCTTAATTTTACTACTCGAATGCAGAAATTCTCCCAATCAAGGTTAGTTGAAGGGTTCTTTCATGGTTCATGGAATGATTTGGTGCGTACATGATATGGTTATTGTATGCGTGCTACAGATCTGTATGTAGCAACATTCTTTAATCAAAGTTTTAGGTTATTCTATGGTTCATAGTGTGTTTAAGGTTTTAATAAAGTGAGTTTATTTTTCTGAATAATTTTTTAATTTTCTTTCAGGAGATATAGAGATTGTACATTATTTCTCCTCATCCTGTGGGGAGGAACTGCTTGTGAAATAACTCGGGAGAACATTGACAAGAGCGAGGGATTTTTTTGACTCTGTTTTGTCCTTAATATTTGTGGCTGTCAACATTAAACTGATCGCATTTTGGAAGCCATTTTCAGGGTTTTGTACTTGAATTTCTAAACCACACCATCTTATTCCAGAAAGGTTAATGGTGCTGCTTCAGTGTTTATCTTCCAGTGGCATTTGTATTGGCTGCCCTTTGTTAATCATTCATTATTGATGTACTTTGCAGGGGCTTATGTTCGTTAGAATCAAAGCAAAATAAGTGACAAAAAATTTTAGGAAGGAGAAAAAATCATTTGAATTTTGAAATGATAAGCATGTTCTAGTTGTATGTTCGATTTGAGTTTGCAGGGTACAAATTGATTGAGCAAATATCAGAAGATAGTTTTGTCGACTTTCCTGTGTGTTTTATTGAGGAAATATGAATCACAAGGTCAATTGGCTACATAATGAAATTAGTGAGTTATTCAATTCAATCCTAAACACCAAATGTGTCGTTTTTAAATTGTTTTTGACCTGCGATTTTGAATGCAGGGTAAATGCTCTGAACTATTTGAGCTACAAAACGAGCCTTAAGAACAGTGTTTAAACATTAACAACTCTCTTAGCTTCTTCTAATGTAAGGGGGCAAAACTATGGCTGCAGTTCATTGGATTGTCCTTTCTTTATTGAATTTGATAGATACCTTGGTCAGAAAGCTTGACTAATTTATGAATGCTAAAGTGTTGGTCAGCCCATTGGTTGGGGCAAGGCCTCCAAGCCACAAAATAAACGCTGACTAAAGAATCTCTCCACTGCAAAACAAATTTGTTTTGTCTTTCTGTATTGGTAGGTGGTGGGGATGGGTGCAAATATGATATCCCACTGAATACTGAATGTTGGGGTTGGGGTTGGTGTTGTTGAGTTGGGAGAATAGGAAGGAATGTATTTAAAACGCTGTCGTACTTTGCAAGTTGTCCGGTTACATTGCTCTCTGCCGGTGGTTGGGTGATGTAAGGCTGATATCCACGAGTTTAGAGTCTTTTGACCAACTCTATTATTATTAGTTTGGTTTTCTCTTCCAAAATGAGCATAACATACTACTGATTGCTGGCTGCTGCTGCTGATACAGAAAATGATTAAGGACATCTTCATCAAATCAAATAATAACATATCTAAGTGTTATATATGGCAAACTAAAAACAGAAAAGTTCTGGGTAAACCCGTTATAATTCCTAGTCTTATCATATGATGGAGGTCTCTTGAGATAAGATGACTCTTTTCGGAGTATTTGTCTCACATGGAAAAAGATTAGTCTTACATCAATATATAGTTTAAATAATTTTGGGTATCTCGGCTCACATCCAACTAATTATGGATTGAATCTTGACTTTCTAACGGTCGCATGGAAAGAACTGAACAAGGAGACAATGAGTTTAAGAAACAAGAAGTAAAAGGGGTAAACCCTCCTCATAAAATGAATTTAAAGTTGTAAATTCTTGCAGTGATACACCATCGAGACATGTATTCATTAAACTGGAAATCTTCTTATTCTTTCTTTTATCCAATTGTATGTATATAAGTAGAGTAAAAAAGAGTGGGAACCTTTGTATGCATTACTTATAAACGTTGGTAACCATGCGTTTGAGGGTCTAGGGCCTTGGGGATGGTGGAAACGCTGGTGGAGGTGGTGGTGGGCTGGCGGGTCGACCAGCTTGTTCGTGGATGACCACCTTCTCCACATACAAACCTACGCATGAACACGTTAATTTATCAGACCCCAGAAAAAACAGAAATGCATATTAGCAAATCAAGCCGGACATGAAATTATTTGTGATCAAAAGTACTTCAAAATTAGAAAAGACGGAATATATGCACTTGCCAGTAAAACCAACAAGCGCTGGTTTACTTTGATGATCATCTTGCTTCTCTTGCTGGTTATTTGCAGCTCAGGAAGACAGAGAGGCTATATGCTTATATATTATATACTGCGTCAAATCGCATGCTGATCCATATGGTTGAAAAAACTGGATTTTGAACAGTAAGCGGTCACCCTTCTTAATTTGTTTTTATTTTATAGGACGACTTTCTGTGCCATATACTAATTTCCAGGTGCTTGGCACGAAGGAATTGAATTCTTCAAGGGACGTTTCGTAGTGTTTCCAAATTGGGCCTGGAAATTGTTTTGTGTGATAAACATGATTAATAATAGCTTGATAAAGTTATAGACACCTCATCACAAAAGCATGCATGCAACTCAGTCAATAATAAGGACAAACATTCCTTAACTTGGGAGGTCAAAAGTTATTAGAAGGTACGCGTGAAACTTCCCATAGGATGCCACTGGTGGTATTCCACCGCAATCATTCTCTCTGATATGTTTTAACTTTTTTCATATGAGAGTGCTGCTAAAATATGAAAACTTTGAGAGGATATTTGTTTGTGAGAATTTTCTATGTATTCTTCTTCTTGTAGGAGGTCATATTTATAATACAACAAAACCTGAATGGGCAAGTAAATAATAAATTCCTAAATCTATTTACAGTAGGAAATCAGGAATTAAAGTAAATCAATTACAAATAAAATAGGAATCCTTGGTGTGTAAGGAAAGTAAGTCAATATCCACAAGTCACGCCAACACTCCCCCTCACGTTGGTGCATAGATGTCGCCAATGCCCAACTGATCCAGTGAATTGTGGAATGCTTTACTGGAAATCGCCTTTGTCAAAATATCCGCCAATTGATCCTCGGATTTCACAAAAGGAAACTGAAACACTTTAGCCTCAAGCTTCTGTTTGATGAAGTGTCGATCCACCTCAACATGTTTAGTACGATCATGCTGAACTGGATTCTGTGCAATGGCTATAGCAGCCTTGTTGTCACAAAAGAGATTCATTGTGGATGTAGGTTTATACCCAAGTTCAGTAAGCAACTTTCTTAACCAAAGAAGTTCACAAATCCCTTTAGTCATGCCTCTGAACTCGGCTTCTGCACTGGATAAAGCTACTACATTCTGTTTCTTGCTCCTCCATGTCACCAAATTACCTCCCACAAATGTGAAGTAACCCGATGTGGATTTTCTATCTGTTACATTACCTGCCCAATCTGCATATGAATAACCATCAATATTTAGATGACCATGCTTTGAGAACATAAGTCCTTTTCCAGGCGCAGACTTCAAATATCTAAGTATCCGAAGAACTGCATTCATGTGGTCTTCACTTGGAGAGTGCATAAATTGACTGACAACGCTCACTGCATAAGCAATGTCTGGTCGAGTATGTGACAAATAGATCAATCTTCCCACTAACCTTTGGTATCTTTCTTTGTTAGTTGGAACTTGATTCGGATATTCTCCAAGATGATGATTCTGAACAATAGGAGTGTCCGCAGGTTTGCAATCTAGCATTCCTGTGTCTGTCAACAAGTCCAAGACATATTTCCTTTGAGAGAGAAATATGCCTCGCTGCGATCGAGCCACCTCAATTCCCAAGAAATACTTGAGTCCACCTAGATCCTTCATCTCAAACTCAGTAGCCAAATAAGGAGGAATGTCCATGTACACCTCCTCCGTGAGTTCGCCATGTAGAAAAGCATTTTTTACATCAAACTGGTGTAGTGGCCAATCCAAATTAGCTGCAAAGGACAATAAGACTCTGACGGTGTTTAACTTTGTAACTGGAGCAATGGTTTCTTCATAGTCTATATGATAGGTTTGTGTGTACCCTTTTGCCACAAGTCTTGCCTTGTATCGCTCGATAGATCCAT
>NC_024127.1:22146020-22166439 GCF_000346735.1 Prunus mume
TGGGCTCAATCCGATATCGATTGGTCGATGAAATCAGACAATTCAGGTTCGTACTTGAGTTAGAAGGGGAGTCTTCATCTTGTTGTTCTGTATTGTCTGTAGGTGTGAGACTCGGATCATAAATATCTTTGTATGGATTAGGTTGTTGTTCTGTATTGTCTGTAGGTGTGAGACTCGGATCAGAAATATCTTCGTATGGATCAGGTGGGTCAGGTAATTGATCGCTATGAATGGGTGATTGGTCGCTTTTCGGCAGAGAGTAATCTTGTGCTCCAGACTCGGGATGATCAATTATTTCTGTACATAGGAGAATTTCTTCGTTTTCCAAGTTGCTCCAATTCTGCTCTTCATTTCGTATCTCCTCCTGAAGCGTAGAATTGGATGATGGGTCATGGAAGAACAGCTCAGATTCCAAAAAGGTCACATCCAAAGTGACATAAGTACGTCGGGTAGGAGGGTGATAACAACGGTAGCCTTTCTGATGAGTGACATAACCCACAAAAACACAACGAAGTGCACATGGATCAAGTTTGCTACGTTGATTTTTGTGGAGATGAACGAAAGCCACACATCTAAAGATTCGGGGTGTGAGTACCAAAACAGAGGGCAGAGGTCTGTGTTGCGCAAGCACCTGTAAGGGAGTTTTAAAGGTCAATACACCAGAAGACATGCAGTTGATTAGGTGAACTGCAGTGACAATAGCATCATCCGAGTGATGGCGAGGAACATGAGCGCCAATCAGAAGTGCTCGGGCGGTTTCAAGAAGATGTCGATTCTTTCATTCAGCAACACCATTTTGTTGCGGTGTCTGAGGACAAGTTGTCTCATGGATAATTCCATGTTGTTGGAAGTACGTCTGAAAGTCATGATTGACAAATTCTCCACCATTGTCGGAGCGAAGAATCTGGATTTGAGCATTAAACTGAGTTTTCATCTGTTTGTGGAATGACTGAAAACGGGAAAACACTTCGTTTTCATTCTTCAGCAAATAAAGCCATGTCATCCGTGTACAATCATCTATGAATGTGACAAACCATCGAACACCAGAAGGAGCAGTGATAGGTGAAGGTCCCCAGACATCAGAGTGAATTAACGTAAATTGAGTAGTATACTTGTTCGTACTCAACGGGTAGGGGACACGGTGACTCTTAGCCAAAATACAAGTATCACATGTGAAGTCGGAGTCCTTGAAACCTGAGAATAAATCTGGTATAAGATGCTTCATATAACTAAAAGACGGATGTCCCAATTGACGGTGCCACAACCAAATTTGCTTTTGTTTGCTATCAAAGGGATGCGTCACACTGTTAGCCATGCCAGGACTGAAGTCATCGACATAATATAGCCCCTCTCTCTTAGTATCACGACCAAGAATCTCCTTAGTGTGAATATCCTGAAGCAAACAAAAACTCGGGTAAATGAGTACACAACAATTCAATTGTTTAGTAAGCTGACTAGCAGGCATCAATTTATTGGATAAAGATGGAACAAGTAAAGTATTAGATAGTGAGAGAGAGGATGAGAGTGCAACAGTGCTAGCCCCTGTCACAGGATAAGTAACTACATTGGCGTTAGCAATACAAGTTCATCGGGATTGTGTAGTATTCAGAAAATCATCAGGATCAAACATCATATGATCAGTTGTACCGGAATCAATAATCCAGCTCGTGGGCCGAAATATGGAATCCATAACTAGTACCATTACTAGTCGTATCACGTTGTATTCAATCTTTGAGAGTAGTCCACCATTCGGGATACCCATGCAATTTAAAACATGTCACATAAGTGTGTCTTAGATTAAAACAATATGTGCAATCTCGTCCATCTGTCAGGGTCGTTAGTCGGGAAGTTATAATCTGTGCAACAGAAGATGTATAAGATGCAGGTTTAGTAGGAATCCGGATCGGGATCTGAGCCTGTCGCATCCGGGGATCGTCTCCACTGTAGCACGATATTGCGCCGTCGTCCTTCCCCAGCGCCTCCATGGTGGACACGAGCGGGCCCACAGTCTCCTCTATGTAAACGACGTCCGTCGCCACGACGACGTCGTATGGAGGGTGCTAAAATATGAAAACTATAAGAGAATATTTGTTTGTGGGAATTTTCTATGTATTCTTCTCCTTGTAGGAGGTCATATTTATAATACAACAAAACCTGAATGGGCAAGTAAATAATAAATTCCTAAATCTATTTACAGTAGGAAATCAGGAATTAAAGTAAATCAATTACAAATAAAATAGGAATCCTTGGTGTGTAAGGAAAATAAGTCAATGTCCACAAGTCACGCCAACAAGTGCATGATTGACATGAAAATTCTTTTTTATAATACATATATAGCTAAATATATGTTTAACAGTACTTGACAAGAAAAACCAAAAAGATTGATTTTTGTTGTTTTATGTGAAGATGCAAGGCAAGGCACCCATCATTGGAGACTTTGGAGCAGTTTGTCGAGGCATGGAAGAAAATAATAAAAGGAGGATAAAGTTAGAGGTTCATAATTTCATACTTGTGGCTTCAGAAACGCGCATTGTTGACCCAAACAATGTCTTTTCTGCATGCCTTTCCAATTCCACCCATTCCTTTCTTTTCATAATTTCATTCCATTCCGTTTCCCTTTGCTCCTTCATTCCTACCTCAACTTGCCTCACCAGCCAGCAGTCACCCTCACGACCTTTGACGCCGGTATCTGGGAACCTTCAATTTTCAAACAACGCACCACTCAGAAATTGACAGTCACCCTCTCCCGTCTCTTCACCTTTCTTTTTTTCTTTCTCCAGTAATTTCCCATCACTTTTCCATTCCCGTTTTCTTTTTCTTCGTACAAATAATAGGCGGATACTTACAATATACTTTTATAACATGCTAACATACCCCCCAACACCCGATTAATCATGTACATCGAACTTAAGACCTCGTATAATCAATTAGAGACAATAATCATTGGACCAAACCAAAAATTACATTGCCGTATCAATTGAGTGACATTTATAATTGTATATTAGAAAAAAGAAAGTGAACGCACATGGTGACTCTGTAGACGAGTCAACCAAAAAATGGTCAACCGTACTTATTTTTCGCATTAGCGGTTAATTTACCGCCACTTCTGTCTAGTATAAAAAACTAAAAAAAACAAACAAAGACAAATTGACCGACTTTTTTCCTTTTCGCTTTTCGTTGGTCATCAAAATATGAATTGACTAGTATACCAACCATAATTAATTAAATCCAATGACCAATATATTTTCTTCTAAATTCTAATTCTCAGATTAAGCATAATTAAACAACAAGTATAATTAAATAACAATAGTGAAATGGTGGTGGTGATGATGTAATATAATATTGATAATAAATAAAATTATTAATTTGTCAGATTAACATAACATAAGCATGAATGGCAGAATGGGGAAGTGGTTAATTCATCATATTAAACTTCTCTTCTTCTTCTTCCTCTTTATCATTGTCTATACCAATCTGTGGTTGAATTGAATTCGCAGAGAAACAAAGAGGGAGAGAGAGAGAGAGAGAGAGAGAGAGAGGGAGAGCGTTAGAAAGAAGAAAAGCATTAGCTTGGGAGGCTTTTGGTCTACTGGGTCTGTTTTGTTCCACAAAATCACAGAGAGGAAGGCAATGAAAACCTCTCTCAGAAAGTTGCGAGGTTTCGCACTTCACAAGCACGATGCTAAGGACCGGAGAGATCTTCGGCCTTTGCCCCAATTGGACGAGCTAGCTCAGGCTGCACAGGTACGCCTCCTCCTCTTCTATTTCGTTGGCTCATAGATTACACCAACCCAAAACGGAAGCTTCAAGCTTTACGACGCTCATTGTACAAAGAGCTCAATTTGATCTAATTTGAATTCATTTTCACCGTGTGGATGCACGGGATGCGAATTACAATTTTAGGGTTTTGACAATGGCAGAGTCGTTTATTTAGGGCTTGAGGCTTGGTCGTGGATCTGGACCTTGATCTAATCTGAAATTACTTGCTAAATTTGTGTTTCAGTTGTCAATTTAAGCTCTTCTGTTATGTTCAACTTGGTACATGTGTTTCAAATATAATTTTTGTTTCTCAGTCTCCGTCTCTGCGGGCGCTTGTTTGTGCATAATTTAGCTATTAATTATTTGCAATTAATTTGTTCATGTTTGTACAGGGAATGCAAGATATGAGGGACTGCTATGATAGCTTACTTTCTGCAGCTGCAGCCACAGCCAATAGCGCTTATGGTATCTATTTCTGTTTTCTGTTTCTTAAAAAATATTATATAAAAAGGGTCTATTTTTTGAACTTATTTGTATGCCTTCTCCACTTGTGCTGTGTATCGTCAAAACAAATAAACAGCATGGGAGAGAATGATAGTTACATGCTATTAGTGGGAAGCTTTATTAACCACCCTTAACAAGTTTGCTAACTTGTGTAATGCACATAAACTGGACTCTATGAAACAACAACATTTATTAGCAAAAGCTGATAAATAATTGGTTCTATATTCATCTAATTGAGTTTTAAAATTGATCCTTAGAATGCTAATTCAAAGTTTAATAGTCTTATACATTCCAATTTATTTGTAGAATTTTCGGAGTCACTGCGGGAAATGGGTTCTTGTCTTCTTCAGAAAACTGCACTAAATGATGATGAAGAAAGTGGTGAGGTTCTAAATTCCCTTATGCATTTATTTATGATTTGTCTTTAAGTAGTGGGTGATGTATTGTTTAGTCGTGCTTCACTGAGGACTGAGTTTGTCACCTTGATGTCTCCTGGGGAATAAGCAACCTGTTAATTTTTGTTTCTCCCTTTGGCATCCTAGTCACCTAAAATGTTTGCGTGGTATTATATTGAAATCATGCTCTTGGTGATTGTTTTAATCTTCAAATTTGAAATAGAAAAAAAAAAATCAATATCAAAGTTCTAGGACCATAGTTTGGATCTGTATTGGAAGTCAGAGTGATACCTTATTTTTTTCTCATCTCAAATGCTTTTATTTTTATCAATCTTAAATCTTCAGGTAGGCTTGCTTCTGTTCGTGAATCCTAGACTGACTTTTATTTATGAACTGGTATTAGACCCTAATAGTTGATTTGGTTTTCTTCAAGTACTGTAGGAATGCAAATGTGTTTGTCTGTTTCCACTTCTTTGCCTCTCTCTCTCTCTCTCTCTCTCTCTCTCTCTCTCTTGTACATATTTATGTCCTTGTGTATTTAGTAATTTTTTTTGTTACAAAAACCATTTTGAGGAAATATAAATATTTATTTTTATTTTCCTTAATTGTCTTGCAGGTAGAGTTCTACTAAAGCTAGGGAAATTGCAATTTGAACTCCACAAACTTGTTGATAGCTATGTGAGGCTCTATTGTTATATGAAAACTAGTTAAGAAACCTTTCCTTGAGTTTTGCTCTACTAATAGTTTCATTGCTTTGCATATTACAGCGCTCTCATATCTTCCAGACAATTGCAGTTCCCTCAGAATCTCTTCTTAATGAACTTCAAACAGTTGAGGTGTGTTTGCTTGGACCCTTTGATCTAATAAGCTTATAGCAAGTGTTGTATGGGCACTTTTTTTTATATGCACAAGTTATACATTGCTGTAGGTGTTTCCATCCTATGTTTTAATTATCCATTTGTATGTTCTCTTCATTTCAAGCCTTAACACTTTTCTTTTAGGCACGGGAGGACGAAAGGGGGTTGATTATTGTTGTCTCCTCCTTACTCTCCGTTACCAGTTTTAGTGTTGTTTAGACTATTAATATCTGCCCCAAATGCTTTATTTTTCCTTGGCAGACTTTTTATATCAGGGTTAGTGCTTCTGTGTGAACATTGCATTTACATATGTTAAAGTGATGTTTGTTCTTTCATGTTGATGCAGGAGATGAAGCGGCAATGTGATGAAAAAAGGTATTACAAGCATTGTATGTTTTCATATGAATACATTTGTATATCTGTGTTTAGATGAATGTCCTCTCATATGGTGCATGATCTACAGAGATGTATATGAGTATATGATAAAGAGACAGAAAGAGAAAGGGAGGTCAAGAGGTGGAAAAGGAGAGAGCTTTTCTGTGCAGCAAATACAATTGGCTCGCGAAGAATACGATGAGGAGGCAACACTATTTATTTTCCGGTTGAAATCTCTGAAGCAAGGACAATCTCGTAGTCTTCTCACACAGGCAGCTCGTCATCATGCTGCTCAGGTTTTTTTTTTTCTTTTTCCTTCCGTTTTTCTTGTTGTTCATATTCATTAAAGTGTTCTTAGTTTTTTCTTTTTTCCTGCTTGAAACAGTTGTCCTTCTTCAAGAAGGCACTTAGATCTGTGGAGTCAGTAGAGCCACATGTGAAATTGGTAACCGAGCAGCAGCATATTGATTACGAGTTCAATGGGCTAGATGATGAAGGGAATGGCGATAACAATGATGATGATAATGACGATGATGATAGCGATGTGAATGATGATGGAGAATTGAGCTTTGACTATGGACAACGTGACCATGATCAAGATGTTTCTACATCGCAAAATTCAATGGAGGTCTTGCTACAATTTAATCTACTTTTACTAAACTGCATTTGTCCTGTTGAAATGCATTTAAAATATAATTCAGAATAGAGTTGGGAGAACCAGCTGTAGCTTTTTACCAAGGAAAATACTTTGAAACAGCTATGACCCAAAAAAGGGATTTTTATTCTTTCTTTCTCAAACAGCTATATGTCGTGCATGTTTAAGTAACAGTATGAAAAATCAGTCTTAAAATAGTGCGCAAAACAGTCATTTCAGAAGCACTTTTATGCAATATATTCTTGCAACAAGCGTGATATTATAGGGATATGGGGACCTTGTTGCCGTTTTCTCTTTTAAAATTTCTGAGACATTTTGACATCAGCCTCAACTTTATTGCAGTTGGATCAGGTGGACATTACCTTTCCTAAATTAGCACAAGTGGAAGCTCTCAAGGTAAACATCCACTCTGTAATCAGTTCATCTGTTCACAAATATAGCAGGTCTGTAATGCACTTTCTAGTCTGCTCTTTGTAATGCACTTGAGATGCATAGTCGGATTGGATTGGCCTGAAAGAAAAAAAAGTGTTGTTATTGAATCCTTCTATCTATTCTATCCTCTGATAAATTGCAAGAAGGTAAATGTCTGCAGTGGTATCTCTATACTCTTAGAAGTTCATATACCTTTATCTAGTCAAACTGTGTCTTGTTCGAATGACTCAAGGTTGTACCGTGAGCTTCTAATTCTAGTTTAGTTGTTGACTGGTTTTTTTCTTGCCTTTTTACACCTCTGCACATCAGCACATGCTAAAGGTACAACACAGTCCATTGCACAGTTCTAGAACCTGGAGACGTTTTATTACGTTCAATTCCTACATGGATGACTTTAAAAACTTTATCTAGAAGATGCTTCGAGTTTCTAATTTGTTGTAGCTTATGAATCTCATGCTTATCATTTGACCTATTACCAGGACAGATTCCGTAGGAATTCATTTTCCTTTAAGGGTAGGACAGTCAGCCAATCAGCTCCACTTTTTGCTGAAAATAACTCAGATCGAGCAGAAAAAATGAGACATAGGCAGCCATCATTCTCACGGAAGTTCCACTCGTATGCACTACCTACACCAATTGATAAGAAGAGTTCAGTTTCTACTGGATCAGATAATCCAGTGCCCCACACTGTACAGACAAGTTTAAGTGAGCGAACGCAGAATTTGTGGCATTCATCCCCTTTGGATCCAAAGAACGAAAAAGCCATGGGAGAGAAGAAAGTTTCTGGAATCAATTTTATGAATGTGCAATCAGTACTCAAAGAGAGCAACAATAATATTGCATCGCATCAATTACCCCCTCCTCTCACAGGTCGGTATTTGTTTTCGGAGCAGGTTCCACTGGCTGCTTCTGACTCTAAAGAAAGAAGAAGACAAGCATTCTCTGGTCCATTGACAAGTAAGCATTGGGCTTCCAAGCCTGTCTCCTCAGACCACCACCAAATGTTTTCTGGACCTATATTACGAAATCCAGTGTCTCAACCTCTGTCATCTTCGCCTAAAGTATCCCCAAGTGCTTCACCTACCTTTATGTCCTCGCCTAAAATAAGTGAGCTTCATGAGCTTCCAAGGCCCCCTGCTAGTTCAACCTCTAAGTCTTCAAGACCTCTGGGTTTAGTTGGTCATTCAGCTCCCTTGGTTCCTAGAACACAAATGCAATCTGCAACAAATAAACCAGCGGTGTCACCTACAGCAGCAGCTCAATCTGCAACAAATAAACCAGTGGTGTCACCTACAGCATCTCCGCTGCCAACACCTCCGACTATCGCCCGTAGTTTCTCTATACCCTCGAGGGATCCTGGAGCTATGGAGTTTCATGTAACCGAACCACAAGAAGGTTCCCCTGTTCCTGAAATGGCTGCAGACAATGGTTCACCTCCTTTGAGTCCACTAGCCTTACCTAACACAGCTAAGTGATAGTCAACCAGCTCTGACATTGTCATTTGGGCTGTTCAATTCAGAGGTAGTTTGAACACTCAAATACTGTTTCTTTCTATTAAGGTTAAAAATGAATGTTGAGGCTGTGTTCTAACAAACTAATACTATTATGTGTTTCATTACCGAAAAGCAACTTCTAGGGACTTGTACATATCAATTGATCATGCATTTAACATCTAGGTAACTAGTTGGGGAGATTATTATAAGAATCTTTCGTTTTGTTGGCTGTATAAATGGGATTTATGTACTTTTGGGACGTGGAACTTCTTTGTTTCTAAGTGGAAATATATTTTTTGAATGCAGGTGGGGATGGATTATTCATTTCGTGGTGATATCTTGTTTCTAACGAGGCAACAAATTGTTTTGGGGGGAGAAAGATTATGTTTTCTTCCACTCGTAGAGGTGCACAAATGTAAATATATCTTTGTCCATGATATTTGTTAGTTGTTTATTGCCATTTTTACTAGCTAGTTATTTTGTGTTATTGGGCATATGGCATAAATTGTAAAATAATTGCCATCTTGTTCCATCATCTGAGGAATTTTGTAACTATCCCCAGCAATTAATAGTTAATAATTCTCATTCTCCCTTATGGCACTTTTCCTTTCTCTCTTGTTATCATCTTCCCCAACTTTCTGATCGTTTTGATAAAGAAATTTCCATAATGAATGGTTGATATAGAATTTGCCCAAGTGCTCATTAAGATGATTGTGTTATGACTTATCAGATACAAATCCAAACCCAAGTGAGGAGGAGGAAGATCTGTGTTGGCTACCCAGATATGTTATACCACGAGGCTTGGCTTAGTACATAGAACCTGCTTTGAGGTTGCTGGAGATTTGATGGAAATAATTACAGTAACAGTTCCTTTTAACTTTGGGTGAATTAAAGAAGCCAATGGGTAGTAAGTTGTGGTAATCACATTAGTGAAACATAAAAGGCTGTCTCATAAAAAAAGAAAAATGGACAATGTAAATACAAGTGGAGATGGAATTTTGGCAACCCTTTGTTGCCTTTTAGGTATAGTATATAGTATATTAATGGTACACATCATTTGCAGCTCCCTCTGGTATCGTATCTCACAAATCCCATCAGTTCTGGTCCTTCCAGTCTTGGGTTATTCTTGAAACTACATCCAGACAAACAATAAAAACACAACCCACTAAGAACCAAACCTCAAAACTAAACAAACAGAAACAAAGTTTTTAATTCAATTTGCACATGCGAATGGTTAAATGTTAATCACCTTTCCTCTGAGAACTTGGAGAAAGGGCCCGAGGTTGGGAAAGTACCACATAAATCGTTGTTGGATACATCACTGCACAGGTTTATTTATTTACTATTAATTTAATGTAACCTGATGAGATTAGAGGGAGGTGGAGAAAATAATTAAAGGGTAATGTTGGGTTTTGCATGAAGATGACTTACAGGATCTTCAGATTCTGAAGTTTGGTAAGTTCCCTTGGAATTCTTCCAGTCAGTCTGTTACCATTCAGTCTCCTGCATGGAATGGAAGGAACACTTGCTTAAATGAGCTTACCGCTAATTAAGGGGTAAAGAAGTTATTAATCAAAAAGAGGAAAGAAAAAAACGAGTGATGTGATGTGGTGCTTACAAGAATTTAAGATTGGAGAGGTTGGAAAGGGAGGGTGGGATGGCCCCAGAGAAGTTATTGTGGTAGAGATCCAAGCTCACAAGGCTCTTCAATCCTCCAAGCTCTTTTGGTATACAACCCATCAAGTTGTTCATGTACAATTCCCTATTATATTATATAACAAGAGAAACACACACCAACCCAATACTTGCCATCAGTCACTAAACTAAATGCTCCTCTTACAATATTAATTCCAGATGCATGATAATTTATAATCCGACGGTGGTGGGCTGTCTGGCTGGTGGGGTTGGTGAGATTGATCATAAATGTGTCCACTGTTGTTGCCGTATAAGCCAACAATTCAAGTGATTAAGCATTGAATTTGTTTGTTTGCTTTTTATATAAAGATTTATTATTCATATGAGACAAGCAAGCCAAAGAAGAAGAAAATATAAAACAGTGAAGCTGTAAATTAAATGGGGGAGACTCACAGATACTGAAGGCGCTCGAGCTTCCCTAACTCGGGTACTAGACTGCCCGATAAGTTTGCATTTCCAAGGTCTCTGCGCATACAATATTATTCTACACTAATTACTACTTCATCTTTACAAAATAAAATCAAACAACCAAACAACTTCATATCAATCTTTTTTCATTTGCACTATACAAAAAGAGAAGGGAAAGAACAACAAAAGAAGCTGAACTGCACGCAAAATGAGCATGGTTTTTCTTTGTTCTGTTTTTTTTTTTCTTTTTAATTTCTTTTCAACTGTGTGTGAGCCGCCTGATCACGGGCTTCCAAGGAAGGGGGAATGAATCATATATAAAAACGAAATGCAGTGTACTTCCATATATTTTATACTCTATTTATAAGAAAACAAAAACAGCAACCTAGCTCATTAATAATTAATGTAAACCAAGTAGAATATTTTGGAGAATCTAATCTAAGAACCAGAGAGCAGATAAACACACAATCCTTTTGGCTAAAAAAGAAGAAGATAAACACACAATCTTAACCAAAGCATTAAAAACAACTCAAAAAAAGAGAAGAGAAAGTGAAGAGATGAATTACAGTCGTGTGACCCGATTGTCAGCGTCGCAAGTGACATGAAACCAAGTGCAGGGATCAACCAAGGTGGGATCCCAGCTCTGCAGAACACTCTTTGGGTCATTCACAGCTCTTCTCAACGCGTACAGAGCATCCCCTGTTTCATTCACAGACAAACATTAACGCATTGGAGAGTTGCATATAATATACTTAAGATAGTGATTAACTTAAGGGACACTTAAACTTATTGTGCATGTTTGTATACCTTCTAAGTTTGCACTTGTGGGTGCCAAAGGGCAGGAGAGAACAAGGGCAGCAGCAGCAACAAGATGAAGCAAACCCCAGATCGCCATTTTCTGAAGCTTAGTTGAAAGTGGGGGTTGAAACTTAAAAGCCTCAGTGGACCTTAAAAGATTCAAGATGCTTAAGGGTACTTTCAGAGAGTGTGTGTGTGTGTGTGTGTGAGAGAGAGAGAGAGAGAGAGAGAGAGAGTTTGTTTTGCCTCTTTTCTTCAAAGTAAGGAAGCAAGGAATCAAAACTTTGATGGGGGAATTTATAGAGCCCATAAAAAGGACTGCTCCTCCTCCTTTCTGCACCAAAACAGTAATTACCAAAATTTAAATGGCGTGGGTCTTGTATTGTTTTCTTATATTGTTTATATAATCTACACAGTTATATTCTTGCTCCTGTGTCCATTAGATACCCCCTATCTTTTTGTCAACGAGACAACCCTGCCTCTCTTTTTTCTGTTTTTTGTTCTTTCTCCTATTCCACGTGCCAATGCCCATCCAAACTTGATCAATGCATATTTTTTTGCTTGCCATTTTTTTTTTCTAAATCAAGTTTTATTAATACTAGCCTCTTCACACACGCTTTTGCGCTTGCATGATGCTTTTTTTTAGAAAATTTTAAATTTATTTTAGAAATAAAAAATATAATGGGTAGTTGTGTTCCATAAAAATAGGATCCATTATCTGAATTTTCTTTTAATTTTAATTTTTTTAATATGAAAAAGTGTGAATTTTCCATATTATTCTCATTTAATTAATAATTTCAAATCTTAATGTTTGCATTAACCAATGACTTTTTTGGTTTTTTGAATGTTTCACCATTATCTGCCTTTTGCTTTATATATATATATATATATATATAGATAAAAAGCCAAATTCAATTACATCACAGTGAACTTAAAAAATAAGTTCAAATAAATGTAACATAAAAAGACACGAAGCCCGCTACAGTCATAAAACTCAAAACAAGTATAAAGCCCACTACTAGTATAGAGCCATAGCCAACTAAAGCAAAAAGCCCACCAAGCGTCGAAGGACCACTGCCGCCGTCGCCTCCATGAAAAACGGGACATCACCACCATACCAAGGAGGGGTGAAGGAACTGCAACTCCACAAGCACACATAAAAACGTATACAAAAACCACAAATTTGCCAACAAATCCGAAAATCCCTCACAATACATAAAACCATCATCTCAACAGGGATGACCTTGACTTTTGAGTGGCCCATGGTCAAAAATTAAAATGCGACCCTTTTTTCTTTGTATGCAATCATAATTTAACAAGGATTTTTTTTTTTCCACTTAAATATAGTATTAAATAAATTATTGTTAAGGAAGTACACATGCATGTTATAAAAAACCAACCGAGGAGTCTCATTAAACTACATAAATCATAGAAAACCATCATATTATTGACCACCCAAAAAAAAAAAAAAAAAAAAAGCCATCAAATTAGAAGAACTAAACATTTTTCATGAAGGATTGGATTAATTGCATATTTGTTGTTCCAAAAAAAATTATTATTTTTTAAATATGGGGCCTTCTATTGTTAAAGATTTGAACTCGTTTTTATTTGGGCATTTATATTTTTTTAACTTAAAAAAAATCACTTTATTTATGGGGTATAAATAATTATATATAATATACATATATTAAAAAATTTGGGCCCCTTGATCCGGGGCCAGAGGTCGTCGCCCTCGGGGTCCAAGCCCAGGGCCGGCCCTGTTCATCAACTCCATAAAAAATGAAATCACTAAAGCGCCAAAACGAAAATAGCATCCAATCAAAGAACAAACCCGGGAATACACTTTCCAAAACCAAGGAAACCAATGACCTGAGGATGGAAGGAGGTGGTGCAAGCACTTGAGCAAGTGCTCTACACACCTTCCGAAAGGTACACGAAAACTCGTGTTTGGGATTAGCCGCTGCAGCCAAATGGGATTGATAGGTCCACTAGGGCAGAAAAACTTTCTTGTAACGAGAGTAACATTGTTTTGCTATCCTTAAACAATAATACAATGACACGTGAAAAAATTATCATATTTATCGTTGCGCTATTCGGTGAAAATAGCAAAAAGTGATATGCATTATTAACTTAATGCATATTTATAAAAATATGACTGAGAGTTGAGACAAACAAAATTTTCCATTCCCTCCCATTGTGTTCAATTTAATTTTGGAGTGTTTTCTTTGTCTTTTGTAGTAAAACTGAGAATAATAATGGGAAAACAGAGTAGAGGGTTTGCGTGCATGCCTGCCAGCTTTGACAAGAGAGATGGGTGGGAGAATCCAGACATATCTTTTAAACCCTGTCGGAGGCAAAACAATAGACTTGTTGTATAAAACTCTGCACAAATTATTATCAGTTGCAGGACGTCTCACACAGAATAAAGGAAAAAAGAAAAATTGCAGGCGGTCCCATAAGCACTGCACAGTGCATAATTGAATTGAGGGATGATGTATCATCTGAGTACTGATTCCGCAACAGAAGGAGAGACTTCTTTGTAACCTGACACTACTTTATCCAATTCTATAAACTTTTAATAATAATACTTTGTTTTGCTTGCTTTGCTTTAAACAAGTGCATGTTTTCTAGTTTGATTTATTTGGCTTTTGTTTTATTCCCCTAGGTTAAAGCATAGATAGATAGATAGATAGATATGGACAATTATAAAGAGCATTGGGGAATAATATTTGTGCAACTTGGAAATCTGTGGTGGTGGTCGGGAATAACCCTAATTGGCCAATAAAATCTATCTAAACTGGATTAATATAAAACTTTGATACCCAGATTCGGCATTGTGAGGCTTATCTTTTAAGAGAACAGGGTTCCATGAACATTACCAAGGTCAACCAACTTGCACCAAGCAAATTTCTTGGCCTACATTTCAAATTCTAGAAGGATGATCCGCTGCTCCAGTTCAATTGTTGTGCAGCACAAGGTTTTTAGAGAAAAACCCACATACAATATCCAAGTTTTGATTCGTTTAGACAGTGCACAGTAGTTTTGCTATGTAACTGCAGCAGGTCCACTCTGCCACCAAGAAAGAATTACAGGGAGATGTGGTGATTGTAGTAGGCATGTGATGTGAGACTCGTCTTTTTATGGCTACTGTGACAAGATTTATATATATATATATATATATATAGAGAGAGAGAGAGAGAGAGAGAGGTGGGGGTCCATGTCTTGTTGGTTTTAAGTAGTCTCCATCTTCATCACGAGTCCATGACTTTTTATGTGGTTGATTGATCTGCAACATGTACATGTGTGTGTGTATAACAGAAGTGTAGAGTGTTCCATTTTATTAGATATAGAATTAATTACAGACGAGTGTGGTTTGTTGTTGGTGCGGGGTGGGGCAATCCAAAGACTTTTGGTGTATATACGATCTTAGATATATAGGCATGGATCAATCATTCATGCATGCTCATTGCTCATTGCTCATTGCTCACCACCACCACCTCTTCCTTCTCCTCCTTAAAAGAAGTGAGACTTGACAAAGCCAAAGCAAAGCACTAACACTCTCCCACTTCTTTTTTACTTCATCATAGAATTGGAAAAAGGTGGGAAAAAAGAAAAACAAACTGTGAAAGCCATCCATTTGATATTTCATCTTCTTCAAAGATAAAAGCTTTCTATATATACGGACCTTTGAGTGTATAATCACTACCCCTCGGGAGTTTCTCCCAAACCTACCCTACCCCCCGTTGCTTTAAGAGAGAGAGAGAGAGAGACAAAGGTTGACCATTGACTCCATCTAAAGATAGATTCAAATCAGCCCATTACTTTTACCAACTCCATTCAAATACATAAAATCTCAGTTTAAAAAAATCCGACTTAGAGTTTTGACATGATGGCATGCATGATACTTACAAATTTAGTAGTTAATTCCAGAGCAGGAGGAAGAAGGAGGGTCAACAAAGTTATCTTTTTATTAGTTTTGAATGATGAATTATTGACTGATTGACAATCTTAATGATAAAGGCAAACAGCTTCCCGCTGCTTTTGACCTTCCCTACCCGAATTTGATTTGTACTTTATAAAGCTGGATCATCCAAAGTCACTTTTCTAGTTGTCTCTGGGGCCTCTACTAAGCTCTCATTTCAAATCTCTGGTACCAAATTGTAATCAAAGAATTCTAGTTTGAAAATAAAACTGCTGACATGTGACCCTAACAAAAAGTTCAAAAGATAGAGAAACAAAGTTGCCAGCAAATTATTCGGTTTTGGTCACTGAAGAAAAGTAATGTTGGACCTTGTTCAAGGTAATTAACGGGCCTCACTGGGCCGGTTACACAAATTTGGAAGCTCTGCCTGTGGCCTATTATAATCTTGTCTCGGAAGAAAATTCATGAATCCGTCATTGATTTCGCTCATGTATAACTCAAATTTGATGTACTTATGTAAGTGAATCTCATGCTAAGAGACATGTGATGGGCAACATGATTAGTAATTCAATTAAAAATATGGAAGACTTACAATGATAAATAATTGGGATTGATTAGCTCTACACGACTTTAATATAAATACAATAATTCCAAGAGTGGATCAAAAGATATCACCCTCTATGAAATGAAAAGAGAATAGTATAAAGCTTACATGTACAAAACATGTAGAGGTTTATTGGGCTTTAGAAATACGGATTTTATTTGAAATATAGCTGTACCTTCCTTCGCTTCGCTTTTTTCTAAGCTTGTGGGTCTTGTATTATTGTGGTGAATCGAAATCCTTTAACACACACCAAAAAAAAAAAAGGGAAATAAAAAAAAGGTTAATTTAAACTAAGATTAATCAATGAATAAACAAGGATGATTGGTAACTTCAAGTGAACTGGTAAATTAGTAATTTCTTTGATTACTTGTTGAATTGGTGCGGTGTACAGTTCCTGCCAACAGATTGTCTGAGACGTTCCTGCAGACAAAATCAAAGTTGAGACAATCCTCCTAATGGTTAGATCAAGAAGGAACACATGCCACCTTTTTCTAGACGACTTAACAAAGGGAACCAATAAACTCACAAATGCTTCAGCTGCCCAAATCGAACCAGTTCAAGGACCACAAATGGTAGAGGGCCAGTGAGCCTGTTACTGTTTAAGTCCCTGAAAAATAAAATGAAAATAAAAGCGTGGTTGACTGAGTAGGAAAGAGAATTAACATGGACTTAGTCAAGTTAGCCAGAGCGGATGTGCTTCCAACTCTGCAACCGAGTTCAAATATTAAAAATAGAATATCGATTGTATCAAACTTACAGGATTTCCAAAGATGTCAAATTGCCAAAATTTGGAGGAATACGTCCGGTCAAGCTATTGCTAAAGACCCTCCTGCCAGTAGAATCAATATACAGCCCCCCATATGATCAGAATTCAGAATTACCAACACCAATATTGTTGTTTCGTTGAGCCAAATAATTCAAATGGTTTGAAGGAATTCAGACAACTCGAGGAAAATTGCATTTTTGAAGTGGAGATATAATATATTTACTTACAAGAACCTCAAGAAATGCAAGTGTCCAAATGATTTTGGAATTCTCCCTGTGAAATTGTTCTTGTAGAGGTCCAAGCTGACCAAGTTTCTTAAGTTACCAATTTCATTTGGAATAGATCCAAACAGTCTGTTGCCAAACACCTCCCTGCAATGCCATTAATAAATTAATTAATCAATGATTCATTATACTCAATCAAGAAGACTAATCTAATTTGTAGTTTGAGAGATGAGAAATTAAGAAGGTCTTACAAGTATTGAAGGTTAGTCAAGTTTCCAAGCTCAGGGATAAGAGGTCCTGACAGGCTTGCATTCCCAAGGTCCCTTCATATGTTAACAAAGCTAATTAGTAAAATTTGCACGAGCCGGGCAAGTTCAACGTTGTTAATTTAAAACCACTTACAGCCTTGTAACGCTGTTTTCGGAATTGCAAGTAACGTGGAAATAGGTGCATGGGTTGATCAAAGTTGGGTCCCAGCTCTGAAGGACATTGTTTGGGTCGGTCAACTGGGTTTTCCAGGCATTCAGAATATCACCTGTTCAAAAATTAAGCGATGAAAAACCCAATTATTAAACCAACATAAGATGAATTTTGGTCAGTTAGTCTAAGTTGGGAAGTCAGTTAGGCAGGACAGTGAGCTGGTCCTTGCATCTAAGTTGGAATACCGCTTCCCGTAAATTAGATTAATAACATGAAATGGGGTTGAATTTTCCCATGATCGTGAATGAACATAACAAGACTTCAATTTGCTTGCATACCTTCAGAGTTGCTATCCACTGATGCAATGACTGCTGCTGCTGCAAGCAGAAAACCCAGCAAAACTCGACAACCCATCACGCAGAGGAAGAAATCAATCAACTCTATAAACGATAAGGTCAAACTGCAACTCAGATGGCAGAGGAGGAGGAGCTGGGATTTTATGCAGAAGAGAATATAAGCCAACCGGTATTGACATTGATATATATAGATGAGGAGAACAGGCAGACAATGTGCTGCTGTTGTTGGGACTATTAAATTGGTGACCAGCGGAATGCTTCAACATTGAACAAGGTTGAAGAGAGGAAAAGCCCAGAGTCAACACAACTTTGCCTGGAGAGACCGATGTCTATAATGAGTGAGTGAATGTCAAATAATTCTGTAATCTTTTACATTGTATGTGACGTGAAGCCGTCCTTCCACTTCTAGAACAAGCCTATAAAGTCATAAACCAATCATAAAAAAATTCCGAGAATTTGTGACAAAATGTGAAGAGACAATAGTAAGATTTCATTTTCTATTTGGCCAAATGAGATAATATTATTTTTTCTAATTTTGGCCAGAATTCAGAGTGTTGACTTAGCAGAAGCCAGAAGGTATACGCTATTAAAGGATAACTTGGTTTCTTTTCCCCTTATCCTTTTTGTTTTTTCCTTTTCGGGAGAGCAGAGGTTGCTGTTCATATAGGCGTGCACACCAAAGAGAGAGAGAGACAGACGGTGAAACAGCAGAAACAAATAATATTTGATTTGATGAAATAAAGACTGCAGAATTTATACATTTGCCTTGCGAGGAAAGTAACCAATATTTACAAACAAGAAGATAGGAGAAGCCCCAACTCAACATGGATCTGATCTAACCATCAGGAGCCTCAGTAGCCTTCACAAATCGACCCTTGACTCGCTTCCTAGTATCAGCTCTTGCTTTCCTTGACTCATATCTTATGTGCTTATCATATCTACTCACAGAAAAAAAGGGAACAACTCTATTATATAGTTATGTTGACGACAGGACTGTGTAAAGCATTAAAAGAAGACAAAAAGGGCAACATACCTTCGGGTTTTCTTCTTCTCTTTGTAACGTAGCATAGCATTGCCTCTGTTTTGTGCAAGTAGCTCCATGTCAGCCTTTGTGCCTACCGTTCTCAGACTGTCACCTCTCATCAGAAAAGATTGTTCCATAAAATTGAGATCTGTAGAGGCACCAGAGCCTTTGTCTTCACCAAAAGCTGACCCCAATGACGGCCGCCCAACAGGGATGTTGTTGCTCTCAGATGTTGCTGGCCCCTGACTGGGTGCGGGGTTATTGGAGTTGTTCTGCATTTTTGAATTATAAACATCACAATATTCCACTGCCCCCTCACAATTAAAGAAGCAAAATTTGCATACATGAAGAAAAGCGTAAGCCCTGCTTACAGATGGTTTAGTGATATTCATGTATGTAAAATGTGTGAATGCCATGATCAAAACTCCACTCACATAGACTAACAATCAAAACACCTTTTGTTTACAATCTTGACCATTTTGTTAAAATTCTACTCGAACTGCATAAAAAAGAGGGATTTAACATACGGCATTTTGTACATTTCTCAAGACTGAAAAGTGAGGTTCAACAAATCACATACAGGGGTGCTAGTGTATGTTAGACAACAACTACACACTAGAAAGCTGTCAATATTGATTGAGATACTAAATACTTGAACATGACAAACGGTCACACGAGAGGACTGTATGGTACTATTGATGTACATAAAATGCCTGAGGGAACTTTAGAAAAAAAAAAAATTGATTGAACAAACAAATGAATACAGAAAGAACTCACATTGAATTTTATATCATCATGTCCAACAGGGCAGTTCATCTGGTACATATCTCTGAACATTTTTGTATCAGTCAAAGATGTTTCTTTCATAAGTTCACCAAAATTCTTAATCATAAATCCTGAATCGTTTGAACCATATGTGACTTCCAATGGACCTGATTCTTCATGATCCCTCGACCGTCCTAAATGGAAATCCCATATCTGCAAGCCGGTAGCAATTAGCATGATTGTCATAGGTGCACCCAAAACACACTGAAATCTACACCGTAGAATTATGAGTAAATTGCCTTGCAGGGGGATCTAAAGCAGATGAAACCTTTAATACTGCAAACAATTCACCCCTGTCAAAGCTAATATATGACTTGCAAATAGAAAACCAAAAAAGAAAAGAAAAAAGAAAGGGAACCATGAGAAATGAGAGTTCGCAATTGACATCTCATGAACTTGAAAAAACTACATCTCTTTTGTCTCGAACATGCCACTATACAATTTTCTAGATTTAGTATTAGACAGATGAAGGAATTATAAGAAGAATTGTTCACTACAAAAGGGATGAGAGCAGTAAACTAGAACAGAAACTTGTAACTCTTGTTTCCATTGTCTTCAAATAAACAAACGATGCAAATTCGTTATCAATGCGTTTTAACTAAGCTCAGTTTAGCAATTGAAGACAATACCTGACTGCTCTGACCATGGGGGTTGCTATTCCACAACATGTCACCGTCGACAATGCCACGGTTGTCTTCAGGCATCATAAGCAGAGACGTAAAGGGCGCTTGTCGCTGCAACAATGGCTGCGAAGTGGCAGCAGAAGCTACAACCCCATCAACACCTCCATTCCTATTCCCCAGATCAAGCGGTTCAAGACCTTCCACGTTCCCATTTCCATTGTCCTCCTGCCAACTACTGCTTGTCGGCGTCCGCGGCACCACCAAATTCTCTCCACCATCACCAC